>OZ019975.1:52500-462146 GCA_963970395.1 Ephialtes manifestator | reverse complement strand
TTTTCGGTTACTTGTCGTCTAGCTACTCGAAACCCCTCGAGCCACAATATTTTTTCACTCAAATCGACCGCTTATATAATTCACAATTAAATCACTTCGTAACTGATCAATTTTTTTATTGCTTTTTAGTTATTTTCTCGATTTTTTTGTTGTAGGACGTATTCCTGTAAGTCTCTTTGATTGATTATAGGAAGTAGAAGCAAAGCAATTCGTTAATTCGAGTGTCTATTTTTCAAGTATCAGACGAACAAACTGTAATTACAATTTGTACTTGTTATTTATCGTCTAATTACTTCAAATACTTGAAGACAGGATATTTTTACTCAGATCGACCGCTTATATAATTCACAATTAAATCACCTCCTAACTGATCAATTTTCGGAATTTTTGAGCTAGTAAGCTAAAGAGTTCTTGACAAATAAAGTAATGAAAAATGACAGTCGGTGTTGAATTTAAGAGAAATCCATAAACCGGTTCAAATTTTATAGAATCCTTAATTTTCGAAAAATTTATGTTTTCGTTCTAATTCAAATTAACTTGGACCAATCCTGCTCAAATCTTCTACAATGACGAACGAATATCCAGCAGTAGTAGATATCGAATTTCGTGAAGATCGATAAAGAGGTTTGGATTTTATAGGATTTTGAACTTTCGAAAAATTGACATTGTTATAATTTAAGTAATTCAGCAAATTTTATACAAGATACCGAATTGAAATATGGTGCGCATAGCAATTAACATGGAACAGAGTTGGGGTACAAATTTGACACGAATCTGTCGATCGGTTCAAATTTTACGACACTTTGAATTTTTAGAAAATGTCTTTTTAATTATTTGTTCTGTCTGGTTTTTAAATTCACACTCCAGAGCAGCTCCTCTCTGATCGATTGCAGGAAGTGCAAGCAAGGTGATTCGTTCATTTGGCTCTGAACCCTTCAAGCATCGGGCGAACAAGCTAGGTACAGCTTGGTATAACCAGTGGAACCATCTGAATAGGCAATAAATTAGAACCACTGATAGAAATTAAATCCGGTCGCATTGGCGAGGACCTGAGTGCATAGGGCAACCACGACCCGAGGGTCTCTACTGGCTCTCACAGTCCCTCTGTCTCTCTCTCTTTCTCTATCTCTCTCTATACATATATATATATATATATATATATCTATATATCTATATATATCTATATATCTATCTCTATCTCACTGCCACCCCGTCACCAGAATTAATTGATACTATAAATAGAGGACACAATCGAGGAGCCATCGATTCCAACGGCGTGTCGAGCCCCGGGCGATGCTTCCCATCCGTATCCGCGAACTGCCAAACAGAGAAGCTAGATAGAAGCTGACATTCCGCGAGTTCGAAACGTATACCAGTACTTGGATCGTGGTTTAATTGCAATTCGACGTGTAGATTCTGGGAATACAAGGGGAAATATAGAGAGACCACTGGCCCCACGGTTTAATCGTAAATAACACATGCCAACATGATTAACCAACGGATCTTTTGTTTCAGAATCGCTTTGGTTGACGGTGGTAACCTCATGATATCAGACGTGAGGCAAACTGATCAAGGAAAGTATCAATGTGTCGCTCACAATATGGTAGGCGACAAGGAATCTGCAGTTGCAACTTTAATCGTTCAAGGTGAGAACATAAATAGTTGATCATTCCAAAATTATTCAAGGCTTATTTCTAATTCATTATATTTTCCTTTTACTTCAGTCGTGAAGCATCTTTGAAAATTTAAAATCCACACTGAGAGAAAAATACATGGTTAAAGCAACAATACTATACTTTTACCATATATAATAGTTTACTATTACCATACAATATAATTCCCAGGAACGCCGATTATATTTTATAGTAATGACAATGACAAAAATATTAGTTGCAAACATAATTATAGCTCAATAAAACAAATACATAGTATCCTGTAAAAATCAATATGATCGGGTCTCCTAGGAACTATATCAGTATAGTCGGCTCTACCATTCTACTATATATATTTTTCTCAGTGCAGTTATGAGTTTTCATCGTTTAATTGTCACAGTAAAGCAACGCTGTGGAACAAACGTTTTTAATTTTGATACTACAAATGTTCAAATGTTTCAATAAAAAAACAGTGAAATTTCATGAGGAATACAATTTAAATTACAATTTTATAAAAGCAGAACACTTGTAAAAATAGAAACAGTGAATTTTTCAAAACTGTCATTTTTTCACTGTTTTGATTCAGAGAATAATTCAACGTTTAAGCATTTTCTTTTCACCGGAACATGTTCTTCACCATTAAAATATCAATATCGCAAATTTCGCTGATTTTAATTTCACTGAGTAATATTTTTAATACCTTATTTAACCTTTGCTGTATGTTTTTCTGTCATCAGTAAAACCCTTTTTCCTGGCGACGCCGATGAACCAAACGATTCTGACTGACCAAACGGCAGAGTTTGCCTGTCGTGTCGGTGGTGATCCACCGCCGGAAATTCTGTGGCGTCGAAACGACGGAAAGATGCCAATCGGTAGGGGTCACATAATGGACGACAAGAGTCTGAGAATCGAGAGAGTAACTCCCGAAGATCAGGGAACTTACATCTGCGACGCTGAAAACGGAGTCGGAGCTATTTCAGCGAGTGCTACACTCATCGTTCAATGTAAGTGCAGAGAGAAGGTGAAATAGGTTAATTAATAATCCTGGAATGAAACACGCCACGGTCGAGAGTCACTCGTCTTTGATATCAACTCTGAAGTGAACAAGAAGCTGATTTAATTAAAGTCCGGACATAGTAGTAGTAATATATATATAGAAAGAGGAGAAACTAGAGAGACAGAGCGTTTCAACGTTTTCGTCTTGGCATTCACAGCTCGTCCCGTCTTCACCAACTTCCCCAAGGATGAATCTGTCAGCACCGGATCGGACGTGTCGTTCGCTTGTTCCGCTCGAGGTGCACCGAAACCCTCTGTATTCTGGACTAGAGAAGGTTCCCAAGAGCTAATGTTCCCTGGGAATGTCTATCAGGCAAGGTACACCGTCAATGAAGACGGCAGTTTGCACATCAAGGAAGCTATCAAGAAAGATGAAGGCCACTATGTCTGCAGCGCTATAAGCCAAGCTGGTGCCAGTACCGCTACGGTCTTTCTTCAGGTGATATTTTATTTGCCAATAGTATCTAATTTTTAATAATTTAGTCGGATACCTTACCAGATTTTATTTCGTCATTGTTCTCAAAATATTTCTACATAAGATTTGACAAGGCTAAGAAATAGAATGGTTAAAACTGGAAGGATTTGTTGTAGACATTTTATTTGCCAATAATATCTCATTGTAAATAATTTGGTCGGTCATTTCACGAGATTATATTTCTTCACTTTTCTCAAAATATTTCTACACAAGAGTCTAAGAAATGGAATGGTTAAAACTAGAGAAATTTGTCGAAGAAAAATTGTAATATTAATTTGTATATTAACAAATTTTAGGTGACACCCGTGGAAGAAGTTCCACCGCCGATAATCGAATTGGGTCCAGCCAATCAAACGCTGCCTTTGAAAAGCGTTGCGTATTTGCCTTGTCGAGCGGTTGGCACTCCGACCCCAAGAGTCCAATGGCACAAAGACGGAGTTCTAGTTCAATTGGGAAATCGTATAACTATGTCCGCAAATGGTACACTCGTTGTAGATCAATTGCAAAACGCTGATTCTGGACTCTACACCTGTATAGCGTCATCGGAATCGGGAAACACATCTTGGTCCGCAACCCTAAGCATCAGTGCAAGCACAACCCTACACCGAACTCCCGATATGCAAGCATTGCCACAGAATCCGAGCAAACCAAGGATCGTCAATATCACAAGCAATTCCGTAACTCTGACATGGAGCCCGGGACACGAGGGCAAGAGCAAGATTATAGGATATAACATCGAGTACTTTAGCAGCAATTTGAATACTGGATGGGTTGTCGCCGCTACCGGAATTACCGATGATACTTACACCGTAAGATTCAATTCCAATTTATTTCTTTATTTTACATTTCATCTCCCTAATTGTAAGCTATGCTGAGGTAAGAAGGCTTACTTCGACATAGCACGCTCTATTTATTTAGTCTACCATTAATTTGTCGGCCAAAAAATAAATTAAGTTTACCGTTAATTAGTTTTGGAAAACATCGTTAGAAGAACATTGCAATTCTAGCTTATCATAACAGTAAAAAATAACGATCCCGCAAAGAAATAACTTTAAAACTGACAGAAGTCTGATGGAAATGTAACGGAGACGTACTTTTGGTACAGTCGATTTGCAATATTATAGAGTTGCAATGTTGTAGTGACATTTTCTTGAATTTAATTACGGTGGAGTTGGTAGAGTTATAAATGTGTCGAAATGACCAAAAAAAAAACCGTTTTTTTTTCTCTTCTCTAATAAAAGTTTTTTCCAATAAATCAATCAATAGTAGCAAAGGCATTATTTAAATTGACAGGTAACTGATCTGAAGCAAGACACGAAATACGTATTCCTCGTACGTGCTGAAAATAGCCACGGTCTTTCACTTCCTGGACCATTGTCGGATGTCGCTCACACCACGAGTATCAATCAATTTTCCGTGCCACAAAATGAACTTATTCGGGCTAGAGATCGCCTGAATAAAGAAATTCTACATTTGCGAGAGGTTCAACCGCTTAGCAGCACGAGTGTAAAAATAATGTGGGACGTAAGTGAATATGCAATTAATTATTAATTTAGTTTGAACGTGAATACACGTGAGTTTAATTTTAAATTTAATCCATTTTATTGATAATTTGCAGATTCTCGGTGCAGCAGATTTAGTGGAGGGTCTTTATATACGTTACCGCGAAATATCCGACAAACGCGAATACCAAATGGTCACGGTACTCAACGCCGGAGCAACAAGTTACGTTTTGACGAGTCTGAAGAAATACTCGCTTTACGAATTTTTCCTCGTCCCCTTCTACAAGACTATAGAAGGAAGACCGAGCAACGTAAAGCTTGCTACAACTCTGGAGGACGTACCGTCCGGTGCTCCGGAAAATGTGCACGTTGGCATGATCAACATGACTTCGGCATTTGTTCGATGGGCACCGCCACCCAAAAACGCCCAAAATGGACAACTCGTTGGATATAGGGTAAATATAAGAAATTTCATGGATATCCAAAATTTTAACAAAGTTGGTTTAAGGAGAAAGTCACAGCCAAAGTGCTTAATATCATTGACAGATATCAAATATCAATATATATATATACCCTGAAACGAAGATTTTGTTGAACTATTGCAAAAGATGTTCAAAAACCTATAAATGTCCTGTAGCAAATGAGTTAAAGGAAAATTATAAGTTTTTAAACATCTACATAATTTCTTGAAATAACCAGTAAGCCAAAAATTTCTAAAAATTGCTCAACTGTACATAAGAAGAATTCATCCGACTTAAGTGCAGCGATTTGATATGAAGGTAAAATTGGCAAAATGGCATGGTCTCGAGTGCTAATGAAAAAAATTATTTTCATAAGAGAATTACAACTTTACTAATTTGAAAAAATAATAAAGCTACATTTTTGGCTCTCCGGTTATTTCAGGAAACTTTGGAGAAGTTTAAAACCCCACATATTTCCTATATCTCTATTGCAATAGTTAAATACCTTTGCCATAGAGGAAAAAAAAAATCTTTGTTTCTGGCATCGAAACATTATATTTTTTAATGACATCAGCAGATAAACATGTGAGATATCTGTCAATGAAGATCAGAAATTTGGGTCTGACTCCCTTAATGATATATTCATATTTAATATCGATTATCATCCGATTCATCATGCAACGAAAATTTCCCAAATTAACTTGAGTATTAATTACCTTTCTCTTTGCCCTTAGATTCAGATAAGAAGCAACAGCAGCAACAAGGTTCTAGGTGAGATGTCATTAAACGCATCGACAACTTCAGTGATAATCAACAGTTTGACCACCGGAGGTCTCTACACAGCACGCGTAGCCGGATTAACAAGAGCGGGACTCGGGCCCTTTTCAATGCCGACTATTTTAAACATGGATCCAGGACAATTAACGCAATTGCCACCTCGTACAGATCCGAGCCACGGCGGAGTCTCAATATTTACGGAAACCTGGTTTCTCGTTCTAATGATCACAATGGTCTTCACTCTCGTAGCCGGTCTCGTAGGAGCTCTTTACGTCAGACGTCGACAAGCAATGAGCAAACAACTGGGACATTTGAGCGTTCCAGTTGGAACTGCCAATGATATCCGCCCATTGAATAAGGACACTTTATGGCTCGAACGTGGCTGGAGACCAACAAATACTCTTCAAGGCTCCAACGACAAGGACTGCGAAACAAAACTGCTTAATAACCAACAAATGTTAGCTCCAGGAATCGTGAGTATGGCAGGATCCGAATACGCAGAAGTGAATCTCACTACTTTCTACAATGCTCGTAAACAGCTTCAAGCTCCTCCAGAACCTTACGCAACGACAACTCTATGCGTTGGCAATCGTAGTCCCGATTCCATGGAAACAAGCGGTCAAAAATCCAATTCCAGTGATTCATGCGTAAAGCCTGATTACTCGAATCTCGATTCCAATCAGGATCACAATCAGTCGACAATGTCGCCGAGCAGCGATAATGCCAGTAGCGTTTACACCGACGAGAACGTTGAGGTTCAGAGGAGGCCTCAATACAGAATTCCACCGAGCGAAACGACGCAACCAGGTATGCCAAACTGGTGCGACATGCTTCCACCTCCGCCGGAACATCCGCCGCCTCCGGGAACTTCGCTATCCGCGAGAATGCAACAGCAAGTCGCGGCCTTCAGTCCGCACTTGGGAAAACGTAGTGTTACTAATGATTTGGACGGCACGAATTCGGCAAATTCGCAGAGTCCACCGACGCCTCCTGTTCGCGTTGGTAATAGCTTCTCGTCGTCACCGACTCCGTGGAACGGAGTTAATTCGCAATTGGAGGGAACTCATGGGAATCATCAGCAGGGAAGATATACAACGTTACCGCCACAAACTAATCCACCTCCCGTTCCATCTTTTCCTCAAGGATTCAATCATTATGACTATAAGAGTCAAGAGAATGAATATGAGAGCGGATCCGTGATATATGGACATCAGAATGGTCTGGCTGAGGATTATAGAGCTCACGAACCTAGTTACAGTCGCACGAATCATCCGAATTCTCATCTCGATCATGGCACTTTAAATGACGAGGTTTATCGTCACAACGAGGAGATGTTCAGAAATGACAATCTCTATCAACCGGAGAACGACGAGTGGGATCGAAAATCCTGCGACTCGAACACCCACTCGGAACTTTGCTGCTCGTGCTCCGAGTCGAGTTGCCTTTACGCTGATACTATGGAATACAACAACCAGTTCGGTCCTGGCTGCGCCCACAGTCGTGGCAGCGGCTCGAGAAACCGGAACAACAGGAGTCCACGCAGAAGGAACAATCGCACTTCCTCGCCCACTTACAGCAGCGATAGCAACTACTCTTGCATTCCCCAGAGGCAGTGCGGACCCGTAAATTCTCAGGAGAGGCTCAGGCACAACCGTAGTAAAGGTGAGGATCTAATTGAATTGCTCTTTGTTTTCATAGGATCATTTGAAACGTCTTGTCATTATTATCCTTATATTTCCTATTCAAATACTAAATAATATTCACCGGATTATATCCACAATTTCGTTCTCATCATCTTCAATGTCACTTTTATAGTCAAAAATTTCCTCAAAAAGCGTAATGACTCTTAGATAATTTGTCAAATCGAGCCAAATATTCCGAAAAATGACCTCTAATAGAATAATAGCTCTTTTTGAAAATTTGTAAACTTGAGAAAATATTTTTGTACGCACTAATGTTGAATGAAATAAATTATTGAATCGAATATGATACACGTACACGAAGAGAAAAGTCTGTGTGTAACTACACGGGTTTCTGTTGTTAATTACTATAACTTGCGTACCGCGGTGACACAAGGGCTTTATCGTCATTGTTTCTATACACATAGGAGAATTTCAAATATTTATAGTAATCGTTGCGATTACCCTCGTTCCAGTTACGATACGTATCGTAACGCGTGAAATATTATACGAGCTATTACCATAAAGTCCATGTGTCACCGCCGTACCATATTTTCTGCAAGTGGCACCTATATTCGCGGATCCATTTCTCTCCGTGTAGTACATCGTGCGCTGTGCGACGTCTTATTAATGCGATTATCTTTGGTTACTTGAGTAGCTCGCGTTAAAGATATTATTCTGTCTGCGAATGTTTGATATTACTTCCATGCATAATAATAAATATCCTCGAAAAGAATAGCAGGATTCCAGAAAATTTTTCAAACGGAGCAAAGTATTCCGAAAAAGCGTAATGACTAGCTTAAAAGATATTTTCATTTAATATGTTGAGTTTATGTTTTTCTGTGTAAGAACAGAATTTCATTGAGATATTCTCCGAGTGTTAATTGACTAGGAATTTAAATAATATATTAATTACATGCAAGAGTGAAATAATAAAAATTCCTATGTATTGTTTGTTGACAGATAAAGTGCCTAGTTTTCCGAGGTCTGGTGGGTACGCGCAGCACAATTCATCGGCTTCGAACACGATGAGCAGTTCTGGAAGCCAGAGGTACAACAAGCTCAACAGTCTGTTCATGAATGCAGGAAACAATCCTATTACACCGAATGAAACAAGCCGACTGAGCGATCATCGCGACAGTTAAGTGCCTCGAGGTCGGGGACAGAAGAAGAGTACTAACAACAATCGGAAGCCACAGAAAAAGGCTATAGAATTGAGAGAGTTCGTCAACGACGGAACACGTGTTGGAAATTCCGAACGAAAGGTTCGCCAACATCGGAATAACTCTCGTAAATCAATCCTTCGCGATCGGATTGCGAGAATCGGTCCAATTACATCGTAATCGGAATCGCTATGCCAAAATCTTGCATCAACGGTCAACGACACAATTTGTGTATAATCGTGAGAAATTCAAGATTCCTGTGTTCCGTACATGCGTTTTACGTAATTGGAAACAATCGCGTCTTGATTCTTGCGAAGAAGCAAAACGAACGAACAAAAATCGTTCCGAAATAAAGCGGCATTAATGTTTCACTTGCCCGTTCGTTATCTCTCTCACTCCATCTTCGCGAAAAATAACGAACCTTATTTTCGATATAACGTTCCTAACTGTTTAAGGAGGAGATAAAACTAAAAGTTTGAAATCGCAAACCTAATCGCGATTAATAATCGACGTATATTTCTTCCAGAACAAAAAAAAACACACTTACAGAATTAAAAAAAGAAAGATAAAGTTACGAGGTATAAGAATGCGAATAATTATAGAGCGAGTTAAGGTGTATAATCATATCAAGTGGTTTTTGTATACATTGTACAAAGTTTATAAAACAAGTTTAGTCATTAGCTTTTAATTTACGTATCATTAATAATTAATTTATATATATATATATATATACATATATATAAATACGTATATGCATATATATATATATATAAACACATATATAGTGTACGCGATCGCGTGTACCGGGAGACGTTTACGAGAATATTTTAATCTCCAAACTACGCGTAAGTAATGCCCTGACAAATAAGTGAGAATGTGATTATGGCGGGTGCGATATTAAAGTGTCGGACTTGTAAACGTTTTGCGTTTTCGAAAAGCACTTGAAAAACTTCCGTGAAATCTCGTAGCGAAGAAGAACAACGAGATTTGTTGGAACATTTTCACCTCAACCGAGTAAATAACGCGACTGAGCAACCGTTGCCGTTTAATCAAAGCCCGCCTACTTCCCCCCGTTATAATTTTGTTCGTCGTACGCGCGCGCTCGTCGCAAACGGATTAATGTGCAAACAAACTTTCAATCCCGCGACAACAACGGGCAAAGCCCTTTGAACGCGAGAGTTAAACTGCACTGTCTAAAGCGAACAAAGTTTTCCCTTTAATCTCTCATCTGTAGATATGCCCTTGTGAATACAGGCCGATAAAAAACGAATAACAATAGCGAAAGAGTATATCGCATAAATGAGCGAATGATTTATAACGATGTAAAGAACTTGTGGTGAAAGGGAGTGAATGAATGCGTAATAACTACGTTAAAGTAAGAAATAAAAAAAAACGTAGGCAAAACACGCCCCGAAAAAAGCCATGTAATCGCTCAAATTCAATGTAATTAATTAAACGATAAGTTAAGCAAAAGATGTTAAATGACCGATAGAGGTGAATTTCTCTTGTAGGACGTGTCGAGTATTATTTACGCGAAAACGCTTACACGATCGAAACGGTACATCTCTCGTCGAAATCACTGCCGAATCACTTCCGAGACTAATCAGAGACACAAATTTAACGAAAACGACGACGCTTTCGTTTTTTTCGCACGACGCGAAATATCTCAAACATCTGTATATTTTATCCCACGAGGCAACTCTTTGAGCATTTATCCTTATTCCGCGAATAACAGAAAAAAATCACACTAGTTTATAAAAGCCGATTGTAAACGACAAGCGTAATTAGTTAGAAGTACGAATAATAAATATGTAATAACCGTAAAGAGTCCATCCAACGAGGCGGAGCAGTAAACGTTTGTAGAGAGAAAGCGTTTTTTTCGGGAATCATATACTAATACAAAAAACATTTCGTGAATCGAGAACCCGATGAACTAAAAAAATTGCAGAGGTATTGTGTAGACGCGATGAATATTTAAAAAACACAAAAAAAAAAAACGTAGCTAGGACTTGTACTTTGAGGATCGATGGGTGATCGACTGAATTTTTTTATGAATAATAAGAGGAATTCTTTATGAGATTGATCTTGTTATCGTGGGCAAAGTCAGACGATTACACGGTTCGGATATTATACAGCCTGTAACAGACGTATTGTTGGGCTAGAGGGCCGCGTGGTCACCGACAAAAGACGATATATTGCGTCGCCCTTTGTCGGCAAACTTCGAGGAAATTGCGCGAGATAATTACGAGCCCTCGCGACAACGCCAGGGATAAGCATAACGTATTATTTTTATAATTTACAATCCTGGAGCAGTTGGCGCGATGGCACGATTAGTTTTGTATAATATTATGTAATAAATATAATATAACGTGTGATAAGTTCATCGAGTTAAGTATCGCGATACCGAAACCCCCGTTGTGTAATAAAAAAAATAAAAATAGGTGCATAGCTCGCGCACACGAGAATTCAGGAACAGCAGATTAACACGATTACGAAACAGAAACACTGAGGCGCATAAAACAAATCGGCACGTAAATTAACGCGGAAAATAAAAACTGAAAAATCAATAACTAATATATACGTGCTGAAGGTTTAACTAATAGAACGGCATATTGTAATCCGTACTCGTAGTTCATATCTCGCCACAAAAAAATGCCAGCGTTGCAGCGGAAGTTCCTTGAAATTTGAATAATAAAACCCATAGAGTTGAAGAGGTGTTGACCGAGCGGTTCTATGAAACAAAGAGCTCGAAGTTCAAGGCACTTTTGTAAAGTATGTAAGTCCGGAGAGACGTTAAAAAAATTAGACTGGCGGCTAGATGCGAGAGAGAAAGCTAGAGCCACGTAAAAGTAATCCATATCAATTGTAAGGATTCGGAGGCGAGGTTTAGCGTAAATTTTAAATGAAAAAATGACGATTGAAAATTAATCGGATTAGCGTCGAATAAAGAAAACTGACGGTCGACGAACACGAAACTGGGGATTGTATTAATTACGTTACGGGACTAGCTCGCAAGTGTAATCAAAGGCTGATGATGAGTGTTATTATTTAACGCGATTTTTTATTTTGTTTCTCTCCTAAAAGAATTGTAAATATTGCGGGAATAACGAGAAACGTAAATGTTTTATATAGGTAATAATTTATTTATTATTGAGAGAACGGCGATTCGGTCTCGATGGAGTCGAGAAAAGGAATATGAAGAAGAAGAAAAAAAGAAACTAAATTCTGTGGTTAAATATCGGAACGGAATAGTAATATACCGGTAAAGAGATATACAAAAACATACACGAACACATACACAACACAGTGACACGCCCACACATGACTGTAGATAATTTATAACAATCGCTATTGTCGAGTACTACGTATATATATCATTGCATATTACACTGATAACGATTAATAAAAGTAATGTTAAAAATTTCACATACGACTGAAATTTATTCTAATCCTTCCCAAATTCTTTCCTATCGTATCTACATCGAAGAGAACATTTTTGGTACGTTCCCATTGGCATGCGGTTTTGTCGATGGAACTTTTTTTTTTTAATGTAATATTATTAATATTACTCCAACTATCGTATATTTTTATTATTAAATTTACTACAAAAATAATATTATTTATAATAATATTATGGGATATGGAAGAAACGAATAGGATTTCGATCGTCAATTTATGATAATACTTCGTAAATTCGCGAACCGATATATATTGGAAACGATAGGATTTTTTAAATCGTTTCTATCATTTATTTTTGGAAAAGAACGCTTTGAAGTTTTTATTACCGGCCGAGTGAAAATTACGTGATGCAAGTTTCGCAATTGCATACGGTATCAAAAACTTCAATCGCGTTCACTCAAAATTGGCTAATATTTTAAGCAAAAGCAAATTAGCTTCCACAACAGATTGAATAGACGGAATGAATGAAAATGCAATTTTAGCGCCGCCATCCAAGAATTACGTTAAGAGAAGGTAAACTCACTCGATAACCAATTGTAACGGAGAAATACAGAATTAAAATAAATCACGAGAAAACAACCCGCAGAATGTTATCCTCCGTCGACAAATTATCTCTCTACGATAACAACGAGCTGACATAATTCCCGTTTCAACTAGCTTCACGCAACCGGCACAAATCTAACGTGTAAAAACACCAAGAAATTTCACTTTTTACAAGCAATACTCGCTTTAAAAAAACATTGGAATGTAGCTCTTAACGATACTCGAACAATACATACCAAAACGTGCCGGTTCGTTCTCTAGACGTTGAACAATCGGGCAGAGTAAGCAAAATCACGTTATCTCGAATCTTTGACTCTACAAAGCCGCTCGTCCACGTAAAATATATTCAAATAAACTAATCTGTTTTTTTTCCTGCTCATTTTGCTAGAAGGTGAGTAAATAGTAATTCGAACCATAAATCTGCCGTCAATTTTCTTTGAATCGTATTTTCCTGAAACTCAAACTTAAGATTATTCCAAGTCTTCCAAAAATTCGATTTAAAAAAAAATAAATTATCTTTCGGATAAATCGAGTCTACGTTACGATTGCCTGACAAACGAGAAATAAAATATTTTAAATAAAACGAATTCTCTGCCGGAAAAAATAGAATCCACGTCACGAGTGCCTGGCAATCGAGAAATACAATATTTCTGATAAAACGAACTCTCTGTCGGAAAAATCGTGTAGGCGTTACGAGGGATTGGCAAACGAAAAACAAAATATTTCTCATCAAACGAATTCTCTGACGGAAAAATCTAGACCACGGTATGAGTGCAATCAAAATTTCAGATGAGAAATGAAAGGAAAATGTTTTCGAAGCAAACATTTATAGTATTATTAATTTCACGATATTAACATTAACCCTAGAATGACAAACTTATTTTTTTACCCCTATACTACAAACTGGGGTAAATATTTGCCCCACGCGTTTATTGTTCGAAAAATCGTTCTGAAGGTGGTAATGAGGTTTATAAGTACATGAATCTCTTCGTTTTTTCATACCGAAGAGAATGGCAAAAAGTTCAAATGCAATAAAAAAAAGCTGAGTCCACGAAAAATCGATTTTTATTTGAAGATGCAAAAGAAAACGGCGAAAACGCGATTTTTCGAACAAAAATTCATAACTTTTTTCCTAATCGTTCGATTTTGAAATTTCAAACGCGGTTGTAAAGGAGATACTTGAGGCTTCTAGAGAAAAAATATTATCACGATGTCCTGTTAAAAAAGTCTGTTTATTTGGGACTCTGAACACGCAAAAAATTAGGAAGCAAAAATATGGGACAAATCTGGAAACTGGTGAAAAGATTTTTCCAGCAATATCTCGAGATTTTTTTAATGCATGCAGCAATAAAAACAAAAAAAAATCTGGAAGAAATGAGGCTTCGAAAAAACAGAGAACTTGTTAGAAAACGCAAAAAAGAGAGAGCGGAACGAATGAATATTTTACTAAGAGGACGGGCTCGCCTCCGGCTAAAAGATACCGAACCGTTCTGAGATTCGAGGACTAAATTAATCCGGATCTGCCGTTTTCGCCAGTTCGGATATACATATAACCGAACTTTCCTGTAGCGAAGGTCCTTAAAACGCTCCATTGAAAACGTCAAGATCTGTTGAAATGCTTCGGCGGTGATCTAAAACTATGGAAGTACTTAACAGTTGTTACACCGATAATATCACAACAATTTGTTTTATAATATAACAACTTGTAGATTTCTGACAAAAATACATTTGATCGCCTATTTTTTTCTTTTTTTTTCAACTTATGAAGCATCATTTTTGTGCAATTAACCCCCTAATTGCCAACATAACATATTTAATACATTGGAGAAATATCTATTTCTTTAAAAAAATGTTGAAAAAATTGAATCAGAAAAAATATTTTTTATTATGTTTACGGATAAGTGCGATTTTTTTCATAAAATTAAATTGCGGTGTGAATTCCTAAGAAAATCGTTAGACTTGCAACATATTACCACCACTTTTCAATCACAATTAATTATAACTTTACAATTCTGAAATAATTTCAAAAAATGATGAATATCCACATTTTACATTCTTACGGCTACATGCATTTTACTTTGATAAAATTGTAAAATGTCTAATGTTGCGCTCTTAAAAGTATCGCACTATGTGCAACAGATGCACAGATTTTCAAAAATAGGATCAACGACAATTTAAAAAGCGTATTCTGTAGGTTCTATTGATTCAGAAAAGTTTTTAACATTTAAAACAAATAATTTGTTCAACCTGTAACGGGCTTGAACGTTAAAGGGTTAATTGTTAAGAAGACGATGATTTTTACAGTCGCATAATTTTATTTTATGTAACACATATATTTATTCATTATTAATTTGGCATTTAAATAAAAATAATTTGGAAAGCAGTTGTTCGCAATTCACGGATCGGATAACCATCTCGACGATTACAGGAATTTGCTGAGAAATTGTGCCGTTATTGATCGCATCCCTCGTTTCAGACGGAATTGCACGTGACGATATACACGAACTCGACGCATGAAACCGTGTTGTATGCACAAACGAGAAAATCCCTGATGTAGCGAATTTGAGATTTCGAGGCCAATGGTAAAAAAATCCGTATCTTCCGAATCGCTGGTTAAGAAGATAATTATTTTTATGAGAAGACCTAAAAATTAATCGTAATTTATTGACTAATTTTTAACAAATAGTTTTGCATATTATAGCTAATTAGAAAAATTGGTATAAAGTTATAGATTAACACGTTATAGAACAACAGAGATTTACATTAACTCCTTGATTTTAATTGGTATAATAAATATTTTGATTACCACAATCATATTTTAGACAACTGAATCTAATAATTGTTGGAAAAACTAAACGAAAAATTCGTTTGAACAAGGGTTTATACTCCGATTTAGTTCATTCAAACTTTTTTTTAGTGTATAAGCTTGCTGACATTAACGATATTTGGCGACGGAATTGAAGTCTCTTGCAAAAATTCTTGAAAAATTGCACTCGATGCCGAATACCAAATCAGCAGCACCAACATTTGCAGCTCCCCCGCCTCCTCCTCCTCCGCCACCGTCGTTTCCTCCAATTACACCAACAACACCGAACAGCAGTAGAAGCAGATTAATCAGGGCTCCAACGAAGAAATGCTCAACACTGTTCCTCCGCTAATAACCATTCTGTTGATGCGACCTTAAATATGAATAATTCTTTTTATAACTTTTCCTCGGTGGTAGGCAGTTCATCACAGTTGAGGATCTTCTCAAAGTTAAGCTGAAGAAAGCACCAGAACGTATTAATAAAAGACGTTGTGGCATGAACCACTATTATTTCACTTTTGATATTGAATCGAACCTCCAATATTCGAATAATTTAAGCCAATTTTGTTTATTGAAAGATAAAGAATAGTAAAATAGGTGAACAATTTTGTATTTAAATGTTTATAACAAATTAATAAATGATAGTTGAGAGTAGGATAGATAGCAGAATATAATTACGGACTGTCTTTCATGTGATGGCACAGTCCGTTACCTCCTAATATTTTACTCACGAAAAATTCCTCTATTGCTTGGCCTACAGTACAAAGCAGATGAGTTACCTTTGTAATTGCAATTATCAAATTTGTCAGCACTAAACGTTTATTGGTCAATGTCCTCCCTGGAGAAATTATCAAGCTGAAATCTGGCCGGTAGAGAGCAAGCGATAACGTCAGATCGGATCGAACACTCGCTAAAAAATTGTCCAGCGTTGCGTTTTAGTCATTCTCCGATTATGGCAGAAGCGGTCAGTCCTCTTGGCCGATTTCTACGGCAGGTAGAGACGTGGATCGAAAAGGGCACTTTCGAGTCTGACCCACAGCGAAAATTATCTGACAAGGGATAACCCAGAAATTTCGATTCATCGAGGCTCAGCACTCGATCATCGCGTGATCCATCAATGCTCCGAAGAAATTTAATGGTAATATCGTGGCGAGACTCGTTATAGTATTTATAATAACATAATAACGGAGAAGAGCTGAGCTGTTGAACGCAGCGTAAAAAAACAAGTAACCAAATAAAATTTCGCAGAGAAACCATGAAATTTGACAATCAGTGGCAGATAATTACGAGACGCTCTGTTCTAAAGCCGAAGTTCTGTCTTTCGAAATCCTCAAAGTACAAAAACGAAGAGGCAACTTTTCTCGAATTTACAATGAATTGTTTATTTTTAATATATATTTAAAATGGATTCGCGCTACGCATATAAGATTCATTAATAAGCATCAAGGACTATATTACATGACATGATTTATTATTAATGAGATGCCTGAGAAGTGTATATTTTGTGATAATAAAAATAAAAACATAAGACGATACACCACAGTCGATTTACAGAGTTGTAATCAGTTTTATTTCTTCGATTTGTTTTTTTTTCTTCCACGCTTCGTAGCTTTTACAGAAAAAAAGGGGTATGCATTTTTTGTTTTTTTTTTGCGAATTCGTTTTTTCTCCGTTAAAATCTAATAGAAAGCGAACGTGAGGTTCGATCGGAATTAGCTAATTGTTGTTTTGGAATCGCTCTTTTTTTTACGTGTCTGCGTGTTGTGTGTTTTTGAATTGGTAACTCACGGGCGCTTACTTCGATTTATAATTTCCGTTTTCAGTTCGTGGCGCCGGAGCTTTTGCATATGATCGGCACTTTTTTTTTATCTCAATTTCACCCGTGAAATTTCGGCGCGCCTGCGGGTGACTGTCGTAATATTACAATCGTCCAATGCTGTTCATCTGACTTGATGTTTTTTTCCGCTTTCTTCCTCTCTATTGCAAAAGTTAAACCTTAATTACTTCATTTAATTTTTTTTTCCTTGCCTTGACTCCTTTACATCATTAATATAACCTCGTACTTCTTACTTACGGTATTATCAATATTACTTTAATGTTATTCTTTGTAATATATTTATAACATAATTATCAATATTACTGATATAATACTTAAATGCAGGGGCACGTCGCACATACTGCTCTCGTCGTCGTTAATTAACTTTAGAAATTTTTTCGACGCATCTTTTACAATCGATCTTGAATCGTAATGCCTCTCTAATTCAGTAATTCTCAATTTGCGCGTTAACGATATGCCGAAGAAAAAGTTATTCAAACCGAAAAACGATATGCTGCCGTGGATTATAAGATGTGTGTCGATCCAATTAGCCTAATCTACGGATTGTTCGTCGTGACTCGTCGTTAAAAAATTCTCGTTTACTAAAATTTTAACGGACCCACGTAAGTACTAGTTGAACAACGCGACGAAGCGAGAGAACAGAATATCTTCTTTTTTTTTTAGGAAAAGAAAAAACGGTGAGTAGCAATAACCGCAAATGCGTGAAATGATCGGAGTGTAATATTCACGCTTTGTTCGTCTTGACGATAAAGATCCATCTTGTATATTTTTTTAAATCAGCTTCGCAAACTCAGTTCCCCGTGGACGAGCGTCGAACCCTAAAAACGCAGGAGTTCTTTATAGATACGAGAGGAAGAGTGAGAAAGAAGAGAACCAAAATCGTCAAAGAAATAGAAATAGAAAGAATGAGAGTTAAAAAAAACCAGGGTACAGAGAGCCATTTATTCTGTCATTTTTTTTTCATACCACAGCTACCGGATTACAGTTCACATAAGTGGACATATGCAAACGCACATTCACAATTACAAGCTACCTAGCGCGCTAGGTGTTTTTTTTTTGTTTATTTTTGTTTTAATTTCATTATCATTTTCATTGTCCGCTTTGCTTTGTTATATGGTATGAATGCAGAGCGCTAAACTGGCTTCTCTTTAGCGATGAGCAACGTTTTTTTAAATTTGCACGATCGTGTGTGTTTTTTTTTATCCTCGTTTAATTCGATTTTTTCCAGACTTGCATGACAATCTGTCCGTTCTTGTGAAGAAGCGCTCGTCGAAAATAATAAAACGAGACCAGAGACGCGTTACGCTTCGTTTCATTTGTTTCTTTTTAGTTTTCTTGCACATAATTTGTTATTTATCCGAGTTACAGAATCGTTGAGATACTTCATTCAATTTTTCTTTTTTACTTATTTTTCGTTGCGGTTTTTTGCCTAAGTCGCCCGAATTTCAAACTACGTGATATAAATTAAATACCCTCGCCTCTCGTTTTTTTTTTCGGGCAGACGCTGTTTAACCGGTACGGAGAGACTGTCCCGTAGCAAGCTCTATCTTTGATTACAGGTGCTAAGCTAAACGAATACCGACGAGATTGTTATTTATTGCAATGGGTTCGAGATCCTTATACGCTACGTTCGTTCCATCTCTCTTGTTTTTTTTTTCTTTATTCGGTTATGTTTTTAATTGTTTTCATTAAATTATTATTATTTTTTTGTGCCTTTCGCCGTTAACGACGTGGGACGATAGCGTTCCGTGATGTCTGGCATAAATCTCTATTATCTTTCTAACTCGCGAAGGGAATACACACGAAGGCTTGATTTTTTTTTTTCAATTGGAACGGAACAGTAAAGTCGCAGTAGTAAAAAAATTTCACGAGAGAAAAAAGAAAGAAATGCAGCGTGTTAAACACTCCGAGAGATCTTTACCGACGACGTTCGTCCAACTACTCACCGGGAAACTCTCCGTCGAAGCACGACGAAGCTTAATATTATCGACAGATCTCCGTACAATTACGAAAAAAGCTCGTGTTTCGAGATGGAGAGAAAGAGTGAGCGAGAGAGAGTGAGAGAGAGAGGGAGAGAGGTAGAAAGCGAAAAATACCGACGAGGTGACAAGGGGATAATCATCACGCATGGCTCGCGATCGCTATCGTCCGCCGGGCACTGGACAATTCAAATATCGCGGCAAGTATGAAGTGAGAGTTCGAGTGGGTGTTTTTTTTCGTTTTTCTTTTTCTAAGCGTCACGAATGCGCGACTCGGTTATCGAGGTATTATTAATCGGGGAATTACGCGATGCAAAAAGGCAAAGCGACGAAAACCCATGTACAAGATTTTCCTTCGTTACAGGGTTTCGATTGTCACTTCCTTTTTTTGTTTTTCATTACCTGGTTAATTAATCTCGTTTTCCTCACCCTTAATCGACATTGATCGAGAAAAGTAAAAGTTCTTCACGCTTATTGCTAAACGCCTCGATCCGCGATCTTAATTTACTGGCGTTTGGTGCGTGATTTTTTCCTTTGCCGTTCAAAACTCTCTGCGTGCACCGTTAAATATGACGTGGTATTTTAGTGATTTTTCGATCGATTTATCATTACACATTGTTTTATTTCATTTTTTTTGTTTCTTATTTTGTTGTTTTTTTTTTTTTTTTTTTTGGAGTAACCATACATACGTATTTCGGGTCACGCAATCGCTAAAGATTCCCCTTTTCCACCCTCTCCCGTCGTCGACGCTCCATTCCCGCCCCCTCTTTCCTCTTCTCATTATCCCACCCCGACCTCCCACCTGCTAAATCGTTTTTTTTTTCTTTTTGTTTTGCTTAAAAGTTATTAAGAGTTTGTTTGTTGTTGTTGTTGTTGTTTTTTTTCTTGTGTCTCATTTGTATGCGCAAATAACACTCACTGCAACTAGAGTTACGATACATCCTGATCTTCTACATCCTGCGTCTGCTCCTTCTGTTCGCCTTCACCTGCGGGATCGACAAAAAAAAAAAAAAAAAGAATGTTCGATTAGCGAAATTTTCTTTTCACATTTTTTTTTTTTATATCAATGATTTTTTTACCGCTGTTAATTGACAGAAACGAGGAAAAAGGTCTAAGGTTCTGCTTCGCTGGGAATTGGCACAGGATTGGAGACCTGGAGGGATTGACGATCGGATTCGACTTCTAAGGGAAAATATTGGGAGTGTGAAAGGCAGGATAATTTTATTACAAGAAGAAACTTACTAACGGCGTCAAATTCCTACTGGAGACTTTAGGACATAATATATGAGTGAAATATTAACATTCTATTTAAAACATTATCTGTTAATTTATCTGTTTGTTTTCAACCTTCTTTGATATTTTTTCTTTTATAACTGGCCAAAATTCTACAACTATTTGATAATTTTTTTTTTCTTTCACTAGTCATGTAGAAAATTATAGGTCGCTAAGAAAACGGTTTTAGTACAAAAGTTCGACTGTCATATAAGATTTTCATGATATTTGAAGAAGAAAAAAGCTATAAATCTGACAACTTTAGTTTTTATATAAAGCAGGAATTTTTTTTCTCAAAATAAGAGTCATCATTGTTACAGTCCAAAATTTACAGCATATTCACACCACAGCGTGAATTCTGTAAAAAAAGGTCACCAAAATAGAATGAATCTTACGAAGAAAAAAAAAAAAAAAAAATTCGCGGACATAATTGAAGTTATCAGGTTGATAATACTATTTTTAAATTTCGAATATTCAGAACAGAATAGTCGATCGGATTTACAAAAGTAAAGAAATTCAATGTGATTTAGTAACTAAATCAAAATCAGTATCTTACAACATCAAATATAGATCGCGAAAATCGCTCTCAATTTTTATGCTCCAAGTCCTAAGTTTCATAAAAAAACCCACTGCGGAACGAAGGACATGGGAAAATAAAAGAAATAAAAAAATGTAATTCGCTATGTACCATCGCCCTGCATATCCGAGGTCCATAATGTAAGGTTGTCCCTGAGGAGCTGCATTATAAGCGTGGAATCTTTGTAGCTCTCCTCGGATAGGGTATCGAGTTCGGCGATCGCGTCGTCAAAGGCTGCTTTCGCAAGGCGACACGCCCTGTCGGGACTGTTCAAGATCTCGTAGTAGAACACAGAGAAGTTGAGGGCTAATCCTAGACGAATTGGATGGGTCGGTGGGAGCTCCGTCATCGCGATGTCGCTCGCCTCTTTGTACGCTATGAGCGACTTCTCGGCGGCCTCCTTCCTGTCCGTGCCGATCGCGAACTCCGCCAAGTAACGGTGGTAATCGCCCTTCCTGTTATCATTCAATCAAAATATTGCCGATTAGGATTAAAGCATTCAGTACACGATTTTCTGTTTAGAAAAAAATCCCTTAAAATGTCGTTAAAAACACTTTTTTTTTTTCGTTTTTGTAATTAGTCCATAATTTATTTAATTTGCTATGTATGAAATCGTTTTATTGAATTTTATTACTCAGTAGAATTTATTAATCAATATTTATATTCAAATCGCACTATGGACTTATTCTTCTTGCTATTGTTGAATTTCTTCTTAAAATATGTCATCGAAATTCGACATTGTCAAGATGGCATAGAAAATATTTGATTTTTTTATCCTTGATAAAAAAAATGAAAAGCCTAAGGTATGAAAAATATGACAATGAAAAATATGTATATATGTGCGAGGCTGACTTACATTTTGTAGTAGAAGACTTTGGACTCTCCGGTGGAGGCGTAAGGGATGAGATGTTTATCCAACACACCAAGAATGTCTGCGCAAATGTCTCTAAGTTCTTTTTCCACCTGAGACCTGTACTGACGGATCATCTCAAGCTTGTCCTCAGCACCCTTATTTTCCTCCTTCTGTTCGATGCTCGAAATTATTCTCCAGGAAGCCCTTCTTGCACCGATGACATTTTTGTATGCCACAGAAAGCAAGTTCCTCTCCTCCACTGTTAGTTCAATGCCCAGCGAAGCAACCTTCTTCATTGCTTCGACCATTTCTGTAAATGGCAAAATATAATAAATATGCATAAAAATAAAATTGCCTGGAGAAGATCCATTATTTTCCATTCAATGTATTTAACAAATAATTCCATTAGTCTGTACATTCCTGAAAATCATTTCTCGGTACGACGAACATGCGTGCAATTAAATGATACGAAATTACGAATTAATAATATACGCGTTTTGCTTCGTGAACCATTAAATTGCGCCCATGAATATTATTAACCGGGCGGAACTCAAATTCGAAACGAACGCAGAAATTGGAAAATCATTGGTTCTTTTTCTTCATTTTTTTTTTCATATATTTATCATATATTGTGAATAAGAATCGGAAAATTCATTAGATAAGGAAGAAAATAAAGATTCTACTGAAATTAACAATTGAAAGAAAAACTATTTTATTAAATTTAAATAAATATTTTCATCTTTATTATTATACAAAATCCATCTTATCGATATTTGTATAAGCATATATGACTCTCTGCCTGCAAAAGTGGTAACACCAGCATTTTTTGGCCATTTTTGTATTTATCCTAATGAAATATCGCTACTTCTTTGACTTTTTTTCCAGCCCTCAGCGCCGATCCATTGCTTTTCCATTTGATTGCGTCGTAATTTTAATTCGAGTGTAGGATTGATAAAATGATTTGTTCAAGTGGTTTGGTCGGTAGCTATGGAATGTGAAATTAAATTTATGTAATGAGGCTGTGAATTAGTATGAAGGCGGTATAGGGTCCGTGGTGTACAGAAACAGAGGATGGCGGGTACAGATCAATACTTTCCTTCAGCTACGACCTCCCTTCTCTCACCCCCTTGCCAAGCGCACCCTCCGCCGGCTTGCGGGCGCTTTTGCTCGCTCGTTCTCTCTTTCTCATTCTCTCCCTCTCTTTTCTCCCTCCCGAGAACCCTCAAATTTAGCCCCCTCTTTTTCACGCCTATTTCGCAGAGATCATATAAATATATTCGTCGTTTGAGCCCCTTGTTCATTCGTGGCATGTTTGCCTACTTTTTTTTTTTTTTTTTTTTTTTTCGTCGATCAATTGTTCCACAAACTCGCTCATGTAACACGACTGGAACTGAATGGAAAACTTTCTTCTCCAATTTTCCGCACGAACGTTCGATTCTCGTGAACGAGATAGTTTTTTTTGTCTTGTTTTCTCATTCATTAATTACGCGAGTACAAGCCTCGTATCGTCGGTACTCGTGAATCCGCAATGCAACAAAAATTGGCTAACAATAAAAAGCAAAACAAAAAAGCAAAAAAACCTCGAGCATGTACCAAAAGCAGCAAAATATAACCGCATTGAAATTGCATTATTTAGGGTATAACCCACCTGAGGGCTAAAATTTCTGCAAATAATATGCAATAATATCATCGTAAATTTAGTGGGGAAAAGAAGGATAGGGGGGTTGACGAAATCGAAAAATCTATTACATAAAATCGACTATAATAAATATTTTTAAAACTCTCTAGCAAGTAAACGTCAGAAAGTATGAATTTGCCGGGTTTTAAGTATGGATCTTTTTTTGCGATCAATAATAACCCGAATTCGCCGTGACGTTCCAAAAGTAACGCCTACAAAATTACGACGAATTTTATTTTTTTTTCAAGCCAAACGAATTGACGAATTTTTTTCTTTTTCGCTATGCGTAGACCTTTACTATGTAAAGGGATACGATGTGGAAAAATGCAAAAGGGGAGGGTTTATATCGAGCACGGATTTCCCGTAGCTCGAATTCCCGTGGCTCAAGGCCGAGGGCGAGGAGGTAGCAGCAAAGCAGGCGCGCACGTTACTACGTACGTAGTAAGAGCTCTGGCTAAAGTAGTGTGGGTGTTCGTGGGGTCTCTATGCGTCACCGAGTAAAGGAACGACTCGCTGAGCGGGTTATCTACGAAGCCTATGTGCGGGGGCCCTGGCGTTCAACGGCAAAGGCAAAGGAAAGAGCAGAGCAGCAAGCAGCAGCAGCACGCCTAGCAACGTTGGCTATCCGTGTGTCCAAGGCTCGCTCAACATACAGATGATTTTTCCTTGTGCCTCTAGCAACCGAAATACCGAAAGCCCAAACCTATCAAACGAAGAATAAGCGAGAAATTTCCACGCGGGCGTTTTCGCCATGCAACTATATATATATATATATATATAATAAAAAAATCGTCAAGGCGACTTGTAACGGGCGAAGGTATTCACGAAACGGTTAGAGACGCGGAGACACGGGGGCCCGAAAAAAAAAAAAAAAAAAAAAAAAAAATCACGCGACAACGCGAGGTTTTCGAGGGGACGTAGAAAATGAGGTATATTCGTAGCTGTAAGTGCTACGAGCAACCGGCTTCGTATATAACGCGAGCCGCGTTCTCACACAAGTCACTTTTGACGTTTATCCCCCGGAAACTCATTGACAGATCCTCCCAGTTTGTCATGAATCGTAACCACCATTGAATATAATCGCGAGTCCGCGAGTGACGGGCGATCTTTTTTCTTTCTCTTTTTTTTTGTGTAAATGGATAGTTGG
Organism: Ephialtes manifestator; assembly: GCA_963970395.1. Lineage (NCBI taxonomy): Eukaryota > Metazoa > Arthropoda > Insecta > Hymenoptera > Ichneumonidae > Ephialtes > Ephialtes manifestator. The sequence goes on along the minus strand of OZ019975.1, from coordinate 437,230 downwards.
AAAAATAGTGTATATCGCGGATGTATGAGCTAAGGCATTGGAAATGCTCGGTTGGGATGGAGAGATTTTTTTGTCAGGTTCCTATTAGCGCGAACGGGATTATTTCCGTGCCCCCCGCGCGGCCCCCCCAGACCCAGCGAACGCCGCCGAATTTCATGGATTTCAGGGAGCGTACCGGAGCTTTCACGGAACGAAATATGTGCTCACCATCGTAGCGTTCCGCCTGCTCAGCCAGCTTCGCCTTGTAGACATTGTCCTCCCGTTCCGACATCCTCGATGCTAGCGGATTAATACGGGCAGACGCTTCGGTTCGTATGCGAGGCGATTGAGAGACGCACCAGGGTTACGTGTGGCTTCGACGGGTTTAACGGACGGCTTCACGTACGGCCGCTCGCGAGCTCACTGACCAAGATGGCGGCGCCCGCCAACAATCGAAAGCAGTTCCCCGGTGCGGCGCAGAATCCACCGACAGACTCTCACCACTCGTCCAGCGGGTGTATTACTCCGCGTGACGTCACAAACCGCTGCTACACCGCTACGGAATCTCACAAATTACGGAGAAATCCAGAAAATTTTTCACTCGATTATCCTCACGTTTTCTCGTACTAGACTTATTTTTGTGTATGTTTTAGCGTTGTTTCTCTCTACCACGAGATATTAATGATTCGATGAAACTACGCGGAGGCGCGAAATTCACGAGTCTGTTGGATTGTATGCGCTACGGAATGCCTGGAGAACACTGACGCCGGTTAGGGACGACGGACGAGGCTCTGGACTAAAATTTTACGTAGATCGAAGAGCTCGTCGACCAATGAAATTACCTGCGTGATGCTGATTCGCTCCTGCGGCTTACACATCGATAGATGGCCTGCTGCGGGAATTTCGAGATCTCTTCACAGTTGTTAAACACTGAAATTCTATATAATTCAAGACACTGAATTTTCAAATATACCATTCATTTGAAAATATTCATATGCATGGGTTTATTTGAAGCAATTGTATATTTAATTGCTCCTTTTGTTGAATGAAATGAAAATTTCATCGACTCAACGAAATATTCAATCTTTTTGACTAAATGTTGTGTTGATTCAATTAAACTATCCTATGAAAACGTCAGACAATATACTTATTCATATTTATCGTTGAATCAAAAACATATTTGTTTTAATGTGGACAGTTTTATTTGAACGTGTTTAATATTCACTTGCTTCAATTAAATGGATTTAATAAATGGATTTTAAGTTCTAGATTAAATCATTCTATTGATTCAAAAATATACATTTAATGCATGTAATCATTTATTTATTCGACACAACGAAATATACAGTTTCTTCGATTGTACTGGTTCTTTTCGTTAGAATAATTCGGCTTTTTCATTGAATTCATGCAACGCAATATATTGGTATTTTTACTACACGTATAGTTGCTTCAAATACTAAAATATTTGGATCGATTAAATATATTTCAAATTAATGATTTGCTGTATTCAACTTTATTTTTCTCTCAGTGCACTCACTCATTGTTAGAAAAGATTGGAAGTTTTTATGCATAAACTCTTAGTCGAAATTTAATATACAATTGTGGCATAAAATTCATGTACTTTTCCAGTAAAATTAAAGTAAATTATTGAATGTGCTGTATCATACATTAATTTTTCCATTACACTTGTATATTAACTTTAATATACTAGTTTGCACATAAAAACTTCCAGTAAAAGTAGATTAAATTTCAAGTACATTTCTTTTTACAGTGCTGTTAAAAATGCAAGTAAATTTAATATGCAAAACAATATGAGATTTACGAAACGGATATATGATTTCCGTATTAATATACCAATATTGTATTTGTCAATGACAAATGAATCTGAAAATTAATATAAATTATTGGAAGGTTTTTTGCGGATACGCATATATTAAATTTATTATACAAATATTAATTAATATACAAAAAAATTGTTGTAAAATTAATATACAGGGTACTGTGTCATGTAATATGAAGTTTACAAAACTGATGTGTGAAAAAATGATTAGTATAACATTCACGGTAAAGTTAAAGATAGTAACGTAAATTTATGTATGTAAAGATTAATTGTTGAAATATTTTTATGAAAGTTACAAAACTTTTGGGGTAATCTAGTTATTACATGAGCAAAATTGTAAAATAACAGTTAAGTTCTTAAGGATGTATGATAGAAACAGACCCGCCAAACGTGAGTTTCAGAAACAATTTCGAACACTTCCCCATGGGATAAAAATTGGAAAATAATCAAGCATGTAAAAGGTGCTGAAAAGATCGATTTTGCATAATAATAATTCCAAAGTTTTATTAACAAATTGATGAATTAAAAAATTGTTGAACAAATCACCCGATAACCTAACGTTTTTCTTTTTTTTTTCGAATAAAAATGATTTGTCAATTTTTCCGAATATATATATGAATTTTTTCTGTATTTTAATTTTTTTGAAATGCACGAAAAATAACTTTGGATATGTGTTTGGCATAAGACCCTCCATTACACTGAAGATTTTTTTTGGCAAAAGCATATCCACAATGAATTATTGTCAGAAATTAGTTTAAACCATTTTAATCTGAGCAATAACAGGTGGATCACGTAGTGACCCACTGTGACGCAGAGGGTTAAAGATTACAGGTAGAATTTTTTGTCGATCGTGAAGTTCAGTGTTTTTTTTTATTGTTTATTCCCACAAAACTACTTTACAGTAAATGTCCAATAGACCGCATTATTTCACTCTTATTGATCGAAAAAAAGGTTGTGCACTCTCACAGATACATACTAGGCGAACGACTTACCCCCGAAAAGGACGTGCGGCGGTAATCGAAGGATTCGATAATCACACTCTATTCACTGTTAATAATCTAGTGACATCGCATGTCATTTATATGCTTTACAGAAATTTAAAAAAAATTATGAAAAATGGATATAAAATAATGGTCTTACAGTCATCATCTTCATAATAACTACTTTCGCAAATCGAATAATCAAATTCAAAGATATAGTAGCTAAAAATTGAGTACAACTACTTATTTTTATCATTTTTTTCAATCTGGATATTAAAAAAAAGCGCAATATTTTCGGAAATAGAATATTCGAATTCAAAGGTAAAGTAGATTAATAATGCTTTCTCAAACTGTATTTTTGAAAAAAGAAAAAAAAATGTAACGTAGGTCCTTAATTTAGGTGAAATAAAATGAAACGTCGATAGATGAAAATAGGAGTAACTCGGTCGCCTACATCTGTAGCTGTATCGTCGCGACACGTGCGTGATCGTAGATTTTGATATTAACAAGGAATCGATCCTCGTATTATTAAATATATATATATATATATATATATATATATTTATTTATATATATACATATACATATATAATATCAGCATACAGATCATCGGCCAACAATCCTCGTGGGAGATTCTGAAATCTCTAGAGAAAAACTTCGTTTACGATTGACCGCACGATTAATAAAGCCTCGCGGTAAGAGAGATATTCGTGTTTCAGTCGATTATATTATTATTCGAATTTTCGGAAAGAATGATTATAATGTAAAAAATCGTGAAACATCGTTGTCATCTAGTTAAATAGAAAAATTACGATTCTCTAGTATCTTCTCTCTCTCTCTCTCTCTCTCTCTCTCTCTCTTTCTTTCTTTCTTTCGCGCTGCTGCCAGCAATGCGTGCGGTGACGAAATATGAATAACGTTAAGGAGGCATCGACGGTAAAGTCGATAAAGTCGCTTACCAAGATTTCAAAAATTGCTTCCACACATTTTTGAAGCGAAATTAGAGTAAAAGTAAGATACGATTTAAAACGATGCTTTTTAATGTAGAAAAAAAATTGTAATTGTGTTCTCATTATTCCTATTATTATTGTCATTGCATTGATATATTTTGCAGCTCACTGTTCACTTACCCATAAGCACATCTTTAAATTATGTAAAAATATAAAATGTGAAAACGTGCAGTGAATCAAAGGGGGTTGTAAATTTATTTTTTTGTAAATATTATTATTATAACAGAAAAATAACTATGTTTACGCGCATAACCAATGGGACAAATTATATGCAATTTTTTTTTTGCTATGTTACTTTTATTTGTCGAATTTTCCACATTTACTTGTCAAATGAAATTTCTGTATTAGGGAATTCATTTAGTTAAGTTGGTTTTTGTTTTATTTCATAAACAAATGGCTGCTATTTGTAAACGATGATTATTATCTTGAATGTTTATCGGCAAATGTGTACACTGTCTATCAAGAAATAAAATAAGCTATTACTTATAGAGATCGAACTAAAATAACAAATTTGACGCCTGTGAAAATTAGGTAAAACATATCCCATTGAGTACTGGGTTAAATTGTTATATTTTTCTGTAAATAAATTTCTATACTTTAAATAAAATCTCGTCAATTTGGATTGACCTTTATTTACACTAATTTCTCTATAAAAATGTGTTGAAAGTATTTTTGAAATCTCGATACGTGATTCACCCAAATGTACTGTCGATGTCCCTTCAATTCACGTCCTCAATTCTAGTTTTCATCGAGTAATCAACCGTTCGGAAAAAGGAATAAAAACTGAGATACCCTGAATCTGTCGATCTGTAGTAAACGGGCAAACCGTAGGCACTTACGACAACGAACATTACTCATGTGTCGAATGAAAAAATGGCTACAAAATAGCAGCATTATGTGTCATTTCCTCGTCGCTCAGTCATTCTCACGCTCGCACTCAATCTCTTTCTTTCTTGCTTGCTAAAGCCATCGTAATTATACTTCATAAACGAATCAGCTAGTGTACAAGCGCTAATCATTCAAACACGCAAGCTATTCGTGTTACATTTTTGTAATATCTGTATACATTTTCATTTTTTTTTCTCAATTATTTTATTTTCTTTCACTTTTTTTTTAATAATCAATTTTATATTTATAGTGTTTACAAGTAATATATCATCTTCCTTGGTTATCATCGACTATTAAAATTATAGTACAGCCTGGGGACTTAACGTACTTATAATTGCGAACATTGGCTAGCTAAACGACTGTTTCGCACGGCGTTAGTCTGGCAAATGTGTGTCTTTGTGGGTTTGCGAAAAATGGCGTTTTTTTCGATCATCCAACGGACGTTTTTAGATGCGTCGAACGAAACAGTGTGCGTGGCCGTGAGTAATCAGGGGGATATACAATAGGTTCGTTCTAGTAATGTCATCATTATATACATACGTCGATATATCGATCCCGCATATCGCACGTATATAGATAGAAATATCAACGAGCATAGATTGTAGGCGGACAACAAAACAAAACAAAAAGAAAAAAGTTTCTTAGTAAATATTGTGTACAAAGCTGTAAGCCTCCCGTAAAATGATTTTCTGTTTTTTTTTTTTTTTTTTTTGGAAGCTCTTACACCGTTTCGTAGTTTACATTGGTTAATTTGCTTTTTTCCGCTCCCTTCGTTCGCGCAAAACCATTCACGGCAGAGCCAGAGCTCTCGTCCTTTTCCTTCTTATTTTTTTTTCTCAATATTCTGTACATTCTTCTCGGTAGTTCGAAAACGAAAATATTTTGGTAAAAACATTTCTTTGACAATGTATGAAAATTCCTCGGAAAAGGCTCTGAATTTCTAACAGTTTTCGTACATCTCAGAGAAAGTCAATGATTTCTCTGAATCTAAATATTCCGTACTTGACGTACTTTATCCGAAAAAATCAGAGTTTCCCAAATTTTTTCGGAAAAACTCTGAATTTTTCTGACAAATTGTGACTGCTGGAGTTTGCGCGTAAAAAATGGCAGAGATAGAGGAAAAATTTCGGAAAATCACTGAAACGGACCGGTTAGAGTTTTTCAGGTCAATTGTCAGAGAAATATTTTCACCAGGGCTGGAAGTGATCACTAATCAAAAAGAAATAATTGGTAAATTATTTTTTGTATGGTTCATTTTTGTTTGTTTCTTCTTTCCTTTTTTTTTTTTTTTACAAATATCAAAAGATCCATATTTGACGCACTACACAACTACGTTTGGGGACGTATCAATGAAATTTACACGACAGGCCATAAACGGGATTGAAATCGCAGACGAGCTGCCGAGTTTGGTCCGGACTAGTGGAAATGTCGTCGTCGTCGTATTTCCCTAAGTAACAAAATTCTTCCTCAGGGAGATGTTAACGAGATTCGGAGTTGTCATTTTTACCCTGACCTATTTTTATTCTCTGCAACGCATATCAGACTGAACTTAACGCGACGCCTTTGTCGTACCTCACCGCGAATCGTTTTTAACGCGTGCGACTGACTAAAATATGTTCGGACACCGGGACCAGTCGCCTTTGTTTTTACAATCCCAGTATTCGCCGTTGTAGATGTGACATAGGCTGTCCGTGTGAGGATCCGGTTGCTTTGTGAACCACAACGGCTCATAGGCCTCATAAGGTAATCCTGAAAACGAATTAAAACATTTTTTAAGCCACATGTAACAAACACATAAGAAATTCTTGTGGTAAGTTTAATCTTATAAGACGATTCAGATAATAATCAAACTATTAACATTTTTGTTATGGTTAATTAACATTGGGACTACATCCCAATAGATTTTTCGAAAAATATTTAAGAAGCTTTCAACGATTCACGACAATTGTGTTTAATCTGATGTGTATTAACATCGAATTGTTTGGTCCGTGTGTTCAAACATTGTTCGAGCATTTAAGGAAATTTTAAACAATTTTCGATCGAAGAAAAATCATGCTATTCTTAAGGTGATGGTGAAGTAGACATTATGTCAACTTTGATGTTAAAATATGCAATTCCTTCATTTCGACTTAGCATCGTTATGCACAGTCTCTTCAAATTGTACGATACCGCAATATGACGTAATATATGCGTAGTAAATCTTGTTACAGGCAGGCAGATGACGTACACGCAGTTTATACACTTGACGTGCATTTCTGTTGAGTAATCGACTGTTCGACGAGCTTAGAATATTGGTAGAACCTCGTGCAATCTCGTAAGACGTATGTGAGTTACAGAACTTTTATGTTACAAAACAGATGCCGACAAATGCTCGACATTTCGTGCAGCGATATTGGTCTTGCACTTGATCAGTAATACTGAATTTTCTCTGTGTTTTTTTTTTAAGTTTTCAACTATAATTTGAACGCATGTTGAAGGGTTTACTATTAGTTCAGTCTTGTGCAATTACCTTAAAAATACATTTCTTATCTCCTTTTTTTTTCGAGGTTACCTGCGTATGCCTTCTTCAGACTTTTACGTTACCCCTCTCCCGATAAATTGCTTATCTAAGACGTAATTTTTTTAAAACAATTATCCTCCCTTATAATAATATAAAAATTGATGGGTGTAATCTGTAAGGACCACTGCCAATCATTTATCGAATTGGACCGGAACACCTCATGTGTAGGCACAAATTGTTTCGGCATTGGCTTTATACACGTTATCTTTAGTGAAATTTCCAATAATTTTCAAGATTATTAAAATATGACTCTGTTTCTTTACTTAGTAAGCTCAGAGTTTCACCTGATATAATACTTATCAAATCACCTTGTTCCGCCGCCTTTTCTGCTTCACTCTCGCGCGCTCGTCTCACCGCCCGTTGTTTCTCCTCGAGTCGAAGCTTTTCCGCATTGGCCTCGTCCCAAAGTCCATTCTCCATTAACCTTTGATCGGGTCTTAGACGCGAATCTGTTGGCGCGATACCTTCCTCAGGCTCATTCAATTGGCAAGCCAATTCCGTGAAGGAATAATACTTTTCGCAATCTTCCCTGAATAGACAGAATTAGCATCGTAAAGAAAAATCGAAAGATTGAGAGACTGTCAGTTAGAGAAGCCGAAAATAATACATTTCGATACGAGAACGAACATTTTTTTCCTAACAACTGTGAGTTTGCAGCACGAGACAGCTTTTCTCACACCGCGAGAAATAGTAGTATATTACGATACTAGTGCGAAAAACTCTTTCTGATAAGTGTTGCAATAACACGAGTTAAAAAATAGTTTTTCCAACGAGTATTGTACAAAATTTTACAAAATTCACAAAGTGTAAAAATGAGGTTTGCACGCCATTATCGCACCGAGTGAAGTAACATTATATTTAAAAACTATCAACTCACGGAGGCAAACGACGTTTCCATGCGAGTGTGTAAGGTCCTGTTTTGTATACAGGATTGTCTGGACTGCCGGAAGTACTGATTACTGGGGCAATCTCGATCTTGGTGTCCCATGTACCTTGAACCACCCACTTGACCTCCTTATTCGAGTTCATCACGACACCTTTAACCTTCCGTTGACTGTCTCTCGAAAAGTACGAGTAGGGTATGTACTTGAGATGACACTTTATTCCCTCTTTGTGATTAGTTATGTCCATGTCGCCACTCTGATCTACCCACAATTTTCCTACGATTATGTTGTGCACCGTAGTCGTAACTTTGCGCCATGTGTAGTGGTTGCCACTGCTGTTAAATTCCAGATGCGCAGTGCCCAATGGTATCACCTATTGACCGTACATATTTATTGTTAACGTATTGTTTTTCTTTATTCCCTGATTTCCCACTTTAATACACTTCGTTACCATAATTTACAACTAATTCCGTTATTTTAACTTATTCCATTCAACCCCCAAAGGAGATTTCAGAAATTTCAGACGTTCATACTATGTTTCGATAAAAACTGAATTGTAACTACTCCCATTAGTTTTTTGCGGTTTTCGAATATACATTACGAGCATACATGTATTACATAAGTACGTTATTTTCCAAGTTGATATGGTCGTGACCGATTTTTCGAATTGTGGATTAATTTTCTGCGGCAATGATTCGGTCGTTGTGTTATTTTCCTTCAAATCACTATTATCCGAATAATCATTAGTCGGAACTAGTCTCCACCTTAATTATTTCGGATGAACGAGGTTTTACAATATCGGCAGTTAACTTAATGGGACGCTATGAGAAGAGCTGCAGTATGGAATTCTATCCAAGAATGTACATATATTCTTAATGAATCAAATTATTAGAATTAATTATTATTCTGTACTGACTCGTAATTTAACTTCATTGTCGTTTGAAATTATTAATTTATCTGAAACATTCTCAGACGATTAGATCACAACCTTTATCTAAACAGACGATCGGACAAAGGCAAGAGGATCCGTCATGCAGCATATAGGCGCGCAACAACCCCATATCTTTCGGAAACCAATAGTGACTGGGACTCAACGACTCACCAGAGCCCTGAAGTCACTCACTAACACTTCGGCTTCTCCTACGTATACTAGACAAAGATAGGCATACATTCAATGAAAATGTATTTAAATGACTTTATGTATAAGATAACTATGATTGATTATAATGCAAAACTATATATTTGTACATTTCTGCAATAATGATGAATAATTCAGATGAATTATTCTTTCATGGATTTTATTATTTACTGAGTTTAATAATCCACAATGATTGAGTCATGAAAGTATGTAAAATACATTTTTATTGAATTGAAGCCCATTCCTGATGCTACCTGAGTATTTATATACCCACAGAAGCACAAACATACGTGCTTGCACGTGAGTAGCTCAGCTTATCATGTTCTTCATATAGGATTACGAGTGATTATCAGCGAATGCAGGTCCGACACGTTTATTCAAATATTACGAAATAATTCTCTTAATCTTTTTCCATCGAAGCTGATTTTCCGTATTCCCCTATTTCCTCTTCGTAACAATTTCACGATTACAAATATAACTTCACCCGAAAATTCCTGATCGTGCTGTTTCGACATTTTTATTTATTCATCAAAAGACGCGGTTTCTTTTGCCGCGACCTCCATGGAAATGGAACAAATATATCGGACTTTGGCGCAACAATATAACGTACATACCTTTTAAGCTATGATGCGTACATACGGAGTATTTATTATTTTGATATGCGAAATATTAAAAATAATTATGGAACATAAGTTTTGCGATGAACTAATTGAAATCGCACAAATATTTTTCAAATATATTTCACCTGCATCAATTTTCAAGTAACGGATTTTTTTTTCTTTCGATTTTCGCCGATATGCAGGACATTAAATGTTTTAAACAACATTTTTATGCATCTCATACATACCTTCGAATGGCATAGAAGTTATCGACGTTGTTGCAAGAAAATTATTTCGACCACCTAAAATGTCGAACCTATATTCGACATGAGTAAAATAATTTCTGTGCCTGTTCAAATATTACAGTTAATTGAAAAAAAAAAACCCAGGATTTTTCGGTAGGAAGAGGAATTTTTTTCTTTTCACTATAAATTATTTCATTGCAGCAACGTTGCTAATTTCCATGCTATACCTGCCATAGATTGAGCCGATTTTAATAAGAAGAGAATAAAGTACCTGGAGATATTTTCCCCGAAATTTGGAAGCCATCGTAAATTCTTGCCAGCTTCGCCACTTCCTTCCCTCGCAATATTGCGCGAACATAGGTGGATGATGTGACACCTGTTCTGATATTGCGCGCCATCCTAAGTCGTCGGTTCTGTCACACTCGTACGTTTCACCTAGGAGAGGATTAAAGGGTTTTCCGGTTCTCGAAGCGGTAGTTGAGTAACTTGACACTGTAAACGCAGCTACGTAAGCCATTTGTTCGTAGCTATCCGTACATTCAGCCGCCCTGTAAAAAATAACAGAAATTAGACGATGTAAACGCATCTTTGATGCTTGAAAGTTTGTATCATTAAGAGCATGTGAAATACCGCAGTCGGTAATAAAAACTGTAATCAACTTTTTTCAGGCATACTGACATTTTACAGTGTAACGAGCGTAAATATTTTAGATAGTTGATCTTTCGAATGGTGATTGAAATTAATGATTGCGTCAGATATGATGGATTTATTAGTCGGGCCGTTTCGGAGGAGTGAACGTTACAAAGAGAGTACGGGTTTTGACAGTGAGTGAATTAGAATGTGAAGTGTACTTGATGAAAGTTGGTAACTTAAAGGAATGCAACTGGAAAATAAGGCGGTCGATTTCAACGATTCGCGATCGTACAGAAATACGTTTTGGCCCAAACATCTTTAACGCAATAAATTTATTTGTACCTGTGAAGGATTTCCGCATATTCGAAATCCTCTGTAAGTCTCTGAAGCATACTGAGAGGTTCGGAGAAATTTACCGGCATCGGTATCTTCGACAACTCTTTACCAATACAATTCTTCATGATGCTCCATAGATTCAGAGGATAGTTGGGCTTCTCCGGTACTCGTGTCCTCCTCTTCCGCTTCGAGATCGTCGTCACCCCGGAGCTACTTCCTCCATTGTTCGATTCCCAGGCCGACTGCGAAATAAACAGCTCGCAAAGTTTATCCTCACTATTTATCTCTGCGAGACACGATTTAATTTATTTTTGGACGCTCGTGTATTCGATTAAAGTCGCATCGCATATATATAAGATGAACACAAAGTTTAATTCGATTAGCATTCAAGTACTTCGCAATAAGACAGAAATTTCGGAAAAGGTCAACGTATTCGAGATACTAAGAACATTGATTTTGTTGTTTATTCATTTATTAAATAGTATTGACGGTCTTTATCTATTTCGAGATACGGCATATGCGGTTTATAATATGGGATTTTTATTAAACAAAAGGTATTCGACAATTCCAATTTTGCAACTGTTATACAAGATAACTCGTTATAACTCACAAGAAGTTTCCAATTATTGGTTTCTACTATAATAAAGCATTAAACATTTTTTAAAAATTGAAGAAAAATTAGCAAACATTCTTTAATTTATAAAACAAACTTTTTTATTTCAAATTTGGGGAAAATTTTTTTATACACGTTATTCAAACTTTTAGCAATTACGAATATTCAAAATCAACGTTCTTGGAATCTTCAATGATCCCAATTTCTTTTTTTTTTTTTTTTTTTTTCCCCGAATATTTCTAAGGTCGCAATATGCTTCAATTCATAGTGGATTAAACGGAAAAGGGTTAGAAATGTATTAGCGATATATACATAAATACATATAGAGACATTGTTCTTCATTGAGAAAACTTTGCTGTAATAAAAAAAGATTCCATGGATTAATTAATAATCATGGCTTCATAAACTTTAATTAAATGCTACAAATTAAAATTTAATGAATTGTGTTTAACAACTAAAAAGTTTCCTCCATAAAGCTGTCAAAAAAAAGTCAATTTACCACCAGAATTATTTCATACTCCACAAAATGTAATTTTTATAATACTATCAGAAATGAAGGAAACATTCCGAATAATGATAATTTAATCAATAACAATTATAACTAAATAGCTTCCTCTACAGTCATATCAGTCACAAGAAAAAAAAAAATATATATATATATATAAGAAATAAAGGCAACAAGCTTATCATCATGAATAAATGTGGCAATCGAATGCTGCATACAAAGATTTAATGGAATGGAGATTTCAGTATTCTGAATATTGAATAGGGTCAATGCCAAGGTTAAATGATTCTGGTAATTGTGGAATCATCTTCACAACACTCACGTTATCCAGTTCTGTATTGGAAGCGCTTTTGGCCAGCTGAGAAATTGCAGCAGTGGAGTCGGTCACGATGAGGTAAGAGTCAGCTCTGGATGAATCGTTGCCTGACATTGGAGCAGGATCGCCTTCAGAACTGGACCCATCGTCGCTACCCTGAGAGTCGTTTCTGCTTCTCTCCCTTGATATGGAATTACCGGTTGGGCCACTGGGTATACTCAGAGTAAAAGTGTCAGACTCCTGAGCATCGTAGAACTCAGCTCCGTCCTCCTCGTCTTCGGAGGGTGTTGTAACTGTCGCGACGTCTGCATCCATAGGACAATTCAAATGATGCTGCGATATATGAATATGTATGGCAAAAATACTGTAAAATACTGTGTAAAATTTATGAGAATTTTGTTTTTTTTTTTTTCATCCACTTTATTTACTGAAAAGTGAAAAAATTGTAGAAACGTCGAAAATTTGCTCTGAAATTTACCTGGCGAATCTCGAAGATATTTATATAAAGATTCATTAACCTTTGTCAGGCGCTCACAAACTACAGAATTCGCTCTAACGCGCCTGACAACTGCACCGTGATTTCATGAAGCTCGTATCGTTAGCTCGGAGCCCGAAGACCCGCGCTCGATTCGAATAGTTCACGTATAATTTATCACCGATTCATTTATGAATTTGGGAGACCGCCACGAATGGGTAGAAAAAAAAAAATTAGTTTACGGCCACGGAATAGCAAGGCCATCCACGTCAGTGTCACTCGCAAAGTGCCAAACTCGAATCTCTATTCCTCTCTCTCACGATAAATCTGTTGCGACGCTCGCACACTTATCTCTCTACCACCACACCACTTAAAATCTGTGTGCATACGTTGGCTGCACCACGAGATTGAATCATCGATGCGAATTTTCGATATATCGAATAAGATTCTTAGCAAGTGGCAGGAGGGAAAAGCCTGTTGCGCCATCTTGCTGAATTAAGGATGTATGTATGAAATCTCGCGGGAAAATACGAATTGTTCTAATTCTTGCGAAGCAGCGAGGGGTATTTATTAGGGTGTGTGGAAAAAAAGCTTTTTCTTTTTTAATCCTTTTCTGCTTCCTCCTAGAGGAAGCTTTGTTTTCAAAAGTCTGTAGATTCTGTAGATTTGTGTAGATTTGGTCAAGCTTAATAATTTTTTTACAAATAAAGCCACGCTAAAGAAGTATTGGTATTGAATTTGGGATGAATCTATAAATAGGTTTAGTTTTTATGGGATTTAGAATTTTTCGAAAAAATTACGTTTTGCCCTAATTCACGTAAAATATCACCGAATCAATCGAAATTTTCTACAGGCTAACAATGGTACTCAAAGCTCATACTTATCAAATTTTGTAATTATCGGCAAAGGGGTTCGAATTTTATAGCATTTTGAATCTTCAAAAAAACCAATGGTTTCCTCTCACTCAGGTCAACTAACACTAGATCAATTCAAATGTTGCCAGAGAGCAAGAAAAAAAATATATATATAAAATGTAAACTAATATCCACTAAGAGCACAATAAAGTCAAGAATCAAGTAATACAGATTTTTTTCGTAGAATATTTCTTATACAACAAAGTCTCATCAGTGCGATTTCCGTAACTATCGTTATAGATTACGAACTGCGAGCATTATTGTCGATATTCGATCAAACGCATGTTTTCGCTCGGGAATTCGGTTCGATAACCGCCGGCTTTAAAATTTTCATTTTAAAGAAGGAAAATAGTATTAGATAATTGCGACACGCCGTTAGAAACAAGATTAACTTTTTTGTATATACTTATTATCTGTAAAACGGTTTATCCCATCAATTAAGTAATTAAATAAATAAATAAAAGTCGTTAGACTTAATGACTCCGGCGTAGCGGAGCCTATAAATCTGTCCATAAAACGGGGCTAAAAAAATCTCAACGTCTTAGGATTATATGAAAACCTTAATTTGCTCATAAAAAAGTATATACATACTGGTTTTGCGATATCTGCAATCTTTAAACGTCGCAAAACGCCATTATTATATATTTAAAAAAATATCAACTTCCAAGAGGAAATAGAAAAAAATAGCGACAGATCGTTCTTTTCGCGTGAACTTTTCTTTTTAGTAAAATTACTTGAATCTCGATAAGCAAACTGATTTAAAAAATGACACTTTTTAGAACCGATCTACTGTATAGACAAATGAGCTGGACGTCAAAGGTTAATAAGAATATATTAATGTGTAAAAAAACGTGATATTACGAGAAGGTCTGTGTCCTCCTGTAGAATTAGCCGATGGTAGAGCATGTTGTGCAGCTTCCTCGAGATGAGAATGTTGTCGGGCCAATTGCTCAACCATCTTCTCTATCCGAACTTTCTGATCCCTCTCATGCTGCAACATTTTCTTCCACTTTGGCTCCTGTTGTTGGGCCAATTGTAGATAGTCCGCGCTTGTCTGCAAAAAAAAATCCATTTCCTCCAATATCACTTAGTGGTTATTTGCATGCTATGTGCCCAATACAAATAGATTACTAGGAATATCAACTCTTCAAATCGGTAGTTATAATGAATCTGCAGTTGTAATTCAGGCGGACGTTATATTCTTAGCATTATTTTTAAGGTATGCGTTTATTCCAGTCAATTTAAGAGAGAAAATTTGTGAAGCTCAAAAAGAGATGTGAAAAAAAAGAGATCCTATTCAATTTCGCAAATCTACATAATTTACAAACATCAACTGGAATAGACGCATAATACAAAATTAATGTTGTATTGTCATTATTTTTGCTCTTTCGATGGTTTTTTTACGCAGGATCGATTCTGATAAAATTATTCACGAAAATTGTAATGATTCATAATGAAAAGTATCCTTATTACACCAATAATGATTCGCGTTTGGATAGTTTAGATAACAATTGCGAAGTAGTCATCAAGTCCGCGCCGAGTTCTCTTACCTTTCGATCTTTGGCACACATTGATTGTTTACATTTTAAGCGCGTCAGATCATTGACCCTAAGCACACACGTAACTTACGTTAATCATCGCATTCGCGGCGATCCGAAAGGCGATAGCACGCTCGTGAACAGTTTTGATCTTGGTAGAAAATTCCGGGCAAGGTGCTTCCAGGGTTTCCAAGTCCGTTAGTGCTCTCTGTAGACTAGTAGCTCTTTTTGCAATGAGCTCGTTACATGTCTGCAAATCTTCCAAACGTCCTGTGAGATCCTTGATTACCGAGGCCTGTTCGCCCTTCATATTCTCGTTGTCTTGAAATTCCTCCTCCTCTTCTTCTGAAAAAAATTCCAATCAGTATATAGAGATTTATGGTTTATCGAGGAATTTATCAAAGCAATTGCCTCGAAATTTCGAATAGACAATTTTTCTTTATTAAGGAAATTAATAACGAACCTGATTCTATGGCTTGTATTGCCTTGGCTTTGGCCAATTCCAAGGCCGTGACCCACTGTTGTCGCTCCACTTCTGTAGCTGCTTTTATGTGGAAGGTCTGGGTTCCACCGTTGCTGACAACGAATGTACATGCGTCGACCGTGTGAATTAGGGCCCCGTGCAACGATATCGTCCCTCGGCAGGTGTGTGCCATTTCGGCTGGATTTCTAAACAAATGACGTGAACACACGAGTTTCTCTATGCTACTCGCCTAAGTAGCGATGGGGGTGGGATACCGACGGTCACGGAATAATACAGAGTCACTAAAGTGCAACAGTGATTTGTGGATGGAAATTTTGTTGGTTGCAGATTTTTATGAAATTTACTTGCGATATTTTTTATAATATTTGCGTACTCCAAGAGAAACTGATTTCATGGGTTTATTTCAATCAAATATGGGATCTATTTCGAAGGAATAAAATTTTATTTGAATCAAATAAATTGTATTAAAAATAAATACGATTTATTTGTATGCAATATATTCTATTTGATCGAAATAAATATTGCAGTTATTAATTACTTAATTAATTAATTATTAACTGTAATAATAGGCTGATCTAATAGGATTTTCTTTCGATCATATAGAATTTATTTCATTCAAATAAATCGTATTGATTTCAAGTAAGTTTTTTTATCGCAATAAAATTGTATTAATTTGAAATGGACCCCGTGTTTGATTCAAACACGGAAAGAAAAGCTTGGTTGAAACAACCAAGTGCTATGGTTATATATGCGCCAGACAATTAATTGGTTAGACCGACCTATTTCTTGGTTAGACTAACCAAGTGACTTGGTAAGCTAACCAATTTCTTGGTTAGACTAACCAAGTGACTTGGTAAGCTAACCAAGTGACTTGGTTAGACCAACCAAGAAATTGGTCACCTAACAAATTAATTGTCTGGCGCATATATAACCATAGCACTTGGTAGTTCCAACCAAGCCTTTTTTTCCGTGAATAAACTCATCAAACCGATTGCTCTGTTTGTAGCTTAAAAAAACATCCAGTGATTCATTTTTTTTTGTTTTTTTTTTTCTGTATAAAAAAACTAAATTGTTTTTCATACAGTTTTTATAATAATAATTAATTTAAATTCTTTAAGGAATTAGACAAACGTATTTTTGTTGTTGAGTGTAACGCATCGTGTTTAGACTATATTTTTCCGTGACTGAGAATTTCGCGTTTGGAGCACAAGGAGTGGATTGTAATCTATGAGAGGGTGTTCGTAGGTGAACCCATTACCAATGCTTGATGCCGTCTGAACTCTGTGGCTCCAGCAAGCGCAGGAAAAAAAAAACTTATAGCGGTCGAATGATGTGACTCTTATACAGCTCCGACAGAATAAAAGGAAAAAAGAAAAGAGTGCGTGTAATCGATGCATGCACCTTCGAGGGACGATCAATTGATTCCATTAGAGAAGTCTCTAGAATTAAGTCGAGCATATTGAGCGTATTGATGTGTGCGTAGTTTTGGCGAACCCCGGGACGTACCCAATGCCTATCCACGAAGACGAAATAAGAACGAATCATTACACAATAAAGAATATTTTTGTCCTATATTAACAACACTGTTTTGTTAATTTTACAAATATGTTTTGTTAATATAACAAATATTTTATTGATTATATATAGTGAAAATTGAAACATCACAGAAATATTTTGTAAATTCTCCAAATTTACAAAAATTCCGAAATTGCTAAATTTGAAGTAAGAATAAAATGTAAATTTATTCAATAAAAAAAAAGAGTTTTGTTTACTCTAAAAACAACTAAATATTTCGTGAAATAAATATACCACGTTTGTCACACATAATTTCAATACGTTTTTTTTTTTTTTTTGTAAATCTAGATATTGACAAAACATTTATTTTTTTTAATGAACGAAAATGTTCAGTAGACGTTGGTGAACTAAAATTCTTTTTTTCTTAAATGTACAAAAATTAAAATTTACTCTTTATCGTGTAATGCACGCGGCCGGCCTGCTTTCAGAAATGATTGGTTCCTCAAGCAAAAACCTCCGACGAAATATCCTGCGTCTATAATGATGCATTAAGAATCAGCAAAATTCGAAGCAGCCTAGATGACTTTTACGATGACTCATTATTTACAATCGGCGAGACCCAGGTGGGCGTATCGCGTTCCTACTAATAAGATACAATTATACGTGTGCAATTACAAAACTATCGCAAGGGGACCAACAATATAGGACGTTGGGTGTAAAAAAAATGCACGAGAAGTCACGAAGATGGAAAGATTTGCTGTGGCTCAACAGTTGGAAATAACTCGCGGCTCGATTCCTTCAACATATAGTCATGTATTTGGTAGACATATATAGCGTTATGCAACATCGTGACTCTAAAAAAAAATTCGTGTGACTGACAACAAACATCGCAAACGAGGGGAATAAACGTTTCGGAGGAAATTTCATACATTTTTTGTTGTTGTTTTTGTTTGTTTTTATCTGATACGCACAAATAAGCTTTTTATTGCATTTTACTTATAAACCCTGGTAAAAATAAATTACAGATGCAGATATGATACACATCGATAGAATTTGAATGAGATTTAATCGTATGTTATAATCTCTATCTATTCGGATTTTGATCAATTTATACAAATTACATCGTTTATTTTATTTATTTTGTTTTTTTAAATAAATTAAAATAATTTCATACTGATTGACTTGTTTTTCTTATCATCGTTTATAACTATAGGAAGTCTATCATAATGAATCTGAAATATCATAAATATTTGAATCCAAAGATTTGTGAATGAAATTTTTTTTTTTAATGAAAAATCTAATATTATTGATATTAATCCTTTTATTAACGGAAAAATAAATATAAAAATTTAACATATAATAAAATCAAATATGAGAGTATAACAGTTTTTTGCTTTTTCGCTTTATAGCATTTCTTATCTCTAAAAAATATATCATAGGATTTTATATAGATAGTTTGAGCTCTTTCAGTGCGCTTTCCGAGTGATTTTTTATTTATTTTGTAATTAGCGCAGTTATTTATTTCCTTTGTTACTTTGTGTCTACCACAGAGTCTATTTCATTTTTTATTCCCACTGGCAGTACGTTATAAATTTTTAAGGCAATACAGTCGTAGTCATTTTCGTACTATCATACAATTGTTTGCTGTAGCTCTGGCATTTTTACTGTGATTTTTTCGCCGATAATAAAAAACTATATTATTCATAATAATATTGTAGGATATGGAAGAAACATATAAGACCTCAATCGTAAATTTATAATAGTACTTTGTAAATTCGCGAACCAAAGTCCGCATTCGGAACGATAGGATTTGTTGAAATCATTTTCTATCATTTATTTTTACCAGGGAAATCAAGAGCGACGAATTCAGTCGAAACGAGAGAAACAGGTTTTTTGGGAAGAGGGCGAAAAAAAATGGTGTAATGAATTATCGTGGGAAGATTGCGAGGTGCAGCGAAAATGAAAACCCCGTTGAAATTGTCCATCTGCCTTACATGTGTTACGAAACTCGGTACGTGAGGGAAGGAATTCAGCGGTCGGCTTTTGAGTATTATGTTTTTTTGCCTCCATTCGCATTATGTTTTTCCTCGTTTTTTTTTTTTTTTTTTGTTTTTTGTTTTGTTTCTTTTACTTACTCGGAGGCTCTGCCAGCCCTCCGCTTGCGTCGCGTCGATATCTTTGGCCCCCCCGTCGGTTCAGCCCTAAACAGTCCACAAAACAAATAGGCCCACGTTCACTTAGTGTACATTGTTTCAAGGTGTTGTATTTTTTTTTTTTGCTTTTTTATTGTTCTTCTTATTGAAGTTTCGTATTGGTCAAAGCTTTGTCTAGATTGGATCTGGAGTTGAGGCCTTGGATTTTGGGAGAATCAATTTCTATATTTTCATTGAATCATGTTGATCGAGCGAATGCACAATCAATGCGAATAGATTGGACATGAAGGATTCGCAAGACAAATATATAATAACTGAAGATTAAATCTTGCAATTAGCGATGTAGGACTTGGAAACAAAAAACAGACATTGAAATGATGCACCTCTCCCCTTTTTTCCATCAAGTAAACATCAATCTATCGCAGCTCACCAATGTAGAAACAATACATTTCAACGAGAGACGATACACGAAGAGAACGAAAGATGATTAGCAAGACATCAGGCTAAAAATAAATGCCTGTAGCTAATGAATGGTGCGAATGTACCCATGTGGCTTGTGCCAAGGTCTGTAAAGCCAGAAGACAGAGGTAGCACAATTCAGCATAGCTAGCCAATTTTCGGGCCAAAAAAGGTTTAGCCATCAGTGAAAAATTGTTTGCGCAGCAACTGACATGCAAGTGATTCGTGAAGTTGGATATTTTGTAATGTAAAATTATTTATAAATTCTCAAACTTAACAGAAAGAAAAAAATCTACTGGTGAATGAGTGACTCTTAGCTGATTTTCTAGATACAAAACATTGAGGAGGGTTTAACCAAAATTTTATAATAAAATGGAATACGCATAGAGATATTACAGTATTAATGACACCCCTAATTGTTAATCCATGTGACTAATTATTTTCATAGTTGCATTAACGTTTTTTTTATTTTTACAAAAACTATTACTGTAACTATGAAAATTCAATGTCTTTTTGCATGAACTAACGATTAGTAACATTAATAGAATATAAAATATTAATAATTAGTAAAAAGATTTTGGTAACTCATCATTAATATCTTAAGGATTATCTAAACATAAAACCCTAAGAGGCATCGACTGAAGCTGTAAAATAAAATGAAACTTAGTCATGGTCAGGAAAAAAAAATCTACTGGTGAATGAATGACTTTTCTGTCATTTGTGACTGTGATTCTGTTCATCCATGTGACTGATTATTTTCATAGTACTGTTAACTTTTTTTATTGGTACAATGAAACTGTTACTGTAATTATGAAAATTGAATATCTTTTTGCATGAACTAACAAATAATAATGTAACACAAGATATTAATAAGAGTTAGAGAAAAGATTTTGTTAACCCACAATGAACATCTAAACACAAAATCCTAAGAGGAATTTTACTGAGGCTGGAAAATAAATTGAAACTCAGAGAAATTTAGTCATTGCTATCCTGATAACCATTAAGTTACATTGAGGTATTTGTTAATCTATAACTATTTTTATAAGCATATTAACTTTTTTATTTTTACAACAGGACAGATAATGAAGCTATAACAAGTTTAATAGCAATTGCATGACCTAACAATTGATATTTAATCTATGACCATATTATTTTGAAGTATACAAGTATATAGTTCTTTCTATGTAAAGTATTAATAAAACAAAAAATATATATATACTAGAGTAACAAATAAGGATTCCATTGGCCTATAGTGAATAATAATACCTTGAGGATCATCTAATCACTACAAAATATGAGATGAGAATACGAAGGAAAACAGTTATATTTACAATTTATTTAGAAGGAAATTACCAAGCATTTAATCTTCAGGCTACATACACCATTTACAGAGACATTTGGACATATACCATAGTGCGAGAGATACAGTAAAGATCCGTGATCGACACACACATCCTCGTGTAAATCTTAATAATCAGTGTGTCGGTCATAACATACTGAGCTCCGAATAAATAAACCTATTAGACATATTGTAAAGTAGCAATAATACCAAAAGGCCTTGAAAGAAAATTCTAAATTTACTTAAACTCTGAGCTATAAATCATTTGCTCAATTTGAGAGCGGAATTGAATTCTCGGAGGCGCGAGAGCGTGATCAACGTGTCCTTGCCGATCGACTCGACGAACTTATGTGACAGCAGTTGGAACGGTGGAAATTGGTAATAATAAAAAGGGTTATGAGAGAGAGAGAGAGAAAAAAAAAGAATATAAAAAAAGTGGCTCATCGGTGGGTCAAGCGGATTGTGCGGGTGTGTCGCGATGTCATGTCACTAAAACGCGTCGAAATACGCCCGACAGCTGACGGACTGTAAACGTGGTGTATATAAAGTGACAATAAAAATACCTGTAGTATGACAGGAGGCCATTTGACAGGACGAACCATCTTCGTTGGTAACCTTTTAGATAGTTTGTCCACTTGAAGAGCCAACCCTTGACATCCTGGGTGCCGTGTTGGGGCTTTGTGTCACCCATTCTCACCTCCTCTCCTCGTCGAGTTACACTCGGCACCGTACAACTCTCTGTTTCACTCGAGTTGTGGCACACAAGGGCCTTTACCTCGCGCACCTATCAGCAGTACCAGCACCTTTCTACCACGTTATTAACGCAACCCGAAATTTCACGATCCACGTATACATCAAATGGCTCATAGTCATGGTTCACTCGCATACTAGAGTGGAATTCATAGGCGGCAAAACGGCAGCACTTTGAACAGTTAAGGAAGCTATACTGCGTTTCACACTAGTCAAATCAGTGCTAAATTATTAAAAATGTTTTTACAATTTCTGCTGGTTTAATTTATAGTTCCGAGGATTTTCTCACGTTGCAGAATTAGTTCTCAATATATAAGTACATTCACAGCCGTGATTAATAATGATTAAATAGAAAATCAACTGATCTATGGGACATTCCAGCTGATGAATTTTTCATGCTCTGACCCTCTGACCCTGACCTCCGTCAATAAATAAATAAATAAATTTTGTATTTGTTTATTTCACGGGATTTCACGCTTTTATATATATTTATATAATCATTTTTATAGTTTCCATTCATTTTGCACTAAGTTTATTACATTGATTACATTAAAAGCTACGTTTATCACAGGGAGTCTTAACAATAATTGAAGATTACCGATTGACGTCCCTCATAAGCGTTTATGCGTTTGGTAGCAGTGATTATTCGAATTTCAGTATTGTTCGTCCCGTACTTCCCATTTTGACAATTTTTTATCAAAAAGTATTATGAAAAAGAAGAGACACGTATTTTTTTGTTTAGCCCTCCGACCAATATTTCCGACAGACGAAATTTTGTAAAAGTTTGAATTTTTCGGTATTGATATTATTTTTATCGTTAATATCTTGGAAATGAACAGACCTATAGAAAAATGTCTACGATGAAATTCGTTCAGTTTGCAAAGCGCTACATATCATACATAAAAAAGTGTTATTGTAGTTTTTCTAAGATTTTGTTATACGGCGTTAAACAATTGTTTAACGTCATGTAACAAGTATCGTTTGTTTTGGAACAGAAATATCAAATGATGAAAGGCAATAGATTTGAAATTCGCGCTCTGTGTAAACTACCAATCGCTTGTAAGTGAAAAGTAACCAATTGGAGTCTTCAAAATACAAACAAGGAAAAGAAAAAGTAAATAGTGTCGTCTGTCACCGAAAGGTGCAACACCTACATTTTGGCGGTTATTCTAAACGGCGTACGCCATCTAATTAAGGTTAATGTGTTGACTTAAAAGCTAAGTAAGCAAACAATGAGTGACTCTGAGAAGAATATTGAAGAGCCGATGGAGTCCGAAGAACCCGAAGAACGCTCACCTGCCGAAACCATTAAAAATGATAAGGAAAATAAGGTTGAAGGTCGTATTACCTGCAGACAGGATTTAACTCCTTATTTCGAAAAAAGCAATCACAGCGTCAACAAAATCCACGTAACAGAAGTAAGTTTATCCACGAATCAACATTACACACATATTTATCCTGCGAAAAGTTGGTACTATATTTGTTTGCCTCTAATTAATAAATCGAAACTAAAAAATATAAAAAATACTACATATATTGCCACCCTCAAGCATTGAATCGCTTATCGTGGGCCACAGACTTTATTTTAATTGTAGTGTCTTTTAGCTGCTGGTCCAGTAAAAAGGACATGGAATAGAGATTTCTCAGTACTCTACTTCAATTGCTAAACAAAAAATATGTATACTATGCATTTTATTTTATACTATGTGAAAATTTACTTGTAAATCTATACAAATTTATGTATGTAAACAAGCATCCTAATAAATATTATCATTATAAAAAAAAAAGATTTGAAAACAGAAATGTAATTGAAAAATGTGAATTATAAAAGATCGATCGGGACGGACAGTAAAAGCCAACAGAAGCTGTACTTTGGTAATAAAGAATACTTATTCATTGCTTCTACACAGGTACCAAAAATTTGTAAAGACGAGCCCTGCCAATTGGGTGTCGATGAAGCAGGACGCGGTCCAGTTCTTGGTCCCATGGTCTATGGCATCGCTTATGCTCCACTCACGAAGAAGCAACTTCTCGTCGATTTAGGCTGTGCCGATTCCAAGAGTCTTAGCGAAGATCAGCGAGATGCTATATTCGACAAGATCTGTGACAAGCACGAAGAAATGGGCTGGGCCGTTGAGGCGATATCTCCCAATATAATTGCAAATAGTATGTACAGACGCAGCAAAACTTCATTAAACGAAGTGTCGATGAATTCCGCTATAGACTTGATAAAACAAGCGATAGCTGCAGGCGCTTATATTACAGAGATTTACGTTGATACGGTCGGGAAACCTGAGAAATATGAAGCAAAACTGAAGGAGATATTTCCGGATATAGAGAAAATCGTTGTTGCGAAAAAAGCCGATTCAACATATCCGATTGTAAGCGCCGCTAGTATTTGCGCCAAAGTTTCGAGAGATCACGCTCTACGCGCTTGGCAATTTCTCGAAGGTGATTGTACCGGCGAATATGGCAGCGGTTATCCCAATGATCCTGTAACGAAAAAGTGGCTTACGGAGAATATCGATCCGGTATTTGGATTTCCGCAAATCGTTAGATTCAGCTGGTCGACTGCTGAAAAAATTCTGGAATCGAAAGCGTTGGCCGTTGAGTGGGAAGAGATCGAGGAAGCGGAGACACCGAGTGCGCAAAAAATATCGAAATTTTTCACTCGCACACCACCAAATTCTTTAAAAGCTCATCACAAGAAACATTCTTTCTTCACGGAACGCTGCTTAACTAATACTAACGAATTGTGACGCTACACAAAAGTTCGATTCATCTTGTATAGCATGTTACAACTTATTTTCTTCTCCAAATTTTTCCTACACGTTTTCACATAACATACTTTATTTCTAATATTTTTGTAATAAAAGAAAAATCTTATTTGATTGTGTATATATTCAGTTTTTTTTTTTTTTTTTTCAATAACCGCTCAATAAATCTCTGGGAACAGTGTATTTTTTTTTACTTTGCGCGTCTTATTTTTAATCTGCAACGTAATTCGACATTTTACGAATTTAGATGATTCTTTCCATTGAGGAAAGTGGAAAGTATCCCACTTTTTGAGAATGGCGAAGAGGAAGTTACGACTCTACGGGATTCGTTCGCCGACATATCACCTATAAAATATAACATGATTTCGCGTTGATGAAAAAGTGACTAGGAAGAAATTATTGATTAACAATGTCAATTGTAATGAGAAGGAACGGAAATCATTGTGGATTCATGTCGTCGAATTTCACTTCAGAAGAGATTTCAATTTGAAATCTCTTCGCGTCGACTGATAAAGCAACTGATAGTAAGTGTTACCGAGATTTATGTTGACACCGTCGGCAAACTTGGGAAGTATTAATCAACTTCGAGTAGGGACGATTACAGTTTTTTTACACTGACTGAGCTGAAACGGCGGCAATGAGGATGTCCCACATCACCTTGAGGTGATGTGAAACGTATGCGAAAGAAACAGAACTATTCTTGCGATCTCAAATTTCTCGACGACGGCTGATTTGTTCCAACAAAAGACGAGAACGTCGTCCTGCTGAATTCTTGGACGGAGGTCAATGTTCTCGGCTTTCATTCGAAAAATCAACTGTGGCGGAGAAATGCGCGGATTACAGTTTTTGTTACCGATCCAGCTCTTAAATTCTGACGCTGAAAAGATTCTGGAATCGACAGGAATGGGCATCGAATGGGAAGAAGTAAGGAGATAAAGCGTTAACGCCGAGAGTGCAAAAAGTCATTAAATTTTTCACTTGCGCGCCACCGAACTCGATAAAAGCTCATGGCAAGAAACATTGTTTCTTCAGGGAACGTTACTTCATAAATACCAGAAAATTGGGACGTTCCACGAAAGTTCAATTTATCTTGTTCGTTTGATTTTTCTTTCACGTTTCGACATAACATTCTTTATTAATCATATTTTTGTAATTAATCAAAAAAATCTTATTCATTTATGTACATATTTACAGTTTTTTTTCGTACAGACACTCAATAAAAGGCTGGGAGCAGTCGCTATTTTTCACGATGCGCTTGCCTTAATCTTACTCTGCTACGTAATTCCTCGGTTTAACAATTAGGAATGTTTTTTTTTTAAGTCTCTTAGCGTCGACTTTTGCGCTGGAGAATCGAGTGATACATTTACAGACACAGACTACATTCCACGCACTGAAACATTTTCCTGCGAAACTTTCTATCCGAATTTTTATAAATTATGCCTTAAGGTGATGTGCTACATCGACTGAGTCGCCATAAGTGTGAGAGAGAAAACGCCATTGCCGGTCGCAGTAGAGCGAGAAAGAACGGATAATAAAGTGTAGCACATCACGTTAAGGCGATGTGACACAAACTCCCCCCATTTCGAGTTCAGTCGGTATCAAAATGTACCTTTTTTCCAAGGGTGCTTGACGTTTCGGGATTAAAATTAATTTCATGTAGTTAACAGATGAATGAACAAAAATCTAATTTGCTTTCATCCGGAAATCCCTGGCACCCTTGAAAAAATATATGCGCCTTTCGGGATATTGGCCGTGGTTCTTTATACCCTTAATGGAATCGGTCGAATAATATGACTTTTTTTTTCAATTCTGCTAAAATAACCACATTCCGCCCGTGCAACACGGGCGCAAAATCGCTCATTATTAACCTATATGACCAGTACGGTTTCGTTACTCCCTAGCGAGGAAAAAAAATCTTTATTAAACCGTATGGCGCATGCGTATGTAATACGCGATTTATTACCGTTTTCACGCAAGAGAATGGGGGTGTTTTTTTAGCGTAATCGGAAAAAAAGAATAATTTGCTACACGAGAGGGAGAAATTCCACCCCTTGTAGCATAATATTTTATTATATGGTAGTTTGATTCTTTCTAAAGTGATGTGAAACATGTACGGGTGCGGGAGAGAGCTAGAATTAATTAAGAGGCGCAATACGTCTCGATGCCAAATATTAAAAAGAAATTAAACCGAATTAGAATCTTCTGGTGAAATCACATCGGTTTTAAGCTTTTCGGTTAAGATGATGTGTTACATATCGTCTGTCTCTCTCAGATCGCCATAAGTGCGAGTGAGATAGCTGAATCTTCCCGAAGTGTTATTTTTCGCCACGGTTGATTTTTCGAATAAAACTCGAGAAGTACTGACTGCAGATTGCCAAGACGCAGTCAGTACTTCTCATCTTTTGCCTGAAACATCAATTGTGATCAAGAACAACGGTTTACAGTTTTTGTTACCGACCGAGCACTAATACATCACGTTAAGGTGATGCGCTACATATCGTCTGTCTCTCTCGGATCGTCATAAGTGCGAGTGAGATAGTTGACCCTTCCCGAAGTATTATTCTCATCCGCGGTTAATTTTTCGAATAAAAATCGAGAAATACCGGCTGTAGAGTGCTAAGACGTAGTTATAACTTCTCGTCTTTTGCTCGAATCATCAATTTAGACCAAGAACCACGCTTTACAGTTTTTGTTACCGACTGAGCTTATCACGTTAACAACGAAAATGAAGCTTTCCAGAATTGAATTGAATTAACAAGGAAGAGAAATCCAAATTACAATTTTGATTTAAAAAAATCGTATTTTACAAAACTCGTGGTTCCGATACTTTGCTCAAAACAGAATAGAAAAATTGTTAATTAAATTATACGTCGACCGAGTATTAATCAATAAAGTATCGAAGTACCATTTAGCCATCACCACGAAAATATGATTTGCAAACCTTGCGAGGGGACGATATAACGTTTCACTTAAGTTAAAATTATCATTGCCTTTGGTATGCAGAATATAACTAATAATTATATAGCTTAACGTGTAGAGTTTTAGCGTACGAGTTAATTATTATTATCGACTAGACCAATAAAAGCTAAGATCTTTGAAAGGAGATATAGAGAATGCGTTACTCGAGAGCGTTAATAACGCTGAGACGCTATTTCCATTGCAATGACACTTCGTTCGAATCTCACGACAACATTCCGAATACAATAGAATGCTTATCGCACCAGGACATCATTTTTCGTGACTAGCAATCGACCGTGTCGGTGCGTTCTCGATCGTTATAATACATCGCCGCAATTTTCGTTTTTTTTTTTTCTTGAATATTAAGTGAGATATCGATATACAGATGAAGAGCGTGTACGCGTTAGTTAGTCTCTCAGTACAGTACGCTAAGTGCGATTATAAAAAATAGAAACAACGATAATTTATAGAAGGTATACGTATATAGCGAATTCTCATTCAATCGATGACAGATGTTCCTCTTCTGTTTATTATATTCTCGTCGTCGTAATCTTCATTCAGTGGCAAGGAGGAGAAGTGTATGCGGAGATTATATTGTCTCTTCTACCGCAATGTCAAAAGTCCTGTGACGGCGAGAAGCAGAAGACATCCCGTAGCTCTTCGACTCGATCCTGCTACAATAGAAGTACGTACGTTTATTCGATCTCACTCCCTATTATTCGATGAGATTAGAGTAACATATGGATGAGATCTCGGGGAGTCTTTCGGATATGTCTGTAATTCGATGCCAGTGGCTAAAAGGGAGGAAAGATTTAGGGATGGACGATGTTTGCCGATTAATTAAACATTCATGTTTGCTTTTTTCTCGAATAATCGAATAATTTTTTCGATGCTTCTTTAACCCGATTAATCGATTGTCGATGTTTTGCCCCGAACATCGGTGGTGTTTTTTTAGTGATTTTTTTAGTCATTCTATACTAAGTGGTCCACCCAACTTTAGCATGGACGCAGAAAGTATTGATAATTTTTTTTCAAAAGTTGTTTCCATAAATCATATTAGAATTTTAGTACCTATGTTTTGCCCAAAATTGATTAACGTTTTTTTTTATCTCATTTTTTTTAATTCGCTGTATATTTAAAATTACCGATTGTACAAAAAATTTGTTGCTGTATAAAATTTAAGTTTTTCAATGTATTTATTGGTAAAAAAAAATTTCATAGCCGCTCAAAGAAAATATCCACCATTTTTTGACGAAATAAAGTAATTCCGATTTTTCTCAAAATTTCACAGAATTTCCATTATTATGCTTACAACTACAGAAAAATTGGCGTGATGGCAAATGAATGGTCCACTTGGTATGGAATGACCCAAATGTTTTAAGGAGATATTGCGTAGCTCTGGATGGCAATTGACGATTTCAAGTATATGATTTTGTAATGAAAATTTGTGATACATGATGAATTTATCCCGAAATCATCCAAGTATAATGTACAAACTGCGTTTTTTAAACCCTGTAATTGCATATTCTTTTTTCAATCAATATAATTGATGTTCCGATGTTTCTTTTAACATCGATGTTTTAAATAATCGATTATTTCGACATCGATGTTTTTTTTCTGAAATTCGCCCATCTCTAGCTGATATTAGAGTAATACATGGATGATGTTTCAGGGAGTCTTTCGGATATGTCTGTAAATCGGTGCCAGGGGCTAAAAGGGAGAAAAGTGCTGTGGCGGCGGCTTATAGGGATGAGATGTCGACGAGGATCGATTTACCTAGTATGTGTTCGGCGTGCGTGTGACCTTGAGCTCTGGTCTCTCTGCTCTCCATGACCGGTGCCTTGTAAGGTCTCTCACCCTCTATGCTCAGTTCATTCGTCTTCCAATAAACGGTCGCTATCGTGGCCAAACACTTAATCTTCATGTCGCCCCGCTTGAAGTGTTTGCGCTGCAGACGAAATTCAAGTCCGAGTACAGCCGTCTCGAGACCCTCGCGATCGACATCTATAATGTGAGGTCCTCGGAGCGATTGGGCATCGACCTGCGTCAAACATATCGAAACGAAGGAATCATTTATACTGCTCTTTGTGATTTTTATCACGAATGGTGCGGGCGTTTCGATGCATATACGATAGGGGGCGCTGAGGTTCTGACTCGGTAACTTTTAACGAGAAGCTCTTTGGGCCTATTTATACCGTTATCGTACAACGGGGCTTTATCAGACGTAAACAGTAGAGCCAGGCTAAGTATAGCGCAGTAAAAAAAAGCTCTTGAACTCACCGGCTCACCGTTTATGAACCAGCTGAGCATTGCAGCTGGCTTCGATCTCACCGAGGTGCAATTGAACCTGACAACGTCGGAGACTTGATAACGCGGCCTGCCCGCTCGTCCTGTGATCACTGGTCCAGCTTCCGGAAGAGCTGGAGAAAAATAATGATAATAAGGATATATAGTTTGCTTTTTTTAAGATGGATCTTTATTTTATTTTATCTTAAGATCCCTTACAGAAACAAAAAACTATTGGACTCACCGAAATATTATTAATATCAAATAGTTACTGATAATTATCAATATTGAGAACTATAGAAAACTATTAGTAACTATTTAGCCTCAATAGTATATTGGCGACTCCAATAGCTTTTTCTGTAAGGGTTAATCAGACAAAAATAATAATAAGGAATAATAGTTTGTTTTTTTGGAGATGGATGTTTATTTTAGTGTATCTTATTGAAAAAGTGAAAAATGATGATAGATTTAACTTTGCATCTTTTCTCAATTTGGTCCGCTATTTTTGAATTTCTGAAACTCAGCGACACCAAACAATTATGGAAATAATACTGATTTTGACAGATGCTTGTTGCAATATGTCCTCACACTCACTTGTACCTTGGGAAACTTGCGAGAACGAAAAGAGCGGCTATTATAGTTAAAGAAAAAATTATGATTATAAAAAGCAACGTAGAAAAAGACGCGTCGGAAAATGACCTATATGCTTCAAAAGGATCAATATAGAAGTGACGCCAAACAACGCAATATTTCTTATAATTTAGTGAAATTTTGCCAAGGTGCAGAGACAATTTTTTTAATCCTAGCCAAAGTTATATGATAATAAAATTTTGAAAAGGTCACGATTGTGGGAGTGTATAAAATTTTCCATCCAATAGGATCAACAAATAAAAAGTGTAAACGTGCTTCAAGCTCTCAATATATCTCGGCACGGATCTGAGTTCCCTGCAGACGCAAAAAAAACTCAACCCACGATAAAATATATACTCTGGATTGAAGGGTGAGCATGTAGCATGCTGGAACAACAATATCTCCGACGATCGTTTTTATACGTTTTTCTTTTTTTTTCTTTCTTTTTTTCTACTTTAACATTAATTTTTCAACATCGAAGACTCACCAATTACTAGCATATCCGAATGATCGGATACCGTCTGGAACGAGGGTGCCTCCGCAGAGACCTCGCATCGATAACGTCCGGAGCTCATCAGATTCACCGAGTTAAGGACTACCGACCTCTCAGTTGAATTGTGAATCTGAAAGCACGAAATTTCTCCTCGTTATTCTATCGCATTTCATTAATTCAATGGAGTACAATTATTTCATACCCTATTTTTTCTACCCTTTCGTAGTTTATTACGATTTCAATTACCGCAATCAGCCAATATTTTAATCAGTGTGAGTAAGATTTATATAATCATTCTCATACTGAGTCATAATCTTGATAGAATATCGATCTATGTGGTTTTTGTTCATTTCTATCTATCTCTATTAGTACTTTTCAGCATTTTTCAATAGGGCAGATGAGGCAAGTTGTTGATTACGTTAACCAATAACTTGGTTGGACTAATCAATTAATCGGCTAGCACAGATATGAAGCATTCTCTGTCAATTCAGCCACTTTTTTTTCGACCCTCTCCGATTTGCCCTGTAATTGATTATACGAATGTACCACTAAAAGACACTCTATGCGAATTTTTTCAGATTTTTTAAAATAATTTTTCAGAAAATCGCTTTTTTTATTCAACTGCAAATATCTCAGAATTTTGAAGTTACTGAAAAAAAATGTCTGCACATAAAAGTTGTCGTTTATTGTTTGCTTTCGAGCGGAATATTCCAAATAATTGTCACGTTCCTGTGAGTATGATTTTTTTCCGAAAAAATGGAGGAATTATTTTTTCATTAAAAAAAGGATATTTTTTTTTTACTGAAAAAATTACAGAGTATTGCTACATGACTGTCGATGCCACAAAAAAATCGTCAGAGTGGCAACGATCGATCTTCTGGTATTAAAAAATGCATTTGTGTGAAAGTTCCGACAAACGGGGGCTTTATTATTTTTTTGATAAAAGAAAGGTTACTTTTTTTTTTGGCTAATAAAATTACAGAGTATTCTTTCATCAAATCATCGGAGTGGCAAGGATCGAACTTACGGTATTAAAAAAAATTATTCGTGTGGAAGTTTCGAAAAACGGGGGAATTATTTTTTTTTATACCGGACCAATATTTCTTATAATTTTTTTCATCAGTGAATATGCAAAACATATTTTTTGCAAATAAAAAAAATTGGACTTTGCATTTCACAATTTTCTACATTATCTAGAGTGGCCATTCTTTTTTTTAATTAAATGACAATCACATAAAGTGGTATTAAAAAGTACAGGAATGACTTTTCTGCATTGAAGAAACATTAATCAATTAGACTTACGTCGACGGTAACTCCGGGTAATGGAAAGACAAGCACAGGCGGCATATCCTTGGGTACATAGCGATAAAACTCGTTCCCATCTTTGTACCACTTGACGGAATAGAGCGTCTCGCTGTCCAGGTTGAAAGTGCACTCGAGTCTGACCATCTGGCCTCGTACCACGTGCTGAGGTATCAGTAGTTCCATCATTCTCAGGGCATCGATTCCTGGAAGAGCCATCAGAATAACCACTCTATCAAGACGGAATACACGCGTGTTCATACACCTGGCATAAATAGTATAGCCTCGAGCAGAGTAGTATTTATCCACTCGGAACGCCCAGACTATTATATTTATGCATTTCCACGTATAGCTGTCTCGGTGTATAGTCATTAAAAATTAGTAAAGACTATTTTACCGGCTGATTGTATGTCAAGTATTTCGTAATATCGTTATTTATTAGTTTATTTTAAAAACTTGAAGCAATAAAAATACCGCAGTTTCGCATATAGAGTAAGATGTTTAAAAAAATATCTATTTTAATATTAACAAATTGCTCATTTATAAGTAATTAAAATCTTTGGAAAGACCAAAATAATTTTTGCGAAGGCTAAGTTTATATAGACCGTTGGATAAGATTTAGTATTGCTTTAAAACAACAATAACAATAAAATAACAAATAAATTAGAAAATTTAAGATTTCGACGACGATATTTATTGCATCGATCTTGAAATATTGGAAACAGTAATTTTATAATTAAAAAAATTCATTAACTCGGAATGCCCAAATTATTATATTTATGCATTTCCACGTATAGCTATCTCGATATATAGACCCTTTGAGCCCTATATTTTTCATTTCCGAAATGAAAAAACTTCTTAATTATTGCCGGAAATTAGTTTAAAACATTAAAATCTAAGCGAAAACAGGTGGCTCATTTTAGTGATGGACTGTGACGCAAAAGATTATATATCATTCCACAGTTCACAGTTTTGATGTCGATTATTTTGTTTCCTCCACAGTTTCAAATATTTCAAATAGTCAAATTATAAACGTCAAAAGGTGAATTTTTTTTTCACCACTCTAATATCCATCAAGAAAGCCAACCACTTAATAGAAATCAACTTCTGCAGTATATAGCGCAACAATAACCGCTCTTGATTTCGATCAATCCTCGTTAGTCTATAACAGCTTGAGTGGAGTCGTTATACTATGAGTCTCGATATATATTTCATAGTTTGCAGTCGGAAGAACTCCAGACTCATCAAACCTATACAAATAGCTTGTAGCTTATACAGAGTTGTGTACGTGCCAATTATAAAAAGCCACCTCTAATTAGTGGGCCGGGTCGTCGGTGTCTCGAATTCCACGAGCATTTGGGCCCGGGTCACGCTTCTGTGATCTCTCGCTCACCCGACACGACGAATTTTAATTCGTTCCGGTGTGCCTCTCTCTACCCGCCGGTTTACCACCACTAAAATGAATCCCCTTTCCGCCTAACTCCTGACAGCTCAACGCCATCACGCCAGTGGCTATATTCCAAACCCAACGTCCTGCACTTACCCTCTGTGTGGTACATTTTTTTCTTTTTTCTTTTTCTTTCAATGAGTCACCAGAAGCCAGCAAAATACTGTATCTCGTGCGATCTATGCGCAACCCTCTGGTTGAGCAAAAAAAAGAACTGTCGTTTCACGTATCTTTGACTTTACTCATAACTTTTTATGCACCGCATAAGCTTATCTGTTGGATTTTCGCTGGGACAAGAGAATTGTTCGTAGCGTGTTCCTGTGCGAGATGGTTCAGTGGCTACTACTGTCAACACAGGCGACGTGATTTCGTTCTTCGGTAAATATAAGAATTAAACAGTTTCTGTCAATGGCGAATACTAATTTTCAGGTACACCGAGACAAAAAGATTTTATTGTTTCCAAAGAAATGGGTGGATTGCATTTTTTTTGGGTGGAGTGCATTTGAATTTCAAAGAAACGGTTTTGTTGACCCAAAGAAACGATTTTTTTTACTTGATTCAATGAAAATTGTAATTAATTCAATGTCACTACACATCATTCGAAGAAAATATAATATTAACTTAGATATATATTATTTCATTGATGACAAAGAAATGTTTCATAGTCCAAGATTTCAAAGTGACTTTTTGGATCAAGGAAACTTTTTCGCTGGGTGTACGTTGATTTTGTAATGTGCTGTAGGAGAGTTAAATGGTGGATAAAATTCTCTTCATACCGTTATTGAAACTATATTACAAATTTACACGGATATTATGAATTAATTAATTCCGTGCGCTTCGCCGATCAAAAACGTGACAAACATGACATAACACCATCGGAGATATGATTAATTCAATAATGGCTATTATAATAATATCAGCAAAGTGTTGAATGAAATTAATAAAATAATGAAATTTGTAGTTTGGTACGGATTGAAATTGCAGTACATACCTACTCATTATGATTTTCAGTTATGCTTGGAAATTTCAACGCTGAGGTCTTCGTTGCATAGAAAATTTCTGAATTCCTTTGTTTACTCATAGAGAAAACTTTGTTTTCATGCAAAAGCGTATCGCGGCTTTTATGCGTCTACGAAAAATAGTACTAAAAAAATCTACTTGAAATTTAATGTACAAGTGCTGGAAGTTTTTATGCATAATAACGGGTATACTAAATTTATCGCACAATTAAATGATAATATTACAGTACTTTTATATTAAACATCACTTTTTTATCGTCTTCAATATATCGTTTATTAATTTTACATCATACTCGTTTATTAAAATATGCATAAAAACTTTTCACAAAAGTAAATTAATTTTCATAATAACATTTTTTACAGTGTATACATAAGGCTATGATCGTATAAGTGGGTTAATAGCCTATTTTGGTAATCGCTATTAATTACAAGGAGTGGTACATATAAAAGAATTGTGTGAGTCGGGATATTAATTCATCAAGAGTGTGATAATCTCCCGACTATAATATGCAAATGATTATTACTTCACTATTTGTTAATATACCCAATTTGTTTATTAATTACACTAATTTTTTCAGATGGAAGTTTTTCTATTTTTATAATCATTCATACCGTCAAAGACTTCGTACGACGTAGTGTGTAACATTTATCGTAAAATCTTCAAATCGTAAAAAAACAAAACAAAAATGAAGCTAACAATAAGAAGCAATTCCTCCTCCCTTTCACGCTTTCCCACATCGCGGTCGTTCGAGAAATCGTTTCATCCAGTAATGCACTATCTCTTTTATTATTATCCAATAACTTGGTTGCACGTACCAAATTTTTCTTCGTAAAATTTTAAATTAAGATTCTTAGTAAACCCAACCAAGGGCTTTTTTCCCAGTACAGGCAATATCTACAAATTTTCTCCTACACTAAAAAAAAATATTTGGTTAGAACTACCAAAAACTTGGTTAAAAATGTTACCAAGCAAACTTGATAATCACAACCAAGTTATTGGCTAACATAACCAAGGATTTGGCAAAACAGCCAAGTATTTAGAACGCCTGATCAAAAACTTGGTTGCGAATTTTTCTTCGTAAAAATTTTAACTAAGATTCTTAATAAGCCCAAACAAGTATTTTTCTCAGTGCGCACAATATCTACAATTTTTCCCCTAATATATAACAAAATATGTAGTTTGTTCCAGATTGAAATTTCTATTTTTGTGTGTAACATTTTACCTAAATGTTTAAATGTTAAAAAAAAAAATGAAGCTAACAATAAGAAAAGAATTTCTCGTCCTTTTCACGCTATCTCACATCGCGGTCGTTCGAGAAATCGTTTCATCGAGTAATGCACTATCTACTGGCACGCTTGTCGTTTCATTCTCACCGAACAATGCACTAGCACAATACTGACACCGTGAGTGCACCGACGGAATCGTACATTGTATATCCAGTGTACAGACTACCCTCAATGTGGGTTAAAAAGGGGGTTGTTCCTGCAGAGAGAACAGTGGAACAGGGGGTGTATCCAAAGTTCGTGAGAGATAGAGCAGAAGAGAAAAGTCGATGGGTCGATCGTAGAGAAGCCCCGGTGCTCTAGAGTTGATGATATAGTTATATAGCAAAGTGTCGGCATCGCGCGCTCTAATTAGTGTAGCCGCTTGTGTGCACAGACGGCGGTATAGTCTTGTGGGGTTAAAAGAGGCCTACGTTTGACTTGGAATTTCGCCGGTGTACAAGCGACATGCACTGTACTATGATCGTACAAGCCCTACGGGGGGTTTAAAGCCATAGGAAGAGTGTACCAAGGAAGATGTTGACGTTCTATGTCTATATATGGATCATTCCATGCCAAGTAGGCCACCCAAATTTAGCATGCTCGCAAAAAGTGTTCATCATTTTTCAAAAGTTGTTTAGAGTATAACGAATATCCATGAATTATTTCAGAATTTTAGCACATATGGTTTGGCCAAAATTTAATAAGGATTTTTTTTATTTCATTTTTTCAATTCGCTTTTGACATATTATAAGTTTTTGACTTATTATGTTGTTTTGGGGGTATATAGGATAAAACGCATAGTGTTTTTTGGGGATAGTCTCAACTCTGTTAAATGGATAAAGCAACGTTTAAAAATTGTTTTTACATCTTTTAGCTAATAACCAAACCAAACCTTGAGAAGATATTCATTTGCCATCGCGCCAATTTTTCTAGCATAATAATGGAAATTCTATGAAATTTTGAGAAAAATCGGTATGGTTTTCCTCAACGAAAAAAAGAAAAAAATTATTACTTTATTTCGTCAAAACAATGGCTGCAATTTTCTTTGACCAGCTATGGAAATTTTTTAATTAAAAAATACATTCAAAAGCTTAAATTTTATACAGCATCAGATTTTTTGTACTATCGGTAATTTTTAATATATAGCGAATTAAAAAAAAATCGTTATTAAATTTTAGGCAAACCATGTGTGTTAAAATTCTGAAATAATTAGTGTATGCTCGTGATACTCTGAACAACTTTAAAAAAAAATGATAAACACTTTTTGCGATCATGCCTAATTTCCGTGGCCTACTTGGTATGGAATGATCCATATGCGTTATAAGCAAGTACAATATAGAGCATGAAAGACGTTCGGTTACTCCGGGCGTGTGCCCATCTCACGTACAAGCTCTTTCCTTGGGTTTCGAGGCAGCTCTTATTCATCGGTAGTACCATGAGCGAGAGGAAGAGGCACAACTAGCTCACCCCGTTCGCCAACGACTCAGCAAGCTCTGGCACTGACTCACCGGAACAATCCTCAAGCAGTGCAGCATATACACACCCACCCTCTCTCACTTTCTTTCTCACTCACTTTGCCACCCCCCGCGGTGTTCAATATGCATGAGTTATCATTCATAAGGCTCGGTGGCATGAATCATATCCGTGAAGTGGCGTATAGTATAAAACAGATATATGCACACATATGTGTAAATTCGTGCTTTATACTCCTGACGGCACCCTTACCTTTTTTTTTTCCTTTTTCTCATACACACTCTGACTCGTTCACTCTCTTAACCTTTTATCGTTTTCACCTTTTCTCCCGCTTATACTTGTAGAATATTTCCTCGAGTAGCTCCAACGAGTAGCATTACACACCACTTACACTATACTGTTTTATAATAGTATGTATGTACCTATGTATGTATATGTATACCTGTATACACGATTAACTAGACCACCTACCGCTTTCAAGTATCCCTCTTTTCCCTTTCTCACTCTCGCCACTCGACACGCTCTTAAATCGTGCAATTATGCTCTCGTTCTTCTCTTCTTGCCTTCTTCTCTGTCTTAACACTGGCGAGCCATTTCTAGAACGATGACGACGACGACGACGACGACGACGACAATGACAATAGGAAAGACCGGGGCTTGCTGGGTCAGGGGCATGTTGAGGCAAGCGAGATTAAAAAAAAAAAAAAAATAAGGGGAAATTACGGTTTTCGGGGCGACAAAATTTTACCTCGTATTCCTTCATTTTAGGCCAAAATAGATACTTTTTTTTTTAAATTTAAAAAATTGACAATTTCGTCGTGAATTAAATTATACAAGTCCTTTCGTGGGTTATTCATTGAAAATAGGTTTGGACTATTTTTGCTTTATACAGGTTGGTTCTTCAAGTTTTTTTTAGGTTTCATTAGGCTTTACTAGGTTCTGTTAAGTTTTGATGGGTTCCGCTAATTTCTGTTAGGTTCCTTTGGATTATTTTTATTCTGCTAGATTCTCTTAGGTTCTTTTCTTTACCTTTCTTCTCGTTTATTAGGTTGTCTAGGTTTTTGACATGCGCACATATATGAACAGACACACATGCACTTTGGAGCAAATTGGAAATGCCTAAACCTGTTTTTAATAAATAATTCATGAAAGGACCTATATCTAAACCAAGACGAAAATGTGATTTTTTTTATTTTGGAAAGTGATTATTTTGGTCTAAATATGAATAGAATTTTTCGGAAAATATTATCTGCTGTATGATAGTCGATATTCACGTTTAAAGAACACATTTCCATAAAAATATTAATTAATAATATAACAATGATAATTTTTCGGAAATGAAATTTTTTTGAAAATTATGAAGCTTTACGAAAACATTTACAAGACGCGTAGGATTTTGTGGTGGGTTTTGGGGAAAAAGGCGGTTTTTTCGAAATTATCACATCACGGTGATAATTGACTGCATGGAAATTAATATAATCGTATAGGAGACGCGAATTCATGCACTGGTATATTAAAATTCATATACGAGTATCATATCGAGGGTCTGAGAAAAATATGAAAAAAGTGAAACCATATGATTATAATATTCCGAGCATTTATAAGAATGTATACCATACACTTTTGTTAATTAATTAATTAATTACATTAATACAAAACTTGATAATTGTACCAAAAATATGTCATTTTTTTCAGGATCCGTAAAAAAAAAGTTGTGTCTAATATACCATTACTCTAATTTTAATCAAACCTTATATCTTAATTTAAATATATTTGTGTATCGATAAATATTTTCCAATTTTTGTATATTAATTTTCCCACAATATAAACTGACAAAAATGATCCTGTTAATTGGTCACTTATATCTATCATAATTTCTTTGAGTGTTCTCTCAGTGTAAATGGCTTTGACCCAAATGATATATATCTGTCACAACGACTTGAGATGTCCCGCGAATAATCACAGCTTCCAAATAGCCCCGGGTTCCTCTGTAATAAAGAAACTCTGGAACAGACAATGCGCTGAGAGGCTGCTATACAGGATCTTTAAACCAGCTCACTCGTGTTCTCGTCACCTACTACTAGCAAGCTTGCAATTTTCTCAACTAAGACCGTCTATCTCTCATCCCACACAGTATCGCCCTCTCCATTTAATTCCGCAGTTGTCCCGTTTCGCAATAGACAATATCACGTGTTAATAGCTATTTCTTTATTTGTAAAACTATTATCGTTTTTTGTTTTGTTTTGTTTCTCGGAGACGACAGACTTGGGACAGACAGATGCGAGGAAACTCGACTATCAACCCTCCACTTCGGATCGTCGGACCATGCAATTAGATTTTTGTCGAAGTCCTACAGATACGGACACGCAGTGGTGATGACGGCGTGACGATGAGGATATTACCCCTAAAGTAGCTGTAGCCGAAAGCCCGCATGTCCAGTCACCGGTGGATGAGGGTGATGTTCCAGATTGAAACTTTCTGTTTTCATTCATAACGTCAAAAACAAAGGGGAACGTTGTGTGTATCATTTATATTTCCGACTGCCACAGGCCAAAAATGGTGGGGTATACAATTTTGAACGTCTACAATTTGGAATGATTAATATACAGACAATCTAGAATTACAAAAATTACAATAACGAAAGATGAGGTGTTTGAATTCTTTATTTGGACCACTAAGTCAAATAATTGTTTGATTGGTAATGTCATTATTCAAACACTCATTTATTTCAATATATATTTTCAGAGGGTGTATACTAGGAGAGAAAACTTTTGTTGCATCAACAAATCAGTTACTAATATAGTGACAGCAAACCCTTATTTTTTAGCCCAACAAAAAATATTTGCAAGGCTTGTCAAAAAGTTTGCTAGACCAGCAAAATTATTTGTTAGCCCGGAAATACATTTTCTAGGTCAATAAATAAAGTTTGCTGTCACTATGCTAATAAATGATTTTTCTCCGTGTACTTTGAATAATCAATATATATTGTTATGACCGAGCGAATGAATAAAGCGTATATTTGGTTTTGGGGAGGATAACATTGATTATAATTCTTGATAATGTTTACGATCGTGAAATGTCACACGTATTCTCGCTTGTAAAGGCACGTCAAAACTGACTTCATAGTCTAACCTGTCGTTTGTTTGTTTGTCCAATGTCATACCGAGTGTATCTGTAATTCCTAATCAAGAGTCGCGATAGCGAATCGACGCCAAGTTAAAAAATAAATTATCTCCATATTCGTAACAATATACATATATATATATATATATATATATATATATATATATATATATATATATATATATATATATATATATAGAATATAGACTCGTACGGCTAATATTTTGAATTGACAATATAGCAAAAGGAAATATGATGAGAAAACGAATTCCCTTTGAGTAAAACGCAGATTTCAAAATTGCAAGCTTGCAATTTTCTCACCAAAGACCATCTATCTCACTTTCTATTCTATACTAGGGTTCGCTCTTT
The DNA here is from genome assembly GCA_963970395.1 of Ephialtes manifestator. Classification (NCBI taxonomy): domain Eukaryota; kingdom Metazoa; phylum Arthropoda; class Insecta; order Hymenoptera; family Ichneumonidae; genus Ephialtes; species Ephialtes manifestator. Next base: position 395,934 of record OZ019975.1, on the reverse strand, counting down.
ATATAAGTTCGGACATTTGACATAAACAAAAAATTTTAATGCATGAACTTGGTCCCGATCCCACACGGAAAAAAATGTTTGGTTGTGGTAACTACGTTTTTGATTTCCTGTACACAATGTCAAAAAAATTAGTTGCCTCAACCATATCGAATAGTAACCTCAACTATTCACGATTAGTTCTCGCGAGATTAGTTAGGTTAACTAATCCAATCATTGGGACTACCATTTGAATCGTCGGTATTATCATTCGTATCGTCGGTATTACCATTCGAATCGTTGGTATTACCATTTGAGTTGCTAGGGAAATACAATAATCGATTGGTTGTGTCAACTCATTTCTTGGTTATGGCAACTAATCTTTTTTCCCGTGCAGTGTGTGTGACGACGACATCGGCGACTAATTAGATTACGAATGAATCGCTAACAATCAATTTTGCATTTGTGGTCCATTAACTTTTTAATGTAGGAGAAATCGCCCTCTTCATTTAATTCATCTGTAAACATTTATATCTTTATTTGTAACTATTATCGTTTTTGTGTTTCTCGGAGACGACAGACTCGGGACAGACAGATGCGAGGAAACTCGACTATCAACCCTCCACTTCGGATCGTCGGACCATGCAATTAGATTTTTGTCGAAGTCCTACAGATACGGACACACGGTGGTGGTGACGGCGTGACGATGAGGATATCCCCCGTAGCAGTAGCCGAAGCCCGCGTGTCCAGTCACCGGTGAATAAGGGTGGTGGTATATCGCGAACAGGGGGTGAGTCGTGGACGACACGATGAGGTCAGGTGTCGCAGCCTCGTGTCCCGCCGAGTCGGTTCGTTTAATTTCTCTTCTTCGTCATTCGTATAACGACGGTGGTGTTGCTTTACGGAGTAATTGAACACCCGGCGGGTCTGATACGGACACAGACAGACAGACCGACGGACGTACGTAGGAAAGAGCGGGGCAAAATGGCAACGCGGGGCATAATGGCACACGGCAGCACGAACGAGACGGGAAATATTAGAACCGGGGTAAAATGTGACACATGGAATAAAAAATTCGTGTATTGACAACCGGACATCCCGCAGTATTATTAATTTGCACAATTTTTTTTCAAATTAAAAAACACCAAGTTTTTCACATTTTGACTCGACTCAACGCGCGCGATGGAAAAAAAGCCTGCGAAGTAGAACCTTGGAAATTGCTTCCTCATTATTTTTTGCGTTTTACAAAGGGACCTTTATGAGAAAGTATGCTGATCGATTTTGGCTTCCTCAGAAAGGAAGCTTTGTAAAAAGCAAAAAATAATGAGAAAGCAATTTGAAAAGTTCTACTTTGCAGGCTTGTTTTGGCTCGAGAGACGTTTTTTAAAAGTTCAAAGTGTCATAATATTTAAATAACTCGACCGATTCCTGTCAAATTTATATCTCAAATTTATTCTATGTTAATCCGTATGTGCACCAATAACTTGGTCCTCAATGGTTCGTTTCGCCATGTTTAACACTTGTTTTGTTAACTGTTCACTAATTCTTCTCTCTGTGGACGAGGTGTGCCATTATGTCCCTATTTCATCGTGGCCCGTAGTCATTTTGCCCCGCTCTTCTCTATATATAAACAGACAGACAGACAGACAGACAGACACACACACATATATATTTGCCACGGTGAATGCGGATAGAATGAGAAGAGATACGAAAACGAGACGAGCCAACAGTCGACGGGAATTGCATATAGGGAAGCCCGCAATCTGCCAAGTGTAAACGTATTCGCGTCGTACCAATGTGGCATCACGAAGAGCGAGAGGTTTGGATGGAGAAAGTGAGACAGCCGATCTCGTTGGTAGATAGACATATACTATATAGCAGGTTCCGGGGATTCAAATTCTCTCTCTCTCTCTCTCTCTCTCTCTCTCTCTCTCTCTCTCTCTCTCTCTTGACGTTCACTCGGAAAGCTTCGTCCGCACCTCTCTCTGACCAACCCCTACTCGTTGAGTACGAGGGGTTGCTCGGCTTGCGTTTGGCATGAGTGCGTGCGAGCAGAGGGCAAACGGTGTCGTGTTGCTCTGCTCTCGCTGTTCACCGTGCTCATCGAGTCTTGAGTCTTGCTATTCTACGTCAGCAGTTGTACGTCAACGTGTAGGATAATACGCGTGCAAACTTAGCTTGAGAAGTTTTGGAGTCGCGTATATTGAGCTTCCACTGAGCACAATGCTATTTGGTATCACGTGTGGAGCGTGTTTACTCAGAGAAATTATGTAATGGGATTTATTGGAATCAAGTTGTTGTTTGCAATGTTAACTCTTTGACAGCTGAGACGTGCTCTTTTGGGAAAGAGAATATTAATTACAGCATCGTAATCGAAATAGTGGGAAAATTTGTAATTTAAAAAAAGGCAGTACAGAAGTAATTTTTTGTTGAAGGTAAAATGAAATAAATTTTTTTTTAAATTGCAATGTAAAAATATGTATATGTAAATATCAATTACTCTATGCACCAAGGAGCTGAAAATTGTTGTATTTTTTAAATTGTTTAATGCCACAATCGGTTGCTACCAATTTATGAACATAAACCTACTCATGCCGACATCAATATTGTGAAAGTATTGAGATGGAAATGGACAAATTTTAACACACTCTGTTATGTGAATTCGAAATTCGGGAATGTATTTCTATTAAACATCAAGTCAACATTGGTCAAAAGTTCGCATAAACCTCCTTTCATACATTGTGTTTTTAGCAGTACATATACATTATAATTACCCAAGGAGAAATTTGGATCGTTATATCAGGCGTTAATCTGGTGGTGGTAAGGTACTTTTTAAAATATATACATATACATTTTAAATATATAAATGGTAAATATTTAGTGGTAATTATATATAGATTTTTTGGCATATTTTAACTCGTGGACTTTGCGATTGCTCGTAAAATCAACCCTTTATTAAATTTAAATTAAACCTTTATTAGGCGCGTGTCTCTTAAATTTAAATCAACCCTTTATTAGACGCTGGGTTCCTAAAGTTAAATTCTATTCTGCTCTTTCGCAAAAAAATAATTCACATATTCATTTAAAATTGCAAATATACATAGTTTTGTTGCTCGTAAATATTTATTACTAATATGACTAATATATTCGTATGCCAATTAAGCACCAAATTCGTCTCTGTGCTTTTAGCTCCCGACCGGTCTCATAAAGGTTTAATTAATCCAAATCATTCATGAAGAAAAAGCTTCTTATATTCTCCTTTTTAATTAATATTTATTTTTCCCTGAATTAATCGAAAAAATTGCTTTTAAATTTTATCCTAGCCAGGTTCTTCTCCTGAATACATGATTCGATAGAATTTTAAGATCAGTCGCTGTTGAATTAGCTTTTACGAATAACAGGACGCCGATTTCGACGTTATCGAACTTAACGGGTGTGCTATAGATTGCTCTTCGAAATCTGTCGCAAGCGTTGTAGTTAGACCCATAAGGCAGATCCGGTACGTGTATACGTATTATCTGATGGGATATGTTGCTGCTGCTCCTCTAGGGTTGAGCCTGAGGCTCTGGCGACATGCCGTTTCCGCCCTACTGCGATGATGAGGTTCGCTATTCCGAAACCCCCGGGCCCGATCCCTTCCCGCCTTGCGACTCGGGAACGTCTAGTCCACCCGGCTTACTGTAGCTAACCAGCTAACGTGGCCCGCTTGTCGCGGCTTCTGGTTCTGCTGTCGTGCTGGGTGAAATCGAGAAGGGTTGCGAAACCTCCCACGCGCCCATATTATCGAGATACAGCCGCCCCCTCCCCTTCCTGCCTTACCCCTTCCTCTTCTGGCACGATCGCACTGCCTCGAGCTATCGACATAGAACGAGGGTTACATATTTTCCATCTCACTCTGTCGTGCATGCTGATGCCACATACGATGTAATATGGACTATCGCCCACGATACTAAAGTCATTTGAGGTTTCCTGCGGCATTGGGTTTCCCACACGGTGAGAGTTTAGAGAGCGCCCGAAGGCACATACGTCGATGTAGTTCGCATTAATTACTCGTTATTGAGTATATTAAGCTTCAACTGGTTACAATTACCAAATGTCGGTGAGATCACTCGGTATTAAACGTAAAATTTCCGATAACATCAGTCGCATTATTTATTTAATTTTGTAAATCCCCTTTACAAAAGAAGATGGAGATATACAAATTGTTTCTAAATAATAATATGATATATGGCAGAGTAATGGTAAAAATGATAAATACATGAAACTTGGAAATTTCAACTAGATAAAAATTGTCTAACGAAAATCTTTGGTGACTGCGAGTGTTACTGAAATATCGTCAAATGCTAGAATTTAATTGATCTAAACAATCATCTTGACGTAATAAGTGAAGAAAAATAGTCATTTTTTTTAAATTAAGGGCTTTTGTTTTAAGGACTTTTGTTTGCTTGTTTGGAGAAAAATAGAAATTTAATTAGCCGGTGCCGGACAGAGTTCAGTATACGTTGGAGTGGCCATCGCTTCTACCGGTTTATTATGATGAAGTGTTAATTAAAAAATGAATAATGGCAAGGAAAATAAAATATGCATTGTACGTGTGAAAAGTCTGCACTGAGGAGAAAATTTCATATAGTATTCTGTCTGGAAGGTTGTACTGTTTTTTGATTCAAGGTATTAAAAAAAGTGGACCCTGTTTATTTATCGAAAAAAAAAATGTTAAGCGCAACGAAATTGAGGTTCATTTAACCTCTCGACTCGGTTTTCCTTGATTTCAAAACCTTATCGCAAGTGGTTTGTTTTAACTGTGTATTAGCCTGCTTTCAGATCATTTGCAGATTTGCATCTGGCACTAACTACACTCTAAAAATCAAGCGCGTTGCATTTTACATATAATGACCATGTAAAAACTGAAAAAAAACCTTGCACATTGCTTTCTCATTATTTTTCGCTTTTTACAAAGCTATCGCTATGAGGAAGTATGTTATTCAATTTTGCCTTCCTCATACAGGAAGCTTTGTAAAAAGCGAAAAATAATAAGGAAGCAATGTGCAAGGTTCTACTTTGCATCTTTGCTTTAATTAGATGAATAAACATGTTGTGAATTCGCTTTTTCTATTTCGTTATTCCGTTATTTCGTTATTATTGGAGCGCTTCCGAAAGTGAATGTGATAACGTTTATTTTTTTAAATAATTCAACATTCCATAAGATAAAAAATTTCAAACCGTTCGTCACTAAATTATACATATATAAAGGCTGAATATTATTTCATTTATATACAAAACTTAAGCTCGCTATTTCAAGTTTTGCAAAAGTTACAATAGAGCGATAATGTAAATTTTTTGAAAAATTCAAAATTCCATAAAATTTGAATCACATTACCGATTCGAGCCAAATTCAATATCAAACAACATTGAGCGCACCTGCTCTTATAACCAACTATTTAGCGCAATAGACTAAATTGTACGAAAGTTAGAGGTGCGCACCTCCTTCGTTCAAAAAATTCAAAGCGGCATAAAATCGAAATTGTCGCACACATTTTGACGCAAATTGCTGCAGTTGAACAGGGTCTGCTGCTACACTTGTGTGCTAAATTTGAGCTCGATAGACAAAACGGTTCTTGAGTTATCGGCTTTCGAATTTTCGGAGTTACACACACACACATACACACACACACACACACACACATTTTTTCTAGATCGCTTTTCTGGACGTTTTAGACAATTCTACGTGTCCTGACATAAAAATCTCGAATTTTTTTTTTCATGAAAACAATGCTTCCTCTATGAGGAAGCAAAAAAAAAGTTGATCTCTGGCAGCCAATGCTGTCTTGCAGATTTTAATCAGTAGTAAAGTGATGATTTATTTTCAAAAGTTTCAGCCAACCTTATATTTTTATTTCTCTGAAGAGCAAAATTTGGTTTTTGGTAAGATTCCAATGATGATGCTTCATAAAATTTATGTTCGTCATTGGCAATTAACAATTAAGTTAACACTCATTTTTCATGGTGTGCGACTATTAGCATTTAATTTATTTTTATCGAGGAAATTGCGAATCACATCTCGGATCTGAGACAGTAATCGCTAGATTCAAAGCGCGCAAAACCGAATTTATTGAATAAATCTACATCGGCGTTTTTCGGGTCAAAATACAGATCATGTAAATTTTCCAATGACGTTGGTTCAAAGAAATCATGTTGTTCACTGAAATATAAGGTGCAATATCTCTAATCATTCATAACACTCTAATTTATTAACCGATCAATCTTTGCTTCATCTTCCATTCCATCAAGATACATTACACATTGCTGTTGTCTTAAGATAATACGGCACAACTTTGGAAACTAAATACGGTATCAAAAACAGTAATCCAATCCATTTAAACGTGGTTAATATACTAGACAAAAGAGTATTCGGTTTCAGTCCGTCTATCTACGTTGCAGTGGAGCTTGATTTTCTTTTGTGCATAATTTTGACCGGCTCTAAATTTGAACATCTCAGATTGGATTACGGCTTTTGATATCAACTGAGTTTAGGGCGACGTGAGGGAAAATGCACCATATCACACAGGCGAAATCTGTACTACGTAACCAATGAGTGCTGATAAAGTAAACTTCATAGGGATCACATGAAAGCGAGAGAGAGAGAGCGAGAGGATCTGTAATCTTAACCCTTTGAGCCATACATTTTTCGTTTCCAAAACGAAAAAATTCATTAGATATTGAGAAAAATTAGTTTAAAACATTTAAATCCGAGCGAAAACGGTTGGGTCACTTAAAAACACTGAAAAATAAAATGTGATAACTTGTTAAATATAGTGAGTTCTACTATAAAAATAATTAATCGTGCCGCAATTTATTTGCTGGTGTTACATCCCGAGCTAACGAGACGTTGGAAAGGGATATATTTTTGGGAGTTCTCGGTTCGATTAATGATTAAAATCAATATTTCGTATTATCACGCGTAACATATGTGGATTTATTTAACCGAATTTAACCACCAATTTAACAGAATAAAACTTCTTATTGTCACTGTTTATAACAATTATTAGTTGATTATTTTAAGAAACTTATACTTAAACGCGGCGCTCAAGCGCTTGAAAAATTGTATTTAAGACATGTTGATTGCTTGGAAATTGATTGAAGACTAATTAATTGATAGAAAGCAAGGAAGCATACGTGGGTGGACGAGTGGGGACTCTTGGATTGTGAAAAAGACGCCAAGTGCTGACGACGGGGTCAGCTAACTCGCGGAATCTAAGAAAACGTGATGTTTGTGGATGGAAGCGGGCGGATATGAATAAGCAGAAATATGATATTTCTGTCCGTTAAAGTAAAGACACAAAAAAAAGATGATTAAAATTTTAGGAAGGTATTATTAATTATACAACCATACATCTTATGTATATGGATGTAATATCATTTTGGGTTTTATTTTTTAACAAAAAAATAAAAACGTCAACATAGACAAAAAAGTACATGACATAACGACATTTTTGTGAGATAGACATACAACAATTTATTCACTTCCCGTAAATGTCATAACTCATTTATGGCCCAGTCATAAAAAAGTGGCTACAACAACTACTTTTTTTTTACCGTGTATCAGTATAAAAAACAAGTAAAAAAATTTTAAACAAGGTAAAAGAAATTTGTACAAATAGGTCGAACAGAATGACACAAATATTACAGTATCTGGTTCGAACCCGATGTCCCATTTCCGATAAGCTATAATGTTTAATGGTGACATGAAGTGAAATGTCTTATGGGGGTGAACTCTATAGAAATTCACTGTGTCCTTAAGGACACAGCCACGCAACATCAAAGGCGAATTTCAAATTTATGCAGTTCTCATACGTCGCGTTATCGAATGTGTTTCAATTTTAGGAAAAATGTCTGTCACCGTTAAGAATTATGTGCCATCGCATAATTAACGTTATTCTACATGTGAAATAACAAATCACATCACATACATATCTAGTTAGTCAAGAGGATCATACAATTCTAATAAAGAGATTTTTTTAAGACTGCAATGGAAAATTAACTATTCCTCTGAATGTTACGAATTATGTCATCACATAATCAGCATTAAAAATCACATCACATACATATGTTGTTAATCAAGGGGATCATACAATTCACATAGAGAGATTTTTTTTAACTGCAATGGAAAATTAACTGAAGCTCTGTGTCTCCGTGACACGAGGATCGAGCACAGGCCATCTTTGGAGTCGCCGTCAGAAGCCGCGGAAAGGACGTTTTAATTCGCTCAGTTAATATAAGCGCTACGATAAATCCACGGGTTCCATTATCGTATCAAGAGACAAGTGAGAAAGTGGGAGACACAGTGCCAGAGGAAGAGAATGCAGACTCATTCGTGGCCGTTACTCTCGCCGCTATCTTCTCCAGCCTGGATGGACCAGCGTACTACGTACTAATAACGTTCTTCCAGGACGACTCTGGCGTTCCACTTTTCTTTTTTTCCTATCCTCTCTGCCTTACCTTCCTTCTCATTCTTGAGCCGTCACGTCCATTTGGTCTCTCTATCTATTTCGAAACTCCTGGAGGGTGAATGAACGTGTCGGAGCGAGATAGAGACTCAGTTTAGGGATGGGCGATGTTTGCCGATTACAATTAAATATTATGATGTTTTTTTCTCGAATAATCGAATAATTTTGGCGATGCTTCTTTAACCCGATTAATCGATTGTCGATGTGCCCCCTCATAGAGGAAAATTCGTGAAAATTTTTTATTTTTTTAAATCGGTTACACCGTCGAAATTCCACGACTCTTTGAATTTTTAGAAAAATGTCTAGAGCATAAACAAGCCTGCAAAGTAGAACTTTGCAAATTGCTTCCTCATTATTTTTCGCTTTTTTACAAAGCTTCCTCTATGAGGAAGCCAAAATAGATTAACATACTTCCTCATAGAGGTACACGGAAAGAAAAAAGTAGTTCTGGCTACCAATTCCAGCATGTGCTGTGCCGCGTGTTAGTTACTGAAACTAAATCGGAATCGTAGTCTCAACTTTTTTCGATTGGTAGCATAAAAAAGTACGTATAACCAACAACTTGGTTGCTGCAACTATCACGGCTGCTATCCAATCCAAATGATTGGTTACGCCAACCAACCGGTGAGTTGAGGTTATGATCTCAGCTGGTCATTGTTACTATCGATACTCTACCAACGAGGTTATAGGTTCTTCAACCGACCGAGTAGTTGGCGCTATGCTATTTCGATTGGTTGTCGAGACCGAAAAATCAGTTTTCACAACTACTTTTTTCTTTCCGTGTACCTATATAAAAAGCTAAAAAAGATAAGCAAGCAATTTGCAAAGTTCTACTTTGTACACTGAGAGAAGAGTTTGTTAAGAGTTAACAAATCAAGTGTTAAATATGGCAAAACGAACCATGTAGTTGTTGGTACACGGAGAAAAGGGTGTAGTTGTAGGAGTTGTACGGAATTGATACGTGCCAACCAACAGGCATGGTAAAATATGGTATTAGCAAGTTATTGCGTGTCAGAACTAACCGATTGGTAATGCCAACTAATCGATTGATGTCAACCAACCGATTGGTAATGCCCACCAACCGATTGGTGGCGCCAACGAACCGATTGGTAACGCCAACGAACCGATTGGTAATGCCAACCAAATTACATCTAACGCTCCAAGCATTTAAAGGTTAGCTTTCTCAACTAACCCGTTTTCTCCGTGTACTAAATGTATGTTGAGTCAAATAAGATTTGTTAACTATTAACAAATGTCAACGAGCTTCGTTTGAGGCAATTCAATGTTATTTAGCTCAACTGAGATTCAATAAGAATAACTAAATGGTTCATTTCGCCATATTTAACACTTGATTTGTTAACTTTCAAAAGACTCTTCTCTCAGTGCAGACTTGTTCAATTGATTTAATCAATATTTTCAATTATCGATTAATTCGACATTGATGTTTTTTTCTGGATTTCGTCCATACTTAGGGAGATTCATGAGAACTGAGGGAATGAGGGGTGGGACCTACTGATGCATCAGCCTTTGGTTCCTGATGGGAATGGGTGGAGTATGCAAGTCTACCGTAGCATCTCGACATTACTACTGAGCGACTGTGTACAGTAGTACATCTCGCCGGTTTCGCGAACTAGATGGACGAGCAGAGAGGAACTGGCTTGGAGACGGGACGAATTCGCTCGGTGCTGATACGACGAACGTATTTCGGCAAGGGCTGGAGACGGGTTTGGGAGGCAAAGGGAGACGAAGGGAGAGAGGAGAGGAAAACGGATAGACGTATGTTACCATCTACGGGAAAGAGAGCGAGGCGTGGCCAGATAGTAATCCGGAGTTACTAGAGAGAAGCGCACACGGTAGTGGATGGAAGAGAACGATAGAACGCGGGAAATTCGTCTCTGCTCGGTGGCTCGACAGACCGAATAGACGAAGCCCGCCCGCCGGAACTTCATTTGCGAAGCGACAAAGCCTCTTCCCTCTCCCTCTCTCTCTCTCTCTCTCTCTCTCTCTCTTCCTCTTCCTCCACCGTCCATCTCCACCATTTGTTACTTCATTTATTCGTTCATGCATTCACGCTTTTCCGTGAATGTTTACCGAACCTCGCCAACCGAATCTCTCAATGTTAAAGCCAGGATTTTATGCTTGTGCGACTGGACAGCAGAGAGTACAAACACCATTTTTGATTATATCGCCCTCTCACGGTGACATAAGTTTCCAATGCCCAACGAAAGTCCATTTACGATGGCAAAGCTTCGCACAACAGCTATCAGATGCCTCTGGGTTGGCTATTGTTATTTACTGGGAGAAAAGTAATATCACTTTGTCGGTTGTTTACTGAAGGATTGAAGAGAATTGCGGAAAGGTGGGTGTTTGTGACTGCGGCGAAGACGATTCCTCGTTTCGAAACTGACTCTGACCACCCTTGGCTACAACGGAAGCGCTCTGGCGTGCACAACCAGGCTCAGGCAACTCACATAGGGCTTCCTCTGCACCTTTAATTATCGCACCGGACTGAGCGGACGCTGAGATAGAATGAAGAGTACGAGGGATAAAGTGAGAAAGAAAGAAGGACTGCAATGTCACCGCACCCGAAGAGACTCGTCAGGCTCACGCGACAACACACACACACACACACACACACACACACACACACACACACACACACAAAGAGTATTGGAAAGGGAAGCAACGTTACTATGACGATCAGGCGGAGAATAGGCGGAGAATAGATCAAGAGGGAAATAAGGATAGAGAGGAGAATGATGGATAAAAAAATAATACAATCCGGAATCTCGTTTGTAGACTTTGTCAGTCAAGCGCATCTCTCGAGTCTCTGGCAAACTATCATCGGTGATACTGTACGTGGATATACAAACACAACGATCTATATGGAGAGTAATTTCTAACTTATGACAACACAAAAAAGTCACAACAGAAATCGTTTTGTTAAGCTAACAAAAAGATTTAGTATCCTAACAGAACGATTTCTGTTGTCACTCTTTTGTGTTGTCACAACACTTAAACGTACACGGAAAAAAAATGCTTGGTTGGAACAACCAAGCCTTTTTTTCCGTGTAGTGAATAAATTTTTGGGGTTTTGCACAATTTGAAGAATTGAACTTCCACTTACTTCCTAATGCATGTAATACATGTGGTTGTGTTACACGGAAAGAAATGTTTGGTTGTGGCAACTACGTTTTCGATTTGCTGTACACAATGTCTAAAAAATTAGTTACCTCAACCATATCGAAAAGTAACCTCAACTATTCACGATTAGTTCTCGATTGGATTAGTTAGGTTAACTAATCTAATCGTTGGGACTACCACTCGAATAGTTGGGACTACCATTCGAATCGTCGGTATTACCATTCGAATCGTCGGTATTACCATTCGAATCGTCGGTATTACCATTCGAATCGTTGGTATTACCATTTGAGTTGTAAGGGAAATAGAATAATCGAATGGTTGTGTCAACTCATTTATTGGTTATGGCAACTAATCTTTTTTTTTCCGTGTAGATATGTACTAGGGTGAATAGAGAGAAGTATTTGACAGCCTGGCATTTGAAATTACAACCTAAGAGTTACATCTAATCACCTAAGACGCTATGGACTACATTCTTGTTAACTTGTGAAATTTCGTGCCTGCAGCCAAGATGATTCTTATTTCGAACCTGACTCTGACTACCCTGGCTACAAGGGAAGCACTCTGGCGTACGTAACCAGGCTCAGGAAGCTCACATAGGGCTTTCCGCGCACCTTTAATTATCGCACCGGACGCTGAGATAGAATGAAAAGGACAAGGGATGAAGTGAGAAGGAAGGACTGCAATGTCACCGCACCTGAAGAGACTCGTCAGCCTCACGCAACAACACACACACAGATATACACAAAGAGTATTGGAAAGGGGAGCAGCATGACTGTGACGATCAGACGGAGAATAGATCAAGAGGGAAACAAGGATAGAGAGGAGAATGTTGGATAAAAAAAGAATAAAATCCGGAAACTCGCTTGTACAGTTTGTCAGTCAAGCGCATCTCTCGCGTCTCCGGCAAACTATCATCGGTGACACTGTACGTGTATGTACAAACTGTAATACAACGCAGAATTCGTCGTGCCTCGTAGCGTTTCACGCAACGATCTGTACCCGCATATATATGTATATATTATTTGTATATATATATATATATATATATATATATATATGTCTGTAGTTTTACTAGGTATGTACTAGGGTGAATACATAGAAACGTTTGACAAGCTGCCGCAAAATGGAAGCGAACAACGAGCCCGTGAAACAACCGGATACGAGGCATCCGCAAAAAATTTATCGCCGCGTCTGATCGTAGAATGCTGTAGAGTTAACGCAGCATTTTACATCGAGTCGTTCGTTCACCACAATTTTTTTCCCTTTTACGAGCACATGAACGTACTGCATGCTCTGTGACTACGTTACGTTTGTTGAGTCTATACACTTTTTGAAGTGGGTAAATTTTAGTAGGTATTTCATCCGACCTATTTGCTGTAATTGGGAAAAAGGGCATTGCTAGATAGTAGCCAACAGCGATCAGTATCTTGGTATTTCAGAATAAGCTTTTTTTTTTGTCTACGAGCTTCACAACTGATTACACTGCACAATATTTGTATTTAAAATCTTAAAAAATTACTGACATATTATCCAGACAGAAATTAACATCACCACTTATCCGTTAATTTCAATATTGTATAAAATATTATAAAAGATTTGTAAAAAAAACTTTGAGAACCGCAAAAGTACGAGGAAGTGAAGTGAATACATAACGAGAGAAAGAGTGAATTTATGTTTGAACGTGTATCATGTCTCGCGCAATTTTGTTGCGGAGCAGAGCTGGAGTTTCTCGCAATCTCACCGTGATTTCCTCGGTGAATTGCAAATTTTTTTCAATACCAGAGGCGGCTCTTTTTTTTCTCTCGCGTACTTTACACCCCATACGCGCTACGGGTTCTTTTCTTTCTATGCTTAGCGAGAGCCGCGAAACGTTCCCCTTGTGACTCTTGTGGTCTTGTGAAGCTAAAGAAAAAGAAACGAAAGCGAGAGTGGCGATATTTATCAGCTAGTACGGAAAAGACACGTACGCACACTCGTGAGCCACCCTTAAATCACGCTGACATCAGCTCTCGCCTCCTCTTTCGTCTTCTTCTCGTCCTCCACCTTTGCTTGTCTCTTCTTGTATATTGTGGCAGATACGACGTAGCGGTTATAGTACAGCGGATCGAGAGGCTCCATCGTCTCAACGCGTCTCAAGGCTTTAGAAAAATCCCCCCAGGCTCATAGGTTTTCTCTCTCTCGCTCATTGCTGTTACATTTCCTTGGACGTTACTTCTGTCTCTCTCCTTCTCTTTCGAATTTTCGTTCTTGCTTCTCCTTTCTCATGTGGCATCGTAAGTAACGTCACGAATTCAACCCCTCGTGTAGAGAATGCCCCGAAATGCTACCCTCGACCTTTTACATATCTCGTGTATCGATACATAATATCCACGAATTTATCAGTGACCCGATCCCTGATACGAAAACCAGTCGTATAATTTTTCGATAAATTCCCGTCGACCGCAACGATGTAGATAATATGATAACGCGGGGCTACGTTTTATATAAATAACTATTGTGCTACATGGGACAGGTAGGAATTAACACAAAGTTTTGTTCATCAATGTGTTAAATTGTTCCTTAGAGGAGGGAAAGTTATAACGTCGATTTCGCCGATGCAATTGCAACTTTGCTGGATATTTCCCGTTTTTATTTATTTTTTCAACCAAATATGCAGATGGCTATTCCTTAATTAAAAATAAAACGGTAAAAAATGTATTTTATGGTTTTGTACTCACATAGCTGTATGTAATTATGTGTAGTTCATAATAATCGATTACTTTTTTTCCGGGTCAATTTCACTCTATTTATACTTAAAGTATACTCAATTGTATTTCTTTTATAGTACTTTCATACTTTGTACTCTGACAAAACATTGGTTGAGTATAATTTGAGTGTGATTCAGTCCAATACGCCATAATATCCATTTTATACCTTTTTAATACTCTCTTCATACTTTATTTTCCGTCGGGTCGAACAGCAACGTGAGTAATCCCTTTCGAAACAGTTGGTGGCTCGAGATGTGTGGCACTGCTTTATGAGTCCTGTGATTGGTACTGAGACCGGAATCAAGTACGTGTTTTATAAATGATAGTTTGTCAGAATCAAAGGATAAATGTAATCCTAGTTTTTCATTATAATAGTGTTTAATTATAATAGTATAATAGTCTTTTCAAATATAACAGCTTCTAATGGTACCGAATGAAATTCTTGCTGGTATCATCATTTAATTAAGTTTTCTAATGTAAGAGGTTTGAGGATGAACTTGAAGTATTTAACAATATCTTAAGGGGAGGGAGTCAGGTAAAAAAAATCGATGCAAGTCAGACGACAGTAAAAAATCTTTTCATCGAGTACCAACAATATATTGTGTTGGGCATTTTTATATGCAATAGGATTTGGATGATATTGAATTTCCAAAATTAATTTTTTTTACCTGACTCCGACCCCTTAATAAAACAAAAAAATAAAAACCATCATAAATTCCATTACTTTCAGCATTAGCTATTTGTTTATTTGTTCTATATATAATTTAATATTAACAACATTATGAAATAGTTAAACCCATCAATAAGAAAATATATAAATAATTTGTACAAAAAAAGAATATTTTTTCATATGAACTCGCTTAAAAATGTAATAAAAACAAAAATAATTAAAAAATTACTAATACGAAAAACAATGTCCCATGGTCTCCATTGCCTAAATTTACGTGGCATTTTTAAACAAGTTTTCACAAAAAAATCTTCGTTCCATTGTACATACAATATTCGTACGAATTATTAATCAAATAAATAAAAAATTATATTGAATTTGAAACAAATGATATGATCTATGTTTCCAGTAGAAAAACATTTCGTACCAAATGAATTTTCCAGTTGGAAAAATCATTTAGAAAATAGGATAAAAACATCTGTGTGTCAGAAAGAGGTGAAAATCGATGGGGTCTACTTTTTTTTTCCACGAAGCGGAAATTAGTCGTTTCGTCTGCCACAGACGTCTCTATTTATATATGGATCTGTATGTGTATATTCTTCAGTGTCGTCTCGGTAATTCGATGCTTTCGAGCAAAGTGGTTAAACCGCACTATACTCTGTGTGTATAGTATAGAAGGGGTCGTTGGTAGTACAGTATATTTAGTTGGCGAGAGAGCCTTGCTTTCGTGAGTGAGAAGAGAGGCTCGTCTCGAGAGCCCCCGAGGAACATCGATCCTCTCCCGTTCCAGCAGCAGGTCCTACCAAAGCAGCAAAAGCACCAGCACCTCGCAGCGTCGACAAATATTTTCCCGACATCGCTGCAACGCACACTCATATGTGTATATGTATGTGTATGTGTGTGTCAACCTATGCATGGTATATAGTGTGTCTCTCCGGTGTTAGAAGGTAGAGCTCTCGAGGCGCAATGCACTTTCGGTCGCACGCCGAGTGGAACCCCTCCTCAAACCGGAAGTTTGTATCTAACTGGACGATAAGTTTGCCTCTCTGGCTTTGCTCGCGCAACACACGTTACGCTTCGTTTACTTATCGTCTGCGATTCTGGCTAATACACGGCAATGTACATCTGGCCTTTTCACTTATCTCCTTAAGTACGGTAAATTAAGATTAGAAAAAGAACAGTTGCACGCTAAATTCATTGGTTTGGTGAAGGGGAGTTTGATATATTATAATCTTTCTCTTATTTTTACTTTCTCCCGACTGTCCGCAGGGTAAAAAGATCGGGGTAGGGTAGAATTAGCGGTTGTGGCCTCTTCAGGAATTTTACCATTTACAAGTACTTGTGATTGGGACCAAATATCATAAAACGATTTTCAACCTATACTTTTCGTATCTCGGAAGAATATAATTTCAGATTTTTAGCATTAGAATATTCATATGCGTCGAGAAAATACTGCAATCTAGAAAAAAGTAGGTTCATTGCCACTTCATCAGTTCTCGTAATTTTATATGCTCACCGGTTTTGGAAACGGTAATGTACCGGTTTCTTGGCCATGCTTAATTAATATTGAGACATTTTTTAAGGCATGTTTAATCATTCAAAATAGTATTCATACGAACCAACTTCTAAACAACCAATTCTTTTACACAAAAATGTATTTCTTTAAAGCACAAATACCACCTGTGAACCTAACTAACCTTTTTTGGTTAGTTACATACACTCTTTGATTACCACACTCTTGACGAATTAATCTTCCGACTGTAATATGCGAATAATTCTTATTTAATCATTTTTCATTTATCCAATTTGTGTAATAACTACACTCATTTTTTCGGTCGGGAGTTTCAAATTTTTTTTCCAACCATACTGTGAATTCCGTATTTTTATTTGGGAATTTCATGACATCGATATTTGCGACGTAATTTACGCTGGTATTTTTTTTTTTTGTTCTGTTATATATTTTGTAATATTGAATTGTGCTGAGCCATCCAGAAAAGTGAAATTGTTTTGTTTTCACATTTTTTCCCGTCCATCGATGGGTATGATTTAAAATTCGTGATTTAAAAATGTGTGAATGATTTTTCTGTAAGCGGCAGAATCAATTGGGTCAACCAATTCGCGCGTAATGAATTTTCGGCTTTTTAATCTCTGAGCGTGATTCAAAACAAAACGCTCAATTATTAACACTCGGTGACAGATGCGAAGTTTAAACCGTGTTTACGTGGAAAATGGTAAATCTGATCGGCTTTGATGTTTACAAATTTTTTAAATACAATTTACATTATGTGAATTTATAATATTGCGAATGAATTTTAGACACTTTATCGCACGCACACACACCTATATACATCCGAAAGAATTGTCTAAACTATTTTTCTCGATGTTTTAAACCATTTCGAGTATTCTGATATGATAATCTCGAAAAAAAAAAAAAAACGTTTTCACTAAAACAAAGTTTTCTCTAAGTTGAAGCAAAATTTATTATTAAATTAATTAGTAAACAAATTGAAAAGAGTTACCAATATATTAGAGCCGTTTTGGACCATTTTGAGACTTCTGACATGAAAATCTCGAAAAAGAAAAATTTCCATGATAACAAAGTTTCCTCTACGAGAAAGCAAAATGCATTACCGCAAACAAATTGAAAACCGTTTTTTTTAATCGTTAATAATACGTGAATAAATGACTTTAAAGTCACGAAATAGAATAACAAAATGAACGCTCTAATAAATTGAAGCCATGCGAGCTGTTTTGGAGAGACGAGATAGTTGCAGTTACCAGTATATTAGAGTCGTTCCCGATACAGGGATCGGATTCCAATCCCCTATGTGCATCGCGATGAATCATCCAGCACTCGACAAGCACCCAAACGCCAGCGCCTTGTCGTACTTGTCGTCGTGGTTGGCTTCGATTCATGAAATCGATTTCACCCAAATACAAGAGAGAACCGCGCGTTACAGCGTTATAGGCTCGGGGACTTTGACGAAAACCGACCACGCGTAGACAACTCCAGCTCTACGGGATAATTGCGGAAGTAATTTGTGTCCCGCCCACCCACAGAGACAGCGGTAGTAGTAGTCCTGATGATGCTGTGCGGGTGCAGGAGACGTGCGAGTTGTATTGACAGCCGTTGGGGGTTTAGGGGGAGGGGAAGGGGGTTTGGGGTGCGACGAAATGTTCGGTCGTCGATTCTGTCCTCGCTTCGTGTGTGGGTAAACGAGATTGAACTATGGGCTCGTATTTATGTATATTTAATAGTATGTACATATAAACTATAATATCGTACACGATTTATCAGCATAATTCATTTTATAATACCCACAATTTTCTCACGATTTAACGCGTATACGATCCATTATTTGATCGGCACCCTCTGATTTGATAATATTATTTTGCTTTCGCTAACAGCAACTACATTAGTATTATGCAAATGGGCGCACGTTTCATACGGTACGAAATAACAATGAAAATCAGGATGCGCGTGGTCCATGTATGTATATATATGTGTGTGTGGTTCGATCCAATCGTGTATTCAATTCTCGACGCGCATCGATATCTCACTGGCTAACACAGCAGAATGGAAAGAGCTGTTATTCGGAGCTTGACTTCTACAACCTCTTTAGAATATTTCCCTATAGCCATTGTATTATGGTAGAGCGTATTTTATTACTTGGAATGAACGAGGATATATAACAAAATTTCACTCGGCCCTTGAACTCTCGGATTGGGCCTGTCATTTTTTATATAACTGATGTAACTCCAAAAAACCACTTTATTTTTTTCGACAAATTATGGATTTTCTACGATATTTGAGAATAAAATAAATATCGATCGACAATCTTAAAAAATCTGAAAAATCTTCTGTCAAAAATAAATATTTTTGAAAGCTGAGTTGAAGTGGGTTGGTATTTTCTTCCATTTTTATCGACTTTTTGGCGAAAAAAAATGGAAATAAAAACAATCTTAAATTTACGATGCATGATAGCTGGAAAAATTTGTTATCCAACATATGATTTTTGAAATTTCTTTCAACATATTAATTATATACTAATTTATATTCCTAAATGTCTTTCTTTTTACACAGTATGTTTTTATTTACATGGTATTACAGAAAAGGGGCATTTTTTATGGACAGGTATTTATATGTCGCGTTTATCTTGGACGTAACATATAAAATTTTTGGTCCATCCTGACATAAAGATTGTTACGTCCTCGCCATTTTTCTCTCTTTATATTGAACTATTATCATTTTTATAATTTGTCCTCCCGTTATTCCCAAATGCTAATCCCGATTCAATACCCATCGGACATTCACCTTCATATTTGTCTACCCGTTTCCGCATTCACATTATTGCAACAACTTGTGTTCCACTTCTTTCCCAATTTCCTAGTAAGTTCGAGGGTCTCATGCACCACGCCAAGTCCGCATTTTCGGGCCAGTCGACGGCCACTAGTTATCCCCACTTCACTCTCACCCAAGCCTTCCTGCTTACCATCATTAAACCAAGTAATCAGTCTTCAATCAATCACAAACCAACAAAGTCTTAAATATATTAAAATTGTTCGAGATTAGAGTTTAAGTATAAATCAGATAATATAATTATTAATTGCCATAACTGGTGACATATACGAAGTTCACTATATTAAATTAGTGTTTATTAAAGCGTGATAATTCTGAATTTGAGTTTCTACTCTTAATCGAGCAAGATCCCAAATAATATTAATAATAAACTCTCGTGTCGTTAGCCCGAGACGTAACAAAGATTACCCTATTTTTAAACAAAAACTTCCGTGATAAAACTTACATTTCCCCTGAAACATCGGGTCAGTGACAAAACTGTTTGGAATAATCGATAACCAAATTTTTGTACTGTAACTTATATCTAATTCCATCTGCAAATTTGCCATTGTTTTTCTCAGACAAATCTCTATCAAAACTCAATCGGATATGACAAAACCTATTAAGCTCTTATTGAATGATCGTACCAAAGTGACTGAGTGTGTCCAGGTTCTAAATGTAGTTCAACTCTTAGTTAAAAATATGATAAATTATTTGGTCGCTACTAAAAGAAAAAGAAATTTTTTTTTTAGAAATCTAGAACTGAAAACAATTTCTCAAGATAAAAAAACCTACAAGCAGTGGATAGAGATAGAGATCTCGCGGTACTTCTCAATTTGCTTCATCCGACGCACCTTTTTGCCCTTTCGCACATTCCATGGCACCCCTCGGAATCGATTTATCGTTAAAGGGCTGCAGAGCCCTGCGGGAAGGATGCGAGTTACGACTGACAGGGAAAATTCAAACCTCGGACCTTCCGGGTTTTCTCTCTTCCCTGCGCCACATAAGCTCTACCACGTTGCTTCAGTGTTATGTAGCACACGCCCTACAGTAATTTCTCGAGGATCTCTTCGGGGAGAGGAGAAATCGAGCGTCGCGATGCTATTCAGCCCTCGCGCTCTTTTCCTCCTCTCATCGAATTTTTTTTTTTTTTTTCACCAAGATAAATTTGAGACAATGTGCTACGTGGGCAACAGCGCTACCCGCTTAGTTCACAGGGCCTCGAGAGTCTTCCCGGAGAGCCTCAAGAAAAACGATCAAATCGTTGCCCCTTCGGTTACGCCCCTCTACTTTCGATAGATTTGGGCGAATTTTTAGTGGCAAGGGTCTTCTTATATATTGGTATCCCATCTATCTCCTTGCTCATTCCAAGGAAAAAATACGATTGAGTATAATACTATGGCTATAGGGAAATAAGCTAAAGAGGTTGTAGAAGTCAAGCTCCGAATAACAGCTCTTTCCAGGCTGCTGTTAGCCGGTGAAATATCGATGCGCATCGAGAATTGAATACACGATTGAATCGAACCACCCATGTATATGGACCACACGTATCCTGATTTTCATTGTTATTTTGGACCGTATGAAACGTGCGCCCATTTCCATAATACTAATGTAGTTGCTGTTAGCGAAAGCAAAATAATATTACCAAATCAGAGGTGCTGATGAAATAATAGACCGGTTCGAATAGTAGTCCCAACGATTTGAATGGTAGTTCCAATGATTCGAATATTCGAATGGGAGTCTCGATAATTCGAATGTTAGTCCCAACGATTCGAATAGTTACGCTCTATTACTAGTCGTACTAATCGTGTGAATAGTTGAGGTTACTATTCGATATAATTGGGACAAGTAATTCGTGAGACCTTGTATACAGCAAATTAGAAACGTAGTTGTCACAACCAAACATTTCTTCCCGTGTAACGAAATAGTCCCCTGGGACAAATGCATTTCCCTCCGCTTTCAGGTAATTGGCCTATTAAACAGTTGG
Organism: Ephialtes manifestator; assembly: GCA_963970395.1. Taxonomy (NCBI): domain Eukaryota; kingdom Metazoa; phylum Arthropoda; class Insecta; order Hymenoptera; family Ichneumonidae; genus Ephialtes; species Ephialtes manifestator. Next base: position 374,570 of record OZ019975.1, on the reverse strand, counting down.
CCCGGGTTAGTACCTAACTAAAAAAAATTATATATAGAGTATATGAGGGATTTCACGTCATTCCAGCCACCTCCAGCCTTCAACGTCCCAGTTCTTTTTGCAATTTGAGTATGTTTTAGCAATCGTTCAAACAAATTTTCTTGTAAGCACAACCAAATATTTAGTTTCATTAATAATTATTAGATTCAGCGGTTTAATATACATTTGTGGCAACCAACATATATATATACTTTTTATACCAACTAAAAATTCGTTTGAACGAAGATGTACGCCGATTTATTTTATTCAAACAATTTTTTTTCTCTCGGTACACGTAAAGAACGGTATAGTAAAGAATAATCAATAGAATGGGTTTTCTGGATTTCCACCGGCTTATAGTGGGACGTTTTTTTGCATTTTTTAAATCTTCCGGATCAAAAGCTCGATGTTATAAATCCGTCTCGGCTTTCAGACTGTTACAGAGTGACGCGACAGCTCCCGTCACTAGCTTGACGCAGTGATTGACACTTTGAATATGATATGGAACGAGGAGAGTTTGATACGTTACAGGATGTGTCCGGTTAATAATGAATGGAAGTTCTCATCAGATCAATTTTCAAAAACTAGTAGAATATATAAGAATGCAAACTCGTATACCATCCCATAGAAATTTATATATGCGATATTAAAAATTTCGGCGCAAAAATATATGTTACACAAAGTCATGTATGTTTTAAGATATATATGAGAAATATATTCTGAAATATATAACATACATTTTTCGCGCTAAACCTTTCATGTCGGAAATATATTTTTTGCATAAATTTCATACTCCATAAAGTCGTGGTACTTTGTTGCTTAAAGCAATCAAGAAGCTTCAATACGATTGGTGCGGCTTTTTTTGTTTCGGAAATCAAGATAATTATAAAGTGAATTCGTTTATACTCCATGCGACTGAATCGGTGGTGTGGTTTAGTGGTTAGTGTACATGTATACATGTCACATGTGTTGAGCTGTAGCCCGTGTTTACATTCTCAACGAAGCGTGACGGAGCACTGGTACCATGAGGCAAAGTCGAGGCCGGGCTGTAATGGCATCCGTTTTCCGCAGTTTTCCTATGCTCATGGTAGAAATGCTATGGCGATTGCGACGTACAGGGGGAAGTGCCGCATGGGGGGTCGCATACTGATCCGTGTCACACGGAAAAAGAGGCTAAAGCGTGTTGCATTTTAAATATGTCCCAACCAATTAATGGGTCAGAACTACCAATTTGTTCAAGTAAAAGAATTATACGTAGAGTATATAAAAAAAGTTGCAAAGTAGAATTTTGCACATTGCTTGCTCCTTAATCTTCATTTTTCACAAAGCCACCTCTACGAGTAAGCTTATTTATTAATTTTGGCCTCCTCATGGGGGAAGCTTTGTAAAAAAATGAAAAAGAATGAGGAAACAATATGCAAAATTCCATTTTGCAACTTTTTCGCTATCTATATAGCTGTTGAAAAATTCAAAATCACGTAAAATCCAAATCGGTTGACCAATCACGATCAAATTTGGTAGGTATCAGCGCTGAATGTTATTTTTCATGTGTAGAAAATTTTAGTTGTTTTGATGAGATTTTACGTGGGTTAGAGGAAAACGAACATTTTTTCGAAAAATTCAAAATCCTATAAAAACCGAACTTTTTTACAGATTCATTCCAAATTCAATAACAATCCTTCTTTAACTTAGCTTTATTCACAAAAAATTATATAGCTCAATAGCTAAAAATTTGCAAGTGCTAGAGACCGTACAGGCATTTTTCGAAAATCTCGGTTAAATAAAATATGAACATGTTTTTGAATTTTTTTTTTAAATTACCACAAACAAAGGCGTCGGCCTGCTTTACATATTTGCTAAATTTTTTACTTGAGTAACTATTTCTATTCTGTAAATATGTGAATTCGATTTTTTAAAATAAAGTTAATTATATTCTATTGAAATAAAATTCTATTATGCTGGTTATTAAAGAAATTTATTTAATGGCCTGCCTAATGGAAGTTATTTCATTAAAATAAATCGTATTAAACATAAATAAAATGTATTTGAATCAAATAAAATTGTATTAATTTCAAACACATATAAAATTTGATTGAAATAAATCCATCAGACCCGTTTCGCTGGGTGTACCGTAAAAATCTTGTAATATTAAATCCGGTAGATGCGTTTCATTTTTTTTCTGAAGTTTATTAATGGTGTTTCTTCAAAATGTCTAATTATGTTTTCCTGTATACACTCTGATCTTTTCATGTCATTTCTCAGGGGAGTTGTCCCGCAACCTGAATAAACACATACCTATATGACACACATACACACCAAGCCAAGTTTTCTCTGTCACCGAAGGGAGAGCTTTTGCCGAACGATGAAAAATCCCATCGCCGAGGAAAAATCATTCTCGCCTGTTAGCCAGCTGGAGATATAGCTCGTAGGTCCCCGGAGCTTCTCCCCCTTCCTCTTCTTTCACCTTCTCTCTGCACACAAATCGGGAACGACACGCGAGTTTGCTTGCGCCGCGAGGACGAGAACGAGATTTTCATCGTTTCACGCGAACAGCTATAGCTTTATATTTCATGCAAACGGTGCAGTGAATAGCCCTTCAAGAGAACACCAATTGCTATTCTATCTGGGTTATTGGTAGTCCTCAATCTTAGTATAAAAAATGTTTTTATAAACAAAAAAGTTTAATATTCAGTAAAATTCCGTCACAAGCTCATATTATTTTTCAAATCTACTTCGAACTATTAATGAAATATTAATAAAATAATGAAATTGTAAGATATTTTCATAGAACATTTTTTGCTATAATTAAACATATCTCAGTAAAAAATAAAGTATTTTAACGTTGACACGAATTATCAATTTTTATTACAATTTATTTATTTTGTTATTAGTTGATATATTTGATGTGTAAGTTAAACATTTTTTTGTTCACCCGGTGAATTTGCGTAAACCTCGTACGAATTTGTTGCACAATCTTACAATTGTTCGGAATTATGTATTTTAGTAATTTGAACATTCTTTGTAAAAGAGTAATTTTATTTTAGCATCGACAGCACCGAATTGGGTATTATGTTTATAAAAACCGATGCAAAGTAAAATCTTGCACATTATTTGATTATTATTCTTTTGTTTTTTATACAGCTATTTCTATCAGGAAGCCAAAATCGATTAACATACTTTCTCATAGAGGAAGCATGTTAATCAAATCAAGGATGCAACGAAAATCGATTAACATACTTCCGCATATAGAAAGTATGTAATCGATTTGCATTGCATCCTTGTTTTAAATAAATAAATTTAAAAAACTGGGATTTAGGGAAATGTAGTCGTCAAGAACTAATATGCAAAAATTTAAATTCTTGTAACATTTGAACCTTTCTGCCAATCTTCAGTAAATCAGATATCTACTATCACTACACGGAAGAAAATATTTAGTTGTGGCAAGTACTTTTTCGATTTCCTGTACACAATGTCTAAAAAATTAGTTGCCTCAACCATATCGAATAGTAACCTCAACTATTCACGATTAGTTCTCAATTGGATTAGTTAGGTTAACTAATCCAATCGTTGGGACTGCCACTTGAATAGTTGAGACTACCATTCGAATCGTCGGTATTATCATTCGAATCGTCGGTATTATCATTCGAAACGTCGGTATTACCATTCGAATCGTTGGTATTACCATTTGAGTTGCTAGAGAAATAGAATAATCGATTTGTTGTTATGAAACTCATTTCTTGGTTATGACAACTAATCTTTTTTTTTTTCCGTGTAAACATTGTTTGGTTTACGTAGAAAGTTTGTCCTTGCACGATCAAGGTTTGTAAAAGTTAATGCGATAAACTAAATTTAAAAAAATGTATAAACGTCATGAAATCCGAACCGGATTACAGATTTTTTTCAAGTTTTTTTTTTCAAAATTCTATACCACAGGCCCCATTGATTCGTCGCACTTTTATGCTAGATTTGAACTCGATAGTGAAAAATTGGTTCAAGTTACAGTGAAAACTGACATTTTTCAAAAATTTAAAAAACACATAACATCGAAATTCTTGAACCGATTTCTATAAAATGTGTATCACAGAAACATTAGACACATTGTATATTTTATTAAAATTCGGAGATGTTTTAATAAAATTAAATTTTTTCGGATGATTTGGCAGTCTCTGATTAGAATGTTATCGAAATAATAGATTTGTTTGTTTTAATTGATTAAACTAGGCCAACTGGTTATATTTTCTGTGCAAGGAAGGGACCAATTCATATCTCCCCTCCTTGTTTCTCTCGCACAAAACGAAAGTATATGACTAAACTAGTTTATTCAATGAACACACCGTATGTCGTATTTTTTTCTATGTGGGGGCTATATTACAAGGCAATCCTGATATGTTGAGGTTCTGAACGCTTATAGCAACGACACCCCAATTTATTCGGACAATGATGTTTCGCCCCTATCACTGACTTATTTGTGATTAATTCCGAAATCGTCGGTCAAACACAAAAACAGTTAAATTTTCAGTTTAGGTAGACTACGTGTAAACCCAATTTCGGAATAAACTGAATCATCAAATGTCTGTCGATAAAATCGTCTCATATGTTAAATAACCCGTAATTTCGTCAACTTTCTATATTGAAATGAAACAATAATTTAGTTGAGGTGATGTGAATCATATACAAGTGCAAGAAAGATAGAACTGATAGCTGTCTCAGCGGAGTGAGCGAAGAAGACAAGAAATATTATTTGTAACAATATAATGGTTCTCAATTGCCAATTACTACACGGAGAAATGGTTTTTGTTGGGCTAGAAAATCTTTTGTTATTATAGCGATAACATGCATTTTCTTGCTGTTCTAGCAAAAAGATTTGTTAGCTTAGCAAAAAGATTTATTAATCTAGCAAGAAGATTTGTAAGATCAACCGATTTTTGGGTTAGGCTAAGGTCCTGTTTCTGACGCTGGTCCAGTTCCCGACGCCCTACTTTAGCATAGGCGGTTTCTCCCACCATTCCAGAAACAGCCAACAGTAATTTGTAAATGGTGGCGTCACAAACTGCGACACTCGTTAGGTCCTCGCTTGCCCTATGGTTTTACATGGGCAGAGTGAGAGGGTTGCCTTACATCGTCACAAACTGGGCCGTTTACCTTAGCAAATGATGTAATGTTATCGCCATTTTAACAAAAACTAGCAAAATCTTTTCTTCCGTGTATGGAAAGCGACACATTGCCGGTCAGAACTATTGGCCAATCACCGTAGGAAACCATGAGTGACCGGCCATCAGCTGTGTAGTCCGGGAGCGCTTTAAACTCTTCTGAACGCGATAAATGTCGATGATGACGTGGAACTTTCAAATATTGTAGCGCCGACAGTAGTTGAAAGGGTGCAAAGTGGGATCTTACACATTAATTCCGTGTTTTCTTTTTGTCCCTGCAGAGTGAGCGAAGAACACAAATATGTTTCAAATCGGTTTGAACCTATCCATACTAATCACAGTGTTACGAACTTAATCGTCAGATCGCGCAAAGATGACTAGTTCGTTGTTTTCGTTGCTAAGCTGAATGGTTGTCATGATCTGAGCTGGTCTGAGCCGGTATCAGTTCGTCCATAGTGGGTCATTTCGTGTTTGTAATAAAATAATGGTTCTCAATTGCCAATCACTATGGAAAGCCACACATTGTGGGTCATAACTGTTGGCCAATCACTATGGAAAGCCACATCGCTGGTCACAGTGGTCACGTCGCTGGTCACAACTGTTGGCCAATCACTATAGAAAACCAGGAGTGACCGGTCAACAGCTGTATAGTCCGGTGTTGCGCTTTAGCCTCTTCTGAACGCGATAAATGCCGACGACGACGAGGGGTGGCGATTGCCGTGTACCATTGCCACATCAGCTATACCTATATGGGAGTGCCAAGCAAGCGTGATAGGAAAAGAAAAAAAGGCAACGGGACGTCCTCGCTACCCCAGAACGACGAGCGTGATGAAGGAAAACGACGATGAAGAAAAGGCTTCGTTGCACGATGACTATCGATGTCCCGCTGATAGGTCTCGTTATTTGCTTTATCAAAAGGGAGTCGAAGAAAAGTGAACCTTGTGGGTGTTGGAAAAACGCTTGTGAATGAATGAAGCCATGTGCGGAGAAGAAGGCTTTCATCGATGTGAGCTTCTGCCGTTCTTCAAGGTGGCTGATGAAAATGAGAAAACGAAAGGAGGCGCCGGGAAACACGAGGAAAAAGAAAAAAGGGATAGATGTATAGAACAGCAGGCGCCCTTCGCGTGTGCTAATACGATGAGGGTGGCCCGATTGGCGTGCGTACAAAACGTGCCCGGTCGATGCCGAGAATAAAAGGGGCAAGGAAAATATAGACTGAGAGAGGGGGACGAGAAAAGCTCGACAACAGAAAGGAAAAGTTGTCGGGTCGTCCGATATCCGGAGTTTGACCAGACTCGGGACACAGGATCAGTGGCGAAAGTCTGAGGGAGACGAAAAAAAGATATCATCAAGACAGGGACAGAGCTTGAGAGGTGGAGTCGAGTTTACTCACTAAACATAAAAGTAAGAATTTGTACTGGATAGGAGCTTGGCATAAGAACGGGGCGAATATCCTCGTGTACTTGACTGCTTGTGGTTTCCGTCGGAATGAAGGAGATGCAGTATAAAGAGCATAGGGTAGAAAGCTTTATGATTTTGATATTTCAAACAAAGTCTAATCCATATTGTGGCAACTGGTCCAATGACGCGAGATCTCCCCTACGTATTCATATGCATTAACGGTACTAGCAACGATATCATGTAAAATCACTAATTCTGAATACACGGAAAAAATTCGTTGAATAGGCTCCAAACGCCAAAATTGGTTGGGACAAGAAAGTAGTTGGTTCCTGAAACAAATCAGTTATTTGGGACGACAAACCAGTTAGTTGGCAACTAACGAATTGTTTATCACAACAAACTAATTTGTCGGTCCAAAAAATTGGTTGACTTTGCCAACTTAGTCTCAAAAAAGAGATGAACGTGAGAGGGTCAGAAATGTTGAGACAGAGCTTGAGAGGTGCAGTCGAGTTTACTGACTAAACACAAAAGCAAGAATTTGTGCTGGATAGGAGCTTGGCATAAGAACGGGGTGAATAAGCTCGTGTACTTGACTGCTTGTGGCTTCCGACGGAATGAAGGAGGTGCAGTATAAAGAGCGTAGGGTAGGACCCGGAGACCCCGGAAGGATTGGACGGACCTGCGCGACACTCCCGGTACTCAAGAGGAAAGCTTTTTGGATGTGTGAAACGAAGCGGAGGAACAAGAAGGGGAGAAAGGAGCTTGTGGAGAGGCGTCGCGATGCCTGGGGGCTGTGGAACGGCTTTTCCCGGACCAACTGCTGCCGCTGCTGTTGTACTACCCTTTCGGAGGAGGGGACCAGCTCGCTTTACTAGTCTCCATCTCCCTTCTCGTTTACTCAATAAACACGGAAGCTATACGTACACCTTATGTATGTATAAGCAATGGGGAATGAATCGTTTGGACTCGCGTGACTACGTCGATGCTCGCCCACACGCCGAATGACTCGGTATTATATTATGCGGCCTTCCACGACCGCCTGCACAGAGTATCACGCAGTTGTAAGTGTCTACCGCACTATAGTGTCGCTATATGAATATGAATATAGTAGTTACGACGTTGACCAAGTTGAATAGCATTCGAATACTGCTATGTATTCAAAGGTGTTGAACATCAATATGTCAGGACACCAAGGAATGGAAGGGCTTATGGAATTGTGTTGAGAGAATTGACAATGCTGTTGAGCGACTGGCAGCTGACGTTGAGTTAATCCCGTGTGGGGTTAGGCCCACAATTTTTTCGGTTGTTAATACGCGTGTCATGAGTGGTTGAGCCAATCACGCGTGTCATTTCAATTAGGAAAATGATTTCTATGAAGCAACTGTATTTGAATGGTTGTGAGAACTGTTTTATCCTTTTGAAAGAATCTCGGTGTAGCCGGTTAATGGGTTATATAGGAAATATAGGGTTGACTCAACCTCGCGTCTGTTCGTGAGAAAGCTGTTTTTGAAGATACGAGTTTTTTGAAAATATACAAAGCTAATATGTTTTTTTTTGTGTCCATCGAAATCTTTCGAAACCTAGTACTGAAAAAATATTAGATAGATTCAAAAATTCATATTTTTCGTTTTTTTTTTTCATGTCGGTAATATAGGCCATAGTGATGGGCTAATATGGATCACCTATAAATAGCTGGAAAATACCGACAGGCACCGAATTTAATTTTCTTCTACAACTTCAAGTTAAATTCTTTAAGACTGAAATATTTTTGTAGTCAGAAATATGTTTTGTTAAAAAAAAAATAATAAAGTAAGGACAGCAAATCTAATGGTTGAGACTACCATTCAAATTGTATTGATATCATCATACGTAACCACACAAACATTCGAATGTTCCTATCGTCTAATCGATTCGGTAAGGTTGCACATCGAAACTAAGTAAATAAGTTGATTATTGAAACTGTTAGGTTATCTACCAACGAAACTTGCTTCGTGCAACTAGTTCTTTTTGTTCTCATAACTATGCTCAGTTGTATAGGAATTAGAATAATCGATTGGCTCCAATTCCCAAGCAATTTTTATATTGTGTCAACTCATTATTCTTTTCCGAGTAATTGCACTGGATTTGTTACAAAACTCTTGTAAAATTCTATAATATTTGTCGCGATTATTAAGATTCAGTTATGCGTACAAATATTGCGCATGTGGACCACGGTTACAATTTGGAATCGTAAGGGTGGCTCGACTATTTTAAATTTATAGTTTCTGCAGCACGAGCTAAAAAAGGTGAGACACCTATAAACATTTTACTGTATATCTACGTTCCTGTCGACTAATCGATTCGGCAAGGTCGCATATCGAAGCTAACTAAATAAGTTGATTATCGAAACTATTAGGTTATCTACCAACGAAACTTGGTTCGTGCAACTAATTCTTCTTGTTCTTATAAAAATGCTCAATTGTAGAGGAACTAGATTAATCGATTGGTTGTGCCAAGCCATTTTTTAAATTGTATCAATTAATTATTCTTTTCCGAAAAATCGTACCGTATTTGGTATAAAATTTTTCTAAAATTCTATGATATTTGGTGATTATTATGATTTAGTTATTCATACAAATATTGTGCATGTGGACGCCAGTTAAAATTTGGAATTATAAGGGTGGCTTGACCCTTTTAAATTCATAATTTCTGCAGCACGAGCTATAAAGGTGACACACCTAAAAATTTTACTGTATATCCACGCAGTCCGCACACCCCAATGTTTTTTTTTCACTTCTCAATTACTCACTCGGGTTTTACGTTCTCTCACTTTGTTTTACCGGAGAGTCATGTTGAGCGGCAGGCGCCGCGTGTGCGTACCCGAAGCTCGAGCGCCAGATGGTTCTCGTCACGAGACAGCACATAGAGTGCAAGGGAAAATGTGCCTGAAATGAGAGAGCGAGACGGAGCGAGAGATGGACACGAGGTACAAACGCGTGCCGGCTGCTCCTTGGGCGTTTTATCGCTTAATAGTCGTTAATTGAAAACGAGTCAATTTACTAGGGAGAAATAAGCTGTGTGAGAGAGAGAGAGAGTTCTTAGGAGGCGATAGGGTTTTCTTTGCTTAAATAATTGAGCCACGTCTGCAGCAGAAATAAGTATGGTAAATGTACCTGGTGCAAATATTTGAGATTTCAATACCAACAGTTGAAATTCTAAGAGAAGGATTTAATCGATTACTAAATATAGAAATTAAACAAACGGTTTTGTTCGAGTCGAAAGCAATGATAACTCTCTATATGATGGAAATATCTTGATACTATACTAAGAAAAAAAAAGTTTATTTGAATTAAATATGAGATCTATTTGAAATCAATAGTATTTATTTGAATTAAATATTTTCTATTGTATCGAAATAAAATTGAAAATTGAAAATTATTTAATTGCCGGCTTAATAGGATTTTATTGCATATAAATTAATCGTACTAATTTAAAATAAAATTCATTTGATCCAAATAAAATGTCATTTATGTGTACAGTGTAGGAGAATCGAGACCCCCATTAGTGCCCCACCATTATTCCAAGTCTCCCTATGAAAACCCTGCCTTAATTGTCTCAATTCCTCTAAGAGACTCCTCTCCCAAATCTCGATTATTCTGAGCTCTCCTATGACCTGAGCTCTGGTTTTTTCACCTCTAAGGGATGCTTCCATAAGGTCCGGATTATAGTAAGTCCCTCAAACCGCAACCGCCCAGATAGAAAAAGAAATATATGTGCCATATATGCTTAATATATGGTGCCAAAAAGTTCCATATGCTGCATATATTTTACATATACGTGTGCAAAACATATACAAAATATATGAGATATATATATGGAATACATGTAAAATATATATATATATATATATATATATTATTAGTGCTAAAAAGTTCTATATGTCGAATATATTGTGCATATATTTCTATTTCTATATGGGCGAAGTGTTCATTTTGCGAAATCTTCCTAAAAGGGAGATATACCTCCTCCCAGTTCCGATTTATTCTGAAACCCTGAGAAGTTATTGATAAGTTATTGAGAGCCATGTTTGAAAAATGACATTGCGCGCACGCCTAGCGTTCGAACCTTCGGTTTCCCTAGTCCGTCTATAAATTTCTCTTTCGACGAAATATATTCTATTGGATTGAAATACTTCATATTTGAATAAAGTTAGTACATATAAAAAAAAATTCTTTTTTACTGATGGGTTTATCCGAAACTAATAGGATTTAATTGAATGGAATAAATTCTATTTGATGGAAATAAAACCCTATTATGCTGGCTTTTGGAGAAGAAATTTATTTATTGGATTTTATTTCGATCAAATAGGAAGCATTTTATTAAAATAAATCGTACGAATTTCAAATACAGCTGTTTTATCCATGTAAACCCATCAGGTTGATTTCACTGAATGTTAACAGGTCTAAAAAAGAATATCCTTGTAATCGCATTCATTCTACTCGTGTTACAAAACTAGTAGGTCGAAAATTTCTAAAGATTGCTCAGTTGTACAGAAAAAAGTTTCTTCCGGCATGAGTCGATTTTATATAGACGCCAAATTGGTAAAATGCCATAGATTCGAGTGATAATTAAAAAAATTATTTTCATACATACCGGTAACCTCCATAATTTCTAAATTTGTCGAAACCCATAAATTTCCTATAGCTCATCTGCAATAGTCAGAAGCTTTTGCCGTAGAGCAAAAAAATCTTTGATTGAATGGTCAAATGAACGAGAGAATCTCATTAATTGAGAGCAAAGCATCGTGTACTGGACCAGAAAATCTTCTTCTATGAGGGAATAAACCTGAAATATTCGTTTAAGCAACAAGGCAGGATATTTAGTTCATCATCGGTTTGTCGTTTTTGGATCGTCAAGAACGAATCGTTAAATAAGCGAATGAATATCATGAGAAAATCGTAATGAATTCGGCGAAAAAGTGAAATGATAGGTTTGTTATGCGGCTAAATCTCGAGATAAGTAAACAATTGACTCGAAACTTCACGTGAGAGGACTAGCGTCTTCGTGTGGAGCGTTTACGCTCAGTTGCAAGTAAATCTGGCGGATGAGCTGAAAAATTCAATGGATCGCATCATATAAAAGTTTCTCATTGGCACAACTCTTTGATAAACTCTTCTATTTAAAAATAATATCAGTAAATAAATCTTCACTATGAGATATATCATAATGAAAATTGGTAATTTTGATCTGACCTACTCTTAAGTACAAAACACTTATACCGACCGCGCGTCGATTGCTATGGTTAGTTACTGTAATTATTGAAATATTATCGGTTAGTTACTGTTACTATTAAGTTACGAACGAGAACAGACAACGATTTCTTCATTGGTAAGTGCAACCAACTAAAGCAATGTAGTTCTCGCAACCAACTAATTATCCAGCTATGAGAGCATTAAACCAGTTTATTTACTTGTTTTTTCATGGCTATTTTTCTTCTTCTTTTTTAAGGACTGAAAGACCTATTTCGATGGCCTATTGGCTTCATCAATGGAGTACAAATAGTCAATAAAAGTTTCTATAACTACACAGTGTATCATATAAAATATGTAGCCAATAAATACCGCTTATTACTACTACTACTCTGACTTTTTTTTCGTGTTTTCAACTATAAACAATTTCCCAAAATGCACCAGTATCAAGACAGAAAGATGCGGCACAATTATTTCGTAGCTCAAGTATAAGTGCCGTTTAAAATGAAAATGAGCTGAGCGCATATAACTAAGAGAGGCTCACGAGTTCTGAAGCATACCGTTGTAAAACAGCACAGTGATGGTTTAAATGATGCACTAAATGCAAAGTACACAATGCTGTAGTCCAAGAATGAATAAAGAAGCACTCAAACCTCCCTGGCAGAATGATGATTTCTCACTGTATACATATATTTTAATTTTTTTTTATTCCCTTTTGGCATTGGTGCCCGTAGTAGCACATTTGGCCACGATGAGTGAAGCACAGCATGTATAATAAAGAACCTGTAGGTTAAAAAAAAAAGAAAAAAGGAGGAGGCTGGGTTAATAGTAGCATACATACGCTGTAGCTGGATTACTTTATTTTCTTCGTTAAATATTTGAACTGCAGCTGGCGGGAGAACGTCCGAACGAGAGAGAAAGACAGCACGACCCCGAGGGTGATTATTATGAATATATACGTATGCGCGTAGGTAACGCACACACGTGGCCCATATTATTAAACGTAAATTCGCTCCACGGTTTACACTCTGTACCTTTGCGTATTACCACTGTACAGCATCCACATATATATCCATATACACATCCCATAATATAGTACGGTGAAGAATATAAAAGTATACACTATGTATACTTTTATATGTTATATTTCGCAGTGGAGGGAAAACGGGGGCTGTAGAATTTTTCTACTGGCGTATTATAACGGCGTAATATGCGGAAGTACTCTTTTACGTGCGGAACGAGTGCCCTCGGGATAGAAAGAGGAAGCTGGCTGTTGCTTGGTGGTTGTACATACACGAAGCTCCTGGACCATCGTCCCTGTCGTCCTTACCCACAACGGAGTTTATATACGTTGGTACGACGACGTCGACGAAGTGAGTCCAACGGGCCTCGGGAGTATGGTTTTTATTTTTTCAGTGAGCCAACGGTATAGAGCAGCTTTATCAGTGAGTGGGCGGTTCCAGTGCAGTGGTATACTTATGGGCTACTGGTGGTGGATAGAAAGAGTGAAAGCAGCCGGGATGAGCGAGAAAATAGGAGAGGATACCACCAGTAGTGAGGGGAAAAAAGCTCCTGATGCTACTCTTCGTGTCGCGCCATACGCGTGACCCACATTCCCACTGGCTGAATTCGAAAGAGGGCTTAACGTATAGCTCCAGACACTTTGCTATTAGTAGTGAACTGCGACGATTATATTCGTCCCTCTCATTCTCTCGCAATTAGCTGTATGACACTTGTGTGTTGTATACTCCAAGCCGGCTTTCCGTAGAAACGCATTTTAAGCTTCCTACCCCTCGATTCACCCGCAATTCACATTTAATTTGCTCTAATTCACGTTTACTATTGAATTTACACGGAAATATATGTTCAATGATTATGTTGCGGCTTGTCGGATCTCGAGAGTTGCAGTTAAATATTCTGGTAAATTAACGTAGTTTGTCATGGTTGTATGAATTATGTAATACACTAAGATCTGTTTTACATCGCTTTCCGTAATTATCATAATACACGGAAATATGTATTGTTGCGAAATTTCGAAAATTTTAAGTGCCAAGTTATTAGCCATTTTTTACGCTTTAGTAACGGTAATACAAATTCAAAATGCACGTATAAAAGTTTTTGGTTGAGGAAAATTGCATTTATGGTTTATATCCCCGATTCACCCGCAATTCACATTTAATTTACTCTAATTCACGTTCACTATTGAATTTACAGACAAATATATGTTCAATTATTATATTGCGGCTTATCGGATGTTGAGAGTTGCAGGACAATGTTCTGCCAAATTAACGTATTTTGTCTTGGTTATATGAATTATGCAATACATTGAGACCTGTTTTATTTCGCTTTTTATAATAATCATAATACATGGAAATATGCATTGTTGAAAAATTTCAAAATTTTTAAGTGGCAAGTTATTAGCCATTTTGTTGGCGCTCTAGTAACTGTCATACAAATTCGAAATGTACGAATAAAAATTGTTGGTTGCGGAAAAAAAAATTCAAATTCTTGGTGATGTTGTCGTTGAAGAACCCATAAAATTTATTCATGAAACTATTGATAATCGATGCGCTTCATTCTATTTAGCTAGTTGGGTTTACCAATCCGATCGATGACTCATCAATCGATCGGTTGCCGTTATCAATGGACAGCGAACCGCCGAAAATTGCCTCTGTTACTCAATTACTTTTTATACCATATATTACATCGTGGTTGGTAACAATTATTTTGCCCGTCATTTTATCTAACTCTTTAAACCAGCAGAGGTCATATTTGAAAAAATAATTTAGTCCAACATCTATATGTTGAAATTAATATTTCTTTTATATTTACCCGAGTTGGTACACTATTAATAAAATGAAATTTACAACACAAATATTGGAAAGTACTATTCAAGTGTATATCAAATTCACAAACTTTCTGCCCTTAATGAGAATTAATACACATTGTGTTGTTTACCCCCGACGAGATTCTGGCAGTTGACCACCAGGTGGCCCACTCGAACGCTTGAATTAAAAAAATTACCTTAATATAATAAATCTAATGAATCTCGCGAATTAAAAAAATTATCCTAATACAGGCCTATTTACCGATGGAGATGGGTGTGAGTCGGGGTGCGGCACCGTCTCTTCCCTGCATTATGTACCACTTCCTGATTCTCGCCAGTATTCGAATGGATGACAGCCTAGCCGCGGGGTAGGACTAAAAAATATTTGAGTGACTTGTTCAAAAATCTTGGAGATCTTCATCCCCAAAGACTGGTGATTCCCCGTGGGAATCCGCAGTTCCCTTTGTTTTTTTTTTCGAGACCCCACGAAAATGTAGTAGGGCCATGAATACGCTGTGGACGTATGGCAGAGAAGGGAATACATAATAGGAAAAAACCGGCAAAAACGTGACGACCCGAAAAAGATATACGGTATAATGCAAACAAGAAAAATAATAATGAGCCTGAAAATGATGTCACTGTTGCAGACTGTAACGCTAGCACTCCCAACTGTACCATATAATATAGAATAATAAATCATGTGTATGAGCCTCGTATAAAGTATACATTTATAAAAATTATAGTATAGTTGGGAACACCGGGGGCTTCCGAAATAAGCCATCAGGCTATGTAAGTGAATTACTAATTTGCACAGCGCCGCTAGATGGCGAACCGCACTGGAGCATTTCTCGCGCACGAAACAGTACCTCCAACTATACAAAACCATGGCGCTTTGGCAGTTGAGAATTGTACTCGAATATATATATTAAAAAATAAATCTATTGACGTAAGTTATAGTAGCTGACAAAGGAAATGATCAAGATTAGGTCAGTGACAGAAGGAAATAAGATGAACCGACGCCACACGGCGGTGTATGTTATAGAACGTTGGAATAATATTGGTTGGTCTCTATCGAGGTCACCGAATTTGATGTTCGAACAGATTATTAAATATGCAATTCTCGGTGGCATTGGCGGAGCTGGGACGAGTGTATTCTTGGTTTACGTGTTTGATCGACTGTAGGAGGGTTGTAGCACGTGCACTAGTACGTATCAGGTATTAGGCTGGGCGATACAAGCATGTACACGTATTAGAGGCTATGGGCATTACGGTATAGCGTATGTACACTAGTATACCTAACGTGTGTTTGCTCTTTCGACTCGTTGGTTTACGACGTTTGCCCGTTCCGTTTACGTTTACCGCGGGCAACCCGCGCTCTCTCTCGGCTACGTGACCGCATGACGTCCCGGGTAAATTTGTAGGGGCGCTTACCCCGAGCTATATGGCAAACCCACTGTCGGACCCAGTTTAGCTAAGGGCATATATGTAGCTACCGCGTATACACTTACCGCAAGTTCGCCAATCTCTCTGTCTCTGTCCACCTCTCATCCTTCTCTCCCTCGCACCTTGCACCTCAACGTTGAATCTTCCATCGAATCTCTCGCCAGACAAATTAGTACAATGGTGAACAAACCTCACGATTTGTTCCCAGTATTTTGTTATCTCCGTGTATTTGCTTTAATTTATCTCTGAGGGATTTATTTCCAGGCTGCCGATAAAAATGTATATTCAGTATTACCAGCGCGACAAAGGTTCGAATTGTCTCTGATCTAACCACAAACCAACAACCAAAATCAAGGTATCGGTTGGGCTTACTAAGATTTTGATAAAAAATGTTACCAAGAAAAATTTGGTAATCGCAATCAAAGTATTGGTTAAGCGTACTAAACACTTGGTTCTCTTAGCAAATCCTTGGTCATATTAACGACTAGCTTAGTTGTGCCTACCAACATTAATTCTAACCAATTCTTATAATCACCAAATAGCAAATCTGCCATTGGTTATGGTTGTACTAATTTTGTATTATTAGTAATATTATTTACTCTAGTGCAAAATCCTGTTTTTCCTTCTGTTACATCATTGCATTATTTATTTTCTCCATGGACCCTCGGGTAAATCAGATTATAGCCTGTGATCGATAGTAATAACTCGAACGCTTTATTTGCAGCTCTCTGTTTCTCCCAACTCGTTTTTTTCCTCTCTTTTTTGTCGTGTGATGCCAACTCGACTCCTCCTCTATCCGTCGCTATATCTGCCAGTTAATTTTTCACTCGACGTTCATCCTCCTCTCCGTTTGTGCGGTATAGAGCGTGCGGACGCGAGCGATGCGTCGCATCGCTACCTACTCGTTCTCATTCGCTCTCTTCGCTAATTTTTCACTCGAGTACCCGCGCGTGTGAGCAATCTCTCTCATCGTTCGTGTTCGAAGGCACGCGCTCTCTGGCCTCTGGCTCGTTCGTCCTCTTTCCTCTTTATTTCCACGCACCACTCACGCACGTATTCAAACTCTTTACCTTGATGATGTCGCAGCTTTGCGCGAGGGGTTTGCTTTAGCTAGCTGGTCGCCGTCGTTAGCGCCACTCGTGAGTTTACACGACGTTCCGTGCCGAAGCACTTATCCTGAAAAAAACGTCGTTTCATACACAATTTTCTAGTCCCATATCCTCTCATTTCCATCATTGAATTTAACCGCTCCAACATTATTTATCGGTTAAATCGACGGTTCGTCGATATATATTTTTCAATTTTAATCGCAATGTGTATACATCAAAGTATCTTCTTCACCTTAGCCATAAGCCATTCCGCAATCACCGCGTTCCCGTCGACGTAATTAATTCTCATAGCATTTTTTTTACGTCGCAATCCAAGCGTGGTGAGGGAAATAAAAAAAAATAAAAAAAAGGAAAAAAAAGCAAGAGCGATGCGCGCGAACGTTAGCGAACGTTATCGGATCTTCTCATTCAACGTTTATGACGAAATCCCAGCTCACTCGCACCATGATATACGTACTATAAGGTAGCAAATAGCCAGGTTTGTACGGAGGTAGTTGGCCGGGTAGTAGCAGCCACCAGCACGCCAATCGATAAAGCGATTTTTTCGCACACACACACACACACACACGCACACATTCGCCGTCGTAAACTTTCTCATCGTAATATATATATTTTTTTATTCTCTTTCGCGCTCACAGCTCATCGGCCTGTTGTGCATCTTCTTCCTCCTCCTCAGCTTCTGCTGGCACTGTCTTATACTATCTACGTGATACCTCGATCCTTCGGCGAACAAGAATATGTCGTAAGAAACAGTTGGCCCCTCCCCCCTCGCAAACCTCACACGTATGGAAGATACGAATAAACCCGTGCTCCACGCTCAGCCAACTTAATACCGAAACGCTGGATGGATTTATAAGGTCGTATTCCCCCCCTTTTTATGAGCGTCTAATACCATAAGATATATCTTACGATGTGGTGTTACCGCCGCAGCACGGATGCTGGCTACACTGTATATATTACACTGCGTATATAGATATATATATATATATATATATATGTGTATATATATAAATATATAGTGTAGTAATTGTCGAGAATGAATAGGACACGATTTATGAAAAAAGAACCTGCACGATTATTTATTAATGCTTGTGGCTACTTCTACACGTTGCCGCATCTGTAACAATGCTTTTTATTAAGGAGGTCGAGTCGGTTACAAACTACAGTTTTTTTGTGTGGGTCGTTTTTTTTTTTTAATTTTCAACGGTCTGATAAAGTGATAGTACAAAAATCTATCAATTGGGGATTGGAATGAAGTTATGTTATGGCGAAACTAATTTGATCATCTGGTTCACTCGTTTATGAGGTTTGGGTTTTTTTCAACTCTACAAATGTTTAGTTTCTTCAATAATTATTAGATTCAGTTGTCTAATGTATATTTGCGATAAACAAAATATTTGTTATAGTAACTGAAAATTCGTTTGAACGATTTAGTTCATTAAAACATTCTCTTTTCTCAGTGTGCGCATAATTCAGATCGAACTGCTCGATTTATGCTACTTTATGATATCTTATTTTCTTAATACCAAATTATATACCCTATGAATGAGGAATTTGTTTTCGAGGTTCTATACCTATATTATTTTAAATACTATTATTGATTTTATATTTTGTAATTCAGTCGACAATTTAGACGTATATAAGTTTTAAAAAAATTGTCTCATTCGATATAGAATGTTGTTACAGATAAGATGAGACCCCATAAAGTGTGACCCATCGAGCAGCGTGTTACAAATCATAGATAGATTTAAGGTAGTCCTTGCGGCCCATACTAGTCAATTGACGCACTGTTCCGAAAATTCTGTAAATGCTAACATTTTTATATATCTACACATTCAGTTAATCACAGTGAGAATAAAAACGTATTTGTAGATGCTTCGTAAACTTAAAAAACTTGAATTGTATTAACTAAATATCTCATCAGAGTCTCGCTTGAACGCGTAGTGGTATTGTACCATCACGCGGTCAGAGCTAAATTTGGTCGTTTTAAAGGTAAATTTGTGACACAAAAAAAAAAGTAGATACACTGAAAAAAAATGTCATTGATTCAATAAATCCATCGTTTGCGGGGTGCCAAAAACAAGTGTTATCAACTTAATTTCAATTCTAATTCCTCGAATTCCATACGAGATACGAGATAACTCTAAAATAAGCAAAATAATATTTTATTATTTGAATGTTAAATGGGATTCAACGAGTAAGATCTAGAGTTAATTCAAAAATACTTCTTTTTGTAGCCCGCAAACGATGGATTTATTGAATCAATGACAATTTTTTTTTCAGTGTAGAAAATCTAATTTTTGCGCCACGACTACAACAAGGTTGAAACGGCGCCGGTTGATACTGGAGATTATGTTGATTTCTACCATCGTCCGCTACATCCGGTTATCCGTAACTTCTG
Source organism: Ephialtes manifestator (assembly GCA_963970395.1). Taxonomy (NCBI): domain Eukaryota; kingdom Metazoa; phylum Arthropoda; class Insecta; order Hymenoptera; family Ichneumonidae; genus Ephialtes; species Ephialtes manifestator. The sequence continues at coordinate 354,993 of OZ019975.1, read as the reverse complement.
AGTGGCGATGATGTGTTTGACGTTGGAATTATACCCAAATACTTCAATAACGTCCTTTTTTTATATTTTATACGGAATCGTGACACTAAGGAATCCATAGCACATTTGATATTGTATAAAAGTTCACGTTATACATGTTAATTTTCGTTCCGAAGTACGAAATCGGTTAGTTACCCATAAGAGCCTGTGCATAAGAATTCTTTTTTAAATATCTATTTTCTCGGTAATTTAGTCTATAACCCAGCTTGAAACTTTGCAATCGTACTTCGAAGGGATTCAACTGTTATATAAAAAAATATGAAGTCTTAAAGTTCAGAAAGGTTAATGCGCAAGGTCTACCTTAAAAGAGCCCAGAGGTGATTGTTACAAAGGAAGCAGTTGACCGATTTGTTTCTGCCACTACAGAAAAATTCTTCCTTTCCGTTCACCTTTCACAGGTTTTTAACATAATTTATCAGATCGTTGAAACAAAATTTTTCATAAAAAAAAAAAAAAAAAAATTTGAGCTAAATTTGATACAAAGGGTCAAGTTTTTCAGTCTGAATAACGGTCTTAAAACGACAGAAAACTATATATTATATTTATATATATATATAAATCATCCGTTTTTTTATTAAGTTACGCAAGGGTAAATCGCAGATTTATTCGCACCCTCCATACGTGTGAGATTGCTACGAGATCGAGGGAGCCAACTGTTTCTTACGACATATTCTTATCTAAAACTGTCATACGTGTGTGATAGTGCGGGTCGTAAGTCATTCGTATAAATTTTACGAAGACGATGTTGCGCGTGCGAGGGAAATAAAATTGCGTAAGAAGATTTGTGGAATGGAAATTTAATGACGAAAAGGATGAGGTCATAAAGAGAGCCGTGAGTACGTAAGTATTTTAGTGAATCGGTTGTAGTACGTGTACGAGAAGAATAAAAATGTGTGAGGTGATTCGTGTAATAGAAATCATGATAAGGGTAGGGGCCGTCGGAGGTAATAACGGTCGCCCTTATTAGCAGGGATCTCAAAAAGTGATATCAAGATCGGACTAACTTCTCACGGACATGAAAACCAACTACTTGAGCGGTTCGTAATCTCTGTATCTGCGGCAGAAAAGATTTCACAAGGGAAGATAGTATTAGGCCTATTTGTTAGGTGTAAAGAAGGGTGACGCTTTGTAGTGTATAATTACTAGTACTTTATGTCGCACGACGTGTGAGTAATAGTTGGTCATAATTTTCTTCCTCTTCTGCTATTCATTTTCAGCTCGTAGCGAGCGAGATTATGAAAATTATTATCGAACCCTTGTCGAATGATTTATTGAGTTTATGGATGGATTCATTGATAACGCTAATTCATGTGAAAAATAATCAAGAGTTTAGGGAAGTACCATTTTGTATTTGAATTAAACAGTTGTTGTTGTTGTTTTTTTTAACACAAAAAAACATAACTTGTGTCGTTAATTTATATTGCATTAGTTGTAAAGAAGATTTAGCATAAATAATAGGTCGAGAAGGGTGTGATTTTCGGTGAGGATGAAGTTTGTTACCCGAGCGAAGGGAGGGCAGAAAAAATCCGAGGTGAAAATCAAGGTTTTGTGGCATACGATAATTTTTTCCTAATTTCGCTAAAAAAATAACCACATTTCGTGCGAGCGACATAAGAATTGCTCATTTTTAAGCAATGTATTTCATTATTCCCGCCGGACAGAAATGAGACGTTTCCCTCCCTAGGGAGTAATGTAATGGGATTGTGCTAAAAATCGCTCATTTTTAACCTCTGAATCGTACGCATGTTAGAGGTTAAAATTGAGCGATTTTGCGCCCGCGTTATGCGCACGACATGAGGTTATTTTAGTGAAAATATTTTTGAATTGATCTGCAGTTTATAACGGTAAAAATAAGTCGAGCTTGATACGAATAATTAAAAATCCTTCGCCCCAACATCAAATAATGAATTAACAGTTTCAATTATTCGTCGATAATTGGTAGAATGTATTTAATTTGTGCAACGATGGTGAGAATTAAACTAAACAACCAGGGAGTAATGAAATGGAATTTTGCATGCGTACGAGTAAGAGGTTAAAAATTAGCGATTTTACGCACGCGTTACGCACACGAGTGAGATTTTTATCAGCAAAATCGGAAAATAGCTAATAAAAGGGCGGGAAAAAAGTGGAATTTCAATTTTACTCCACTTAATCACGATTAAATTTGAAGAACATTCATGTGCGATACTAATGAAAACATGCTAAATAGTATATTATAATACAAGTGAGGAAAAAAGTTGTTCCAACAAGTACTGTACAAAATTATACTTTACGAAATGGCGATTTTAGCATAGTGCGTAAAATTAAATATTATTTAATATTCTTAATATTGAATATACGAAAGTATTCAATAACTTGTATATAATTATCGAAGACTTCCTCTAATTAAATATTTTCTTAGTTATATTTCGGACAACTGTACGGACCATTGAAATTTCGTGTGACATTTTTATTACCAATATAAACACAAAGCAATCGTCTGCAAATAATTCTGTCAAATAACTCTGAAATGCTTGATAAACGTGTAATTATGGTATCGAGAATTCCTCAGAGCGTTGGCTCAGTACCAAAATCATATTTGTAGCCAGAAACGGTCATAACAACCGGAGCTGCGGGGCACGATTGATGTCATTAGAGGTGCAACGGCGTCCTTAACTGAACCCAAATGTCATGTTTGTAACTGGAGTGAAGTTGTTTACGACCGTTTTCTCCATTGCTAATTAAAGCACGATTAAATTCACGACAATGAAATACGATATGCCAATATTACGTTAAAGTCTCGTAATCCAAGAAACTTCGCTAGAAAGGATTCGCGAATTACAGCTTCTATTCTTCCGTCGTGCTGTAGGAATGCAATATCTTTTTTTACTACGCTCTGTGCTATTCTATGGCAAAGCTAATAGAAAACCAGTGGTATTTCAAAATTTAATAAGAACCGAATTTCAACAATTCACCATCAGACCGTTCATGACCATTAACTAGGATAGACGTACCATTTGTGTCCACTTTATCATTAGTGGTCACACAAAAAATATATAGATCATTACTTCGATCTACTCAAATTACCGAATAATATTATTTTACATGAATCAAAGCAAACTTTTCATTGAATAATGCAATGCTTAAAATACCTAATTGTGTAATGAATTATGTTCAAAGCCTTTTGGCACCTTTTGTGGCCATCTTGTAATTTACGATACTAATATGGCCAATGTTACGTCTCGAACAAACGAAGCAAAAGCAACATATATTTTTTAGGGATTTCGTTAAGGAATATATTCCACATTCTTTAACTTTACCATGTAATAACGGATTTATTTTATTCCACTTGCTGATGAAACAATTTCACAACGACGAAATAATCAAGCTGTAGTTAATGAGATATATTAAGTTACATAAACTTATAACTGTCGCGAGACTTGATTGAACTGGATGCTTAAAGATTAGAAGTTACTAATTGTTGAAGAGATTGAATGAGATGAATAAAAGGGTTTGAACTCAAATCTGGTCACCGTTTATCACAGCTGGACTAACGCGAATTTATCCGGACTAAATATTTTTAAAGCTATAACTCATTCGTGAATTGAAGATCGATTGAAGACTGAATAATTGAGGAAAAGAGGGTTAACCAAGAATACTTGAGTGGGTTAAGAGTGGGCCATGAGTATTCCTAAAAAATGACGACCGTACGCGCAACGCGCGGCCAACGAACTTATAGGGAAATTCAAAAGGAATTAAAAACTATAAGAATGCGGTAATTGATAAGCGCAATTATAAGTGAACATCCGAAGCATTTGGAAACTTAGCATCGGATGATTTACGGATCGCATTGAGCCAAGCTAAGAATGTGGGAATACCAGAAAGATAACTTATAATTATCACAAACGTTAAATGTAATGGTTCATTTTAAATTATCGATAATTAAATAATAATAAGAGAAATATCGAAAAACGTTACTTCTATCATATTTGCAACAATGCTTACCAGCTATGATGAAAAAAATGTAAAAGCCAATGTGGCTTATCCTCCGAAGCCAATCCATGCTGGAGATTCTGGATGATCCCCGTCGATGACCCACGTGGCCCAAAACTTGACGAAAGATTCAACAAAACCTTACAACAATATACAGAGTGCACTGACTAGTATATTTTTGTCGCGAGAAAACTGTTCCTTTTCCAACAGATTTATATATATATAATGTATTATATATATGTAAATATACACACAAGAGCACACCACTCGAAAGTTGTAACTGCACACCTCTTTGCTTTACTCTCCGGGGTATACGAGAGAGTGAGCGCGGAAATTCACCGAAAGTTCGTCGATAGTTCCGCAGTCCCACCTTTCCACTTCCTGCCTTCCACACCCCTTGGTGCACAGTGCACTGCGAATGCACTGGTGTGCTGTTGCACCCGCTACTGCTGCTGCTCGAGCTACTGCAAGCCCGCCACCACCGTTCCTCTCAGGCCCTCGCACTCTTTTTCCTATCTCTTTCACTCTCCCGTTTTACTAAGCATTAACTCCGGCCGAGCCCGTCAGCGCAGCGACTTCGTTTATCACCAAATCATCCGAACCAAGAGAGCGAGAGCGAGAGAGAGAGAGAGAGAGAGAGAGAGAGCGTACCACTAATAATCTCTGCTATTAGAGGGATATCGTATAGTAGCTTTACTTCATCGATCAAACCGTTGAGAATTGACTCTGCGTGTGTGTGTTTCAATGTATGAGACAAGAAACGCTTATCAACTCGCTAATTAGAAGCGAAAATTAGAAGAAGAAAAGGTCACTCTTGTTTATCTCCTTCACTATCTTTCAATCTGGTGTGTTCTTATCGTTTCCAGTTAACAGTCCTTTTGTCCGTAAAAAAAACTTTTTTCTTTATTTTATTTAATTTATCTCAAAGTGTTTGAGTGATAAAAGCGAGGTGATTTCTTTTCTTTCGCTTTGTGTGTCTTGGGACCTTCGGAGTATATTATTTGTTTTTATTTATTGCTATTGTTGTTGTTGATGAGTTTGTTTGTTTTTAATTATTGAGCACGATCACTGTACACGAAAAGGAACATGACACCTGTCGTCGATGATGTTTTCTGTGCAGATGATTAGAAATGATAAGAAATAACAATAAGCTTCCGTTGACAAGTCGCGATTATAGACATTTGAAGTGAAAGGTGCGCGGCTCGTGTGCGGAGTAGCGCGCACTGGCGCTGGTCGACTACTGGCTCAAACTCTGCTTTCTCCGCTGTCCCGATCGTACCGTAGAAGCAGCAAATGGCGCCACTCCTTCCGCGCTATCGCCGCACCACGTAGGATATGGGGGCAGCGCGCGCGGTATACGCTCCGGTGGTGGTATAGAGTCAGGCGGCGAGCTTCAAAATACTGTGTGTGCGACCCTGACTGCACACGCTTGATACAGCCTAGACGTGTGTAACAAGGGGGCTAGCGGCACGGGATTCGAGTCGTGTATAGAGAACAGAGGGCGCTTGCGCTTTGCTACGACCACCCGGACCTCTCTGCCTCCTCCACTATATATGGGGTATTCCTGGCCAACTCGGTAAGCGTTCAACCCTGACCCTTTCCAATTTGCTCCTTATTTTTTAAATACTATTTTATATACTCGAAAAACCACTTTTCATTTTTTTTTACTCATACTTTTTTTTATGAATTTTTTAGATAAACATTTTGCGGCTCAGTTTAACAAAATGGAAATTAATCTCAAAAATTCTCGAGCCACGAGATCGCGTATAGGGAATCTATACGATATATACAGTATATATATATATATATATATATGGGGTATACTTGGCCAACGCAGTAAGCGTTCAACCCTGACCCTTTCCAATTCGCTTCCTAATTTTTTATACTATTTTATATGCTCGGAAGAACAATTTTTTTTTTTTTTACTGACAATTATATTTTCATGAAATTTCTTGATAAAAATTTTGCGGCCCAATTAAAAAATTTTAAATTATTCTCAAAAATCCTGTTTAAGATAACAAAATTTTTGAACTACGACATAGAGTGGGCAAACGTTCGCGATCATTTTTTGAGACATTTTTTTCGAAAAAAAAAGCCGTTAAAATTGAAAAAAAAAAAAACGTTGCAAAGAAGAAATTTGCATATTGCAAGTTCTTGAAAAATTCAAAATCACGTAAAATCTAAACCGCTTTACCGATAACGATCAAATTTGGTAGGTAGCATTGCTGAATGTTATTTTTCATCTGTAGAAAATTTAAGTCGATTCGTGGACAAACGTTTGCCCACTCTGGGTCATGGCTCAAAAATGTTGATATCTAATACATGATTATTGAGAATAATTTCAAATTTTTTAAATTCATGAAAGAAAAATCTTCAGTAGTAATACCACTATTGCTTCAAAATTATCGGATATTTTCCGATAGCCTCGTTCCCTAAGAACGATTGTGTCAAATTTTGCAATGTTAAAATTCCGAGTGCGAAGCACGAGGGATTTTTCTGCAAAATTTTACACACTCGTTCCTAGGCAGGGAAGCTTGAGGAAAATATCCAATTAATTTTGAAGCACGAGTGGTATTTGACGGATTACTTTTTCCTCACGGATTTCGGTCAATCAAAGTGCAGGAAACAGCATCTGGATATTTTTTAGAGAAACTTTTCCAATGCGACTCATTTTTCAATCACGTTTAAAGTAACCCACTTTTTTTATGTCACATAGAATAGTTAGTGTGAAATGCGCCGAAAATGAGGAGAAACATATGAAAGCTCATCGGAAATTTTTAAGAAATTTCCGATATAAAACTATTGGGTAGCTTCAAACACTGCGCTCTGATTGGCCGAAAACCGAGTGGAAAAAATAATCCGTAAAAAATGTGTAAAAAAAAATTGTTTTTTCGAGCATATAGAATAATATCAAAAATTATGGAGTGAATTGGAAGGTGTCAGGGTTGAACGCTTGTTGAGTTGGCCAGGAATACCCCATATGGGTGATTTCATACCAAGTGGGCCATTTATTTGCCATCACGGCAATTTTTCTGTATTTTGTAAAGATAATAATGTAAATTCCATGAAATTTTGAGAAAAATCGGAATGGTCTGTCTTAACGAAAAAAAAAAATTATTACTTTATTGTGTCAAAAAATGGCTGACATTTGTTGTGATCGTCTATGTTAAATTTTTAATTTAAAAAGTGCATTGAAAAACTTAAATTTTCTACAGCAACCAATTTTTTGTACGATCGGTAATTTCTCAGCGAGTTGAAAGAAAAATAAAATAAATACAATCGTTATTAAATTTTCGGCTAACCATAGTTGATAAAATTCTGAAATAATTTATGGATATTCATGATACTCTAAAGAACTTTTGAAAAAAATATGAACACTTATTGCGAGCACGGTAAATTTGGGTGGATCACTTGGTATGGAATAACCGATATATTCTCTATTCGCGATCTCGCGGCTGAAGAACGAGTGGGAGCTGGTTCACGACGCCGTCTTCCGGCGCAAATTTGACGCAAATTCCGATTTAACGTCAATCTTGTAATTCCCCGGAGATAGAAAGGCTTCGAAGCGACATGAAATATAAATAGAGTAACTTTTTATCTTTGTATTTATTTTCGCGTGTAGCTATATGCCAAGAGCTTGGAGGCAACCCGGGAATAGCCGTTGCGCTGAATCTCGTTAACGCGCTTGACGAACAGGCGGAACAGGTGCATTGCCGGGATATCTCCGGGTGGGAAAGGGACACTGTCGCGGATTAGTCAAATTAACTACAAATTTACGTGACGTGCTCTACTTTTTTATTCCACTAGCGAGGAGCGATGAAGGGGCTACCCGCATCCTGCTCCGCTCTGCTAATACGAGGCAAATCCTCGTTCGGTCTAGTTTGTAGCGAGGCTGTTATACCAAGTTGTCTCCGGCGTCCTTTCTTCAGCATTTTTTTTCTCTCTCGCAAATATATGTATATATCGTAGCCCCGGAACTTTTCGCTCTTAATTTGTTTGCTGCTCTCCAGAAAAGCGCTAATTCTCATGAAAGAAAATATGTTTCGAAAAAATATAACCTATAAAATGTGAAAATTTAATAATAATAAAGTTAAGACGGAATAAAATGTGCAAATGTCATACGTGACTCGTGCCACCCTTGATTATTTATATGGATATTATTTTTATTTACGAAGATGGATATAGTTATAGGATATTTTCTAATATAATTTTTTTTCTACTTGGATAGTTTGCATATTAATTACACTACAATTCACTTTATTTTCAGGTTACAATATTAATAGATTACAAGCCTATGGTTCTGCTGGTAGTTGAAGACGAGCATAGTTTTCTAGTGGTACAATAAAAATCGGTAGGGTTGTAATAAGGTAGAGCTTTAAGGTAGATGTTTTTCAGACTCCAATCGTGGTGGGTAGAAAAATTAATAGTGGAGAATTTGTATGTTTTGTTTGAAATAAAGGAAAAAATGTTTCAAGTGTCAAACATGGTCTACGTAATAGAGGAAACCTTGTTTTCATTTTTTTTATCGAAATTTTTCTCATTATACTGAAAAATGTGAGCAAAGTAAACACAAATGATTGTAGGCAATTAAACGGCTGCAATAACTCCCGGATAAATTCCATGCAATTTTCAAACTATTTCACTTCTATTGATATTTTTTCACACGAAAGTTTGCCTAGCCAAAGAGATACATTGTTAAAAATGTTTGCGAATCTACAGCACCGGAAATTTTATCAGCTGATATATTAAATTTAATATACGCGTGTAGTAAAATTACCAATTTTTTTTATATTCAACTTCCTAATTTTCATATTGATTTTCCTAATTTTATAGGAATTAGTAGAAAATACTGTAAATTTACATTTCACTTGCATATCAATTTTAATATACCATGTTCCTTTACCCTGTAATGGCAGTTTACGCGAAATATTTTTAATAGTATACACATTGAAGTTGAAAAAAATAATTCGCTCTCTACGAAGCAGATATTTATTTTATGAACAATGTCTGATGACATTTACGGGGTGACCTCCAAGCGTCTGTTGGCCTCCGTAAACTCGATGACGTCGTCCCCAATCCCTGTGTACTGACCGTGGTGGACGCGACGCATTTGCCCCACTATAGACAGCAGCAGAAAAGCAGCAGCAGCAGCTGCCTAATTTCTATGCTTTTGGCTGACGGGACGAAACTCTAAATAAGCACGATTCGTTTACCGGGAAACAAGGCGCTGGTTCACTGACGCAGGGCCATACGGTCGTGGAGGCGCTTCAATTAACACATATACATATACTCTATAGTATACCAAGCTCGCGTATAAACCGGTGTTCTTGAGGTTTTTATGTCATTACAGCCTGCCAATCCGTAGACAAAATCGTCGAATTGATCGAACAATCTTTTCGTACAGTAATACCATGAAAATGAAACCCGGAAAAAAAGTACCTCAAAAAAAAGTCTTAGGGAAAAAAAGTACCAAAGAAAAAAAGTTCCCGTGAAAAAAAGAATCTGGGAAATAAAGTACCAAGGGAAAAAAGTCCCCCGGGGAAAAAAATCCCCGGAATTTAAAAATAACCTATAACTCAAGAACCGCTCGACCGATTGAGCTGAAATTTGGTACACAAGTGTGGTAGGAGCCTGTATTTGATTGTCGCAAGTTTTGACAAAATGTATCCTTAAATTCGAGTCTTATAGCTTTTTAAATAAATAAAAAAGAGCGTGAATGCTCTTTCGTAAATGTGAGCATATCTTGCTCAATAGTTCTCCATAAGTGCAGGTACATTTAATGTTGTTTGGTATTGAAGTTGGCTACAATTAGAAAATCGCTTCCGATTTTATGGAATTTAGAAGTTTTTAATAATTTACGATATTGTATTAACTTCAGCAAAATATGAACTATCAAGCCTAAATTGGGGTGTATAAAGTCGGTCTGCAAATTTAGCATCTGGTCGGTGTGGGTGCAAAGTCGAATTTTATTTAAAATTGGGGTGTATAAAGTCGGTCTCCAAATTTAGCATCTGGTCGGTGTGTGTGCAAAGTCGGATTTTATTGGAAATTGGGATGTATCAAGTCGGTCTACAGATTAATCATCTCGAGTATCCTAATATTTACGGCGGAGTATTCATACACTTAAAAAAAATTAAAAAGGCTTTAAAAACGATTTCAGGATAGAATTGCAGTATCTAAAGACGGGCGGCTGCTCTCCACTTGTGTACCAAATTTCAGTTCGATCCGTCGAGCTGTTCTTGAGTTGTAGGTGATTTTTAAATTCCGGGGACTTTTTTCCGGCGACTTTTTTTCCGAGGGACTTTTTTCCGGGGACTTTTTTTCCGAGGGACTTTTTTTCCGGTGTACTTTTTTCCGGGGCCTTTTTTTCCGAGGGACTTTTTTCCGGGGACTTTCTTTCCGGGGTACTTTTTTCCGAGGGACTTTTTTTCCGAGGGACTTTTTTTCCGGGGACTTTTTTTCCGAGGAACTTTTTTCCGGGGACTTTTTTTCCGAGGGACTTTTTTTCCGGGGTACTTTTTTTTCCGGGAACGTTTTTCCGGGGACTTTTTTTCCAATGGACTTTTTTCCAAGCGACTTTTTTCCTGATAGTTTTTTTCCCTGGACCTTTTTTCTGAGGGACTTTTTCCCAGGGTATTTCTTTTCCTTGAGACTTTCGTTCCGAGTACCTTTTTTTCCGAGAAGTTTTTTTCGTAATGCCCATGAAAATTTAATCGATAATATTAGGGTGGTCATTGCGCCATTTCGCATAACTTCGAGAAAAATGAGTGGGAATTGCAAACAGTTCTCGATGGTATAAAAATCTGAAAACATTCATACATATTAAAGGTACTGAAAAGATTAATTTTGCATAATAATTATTCTAAAATGTTATTACAAATTGATAAAAAAAAAATTAACAAAATACCCGGAAACCCCTTTTTTTATTTATGAAAATGATTCGTTCATTTTTCTCAATACGTATGAATTGTTTCAGATTTTTTAATTCACTTTGACTTTTGTGTTTTTTGACATATTTGTTGCATATAAAAAAGAAAAAAATCGATATGTGTGAAATAAACCCTCTGAAAAGAAATCCTATTCCTTTTTTCATATTCCCAAAATAAATCGGCAAAGCTGCTTGATGAATTAATTAAATTTATTAAGCAGCTACAGTCGATATTTGTAAAAGATTAGCATTAGTGAAATTTGAATTGGGCTTCGGTTTTGCGCGCTTTGAATCTAGCGATCACTGTCTCAGACCCGAGATGTGCTTCGCAAAATTCCATCATTCAAAATATTGACCGCGAATAGTCGCATACGATGAAAATTAATATAAATCGGCAAAGTTAGGCCTTTTTTTTCTGCCGCTGGAGTGGTGTCACTCCTTAAGCTCAAGTTTCCGTTCTGTTGAATCATTTGGCACTTTGTCCATTGTCTGCCAATAGTCTGACAATCCGTAGACAAAATCGTCGAATTGATCGATCTATTTTTTCGTACCGTAATACCATGAAAATGTAACCGACGATATCAAGTATAGATTTAAATGCAGATGAATAATTAAGCTCAGGTTTTGGTTCTGTTGAATCATTTGGCTTTTAGTCCATTCCATCTTGAAATTGTTAAATAATTCATGCATTAACCACTGCAGAGAGACAGTAGTTTCGCAGACCCCAGAATAACACCGTCAGATTAACCGAAGGTATTAAAGATATAACATTCTGCAAGATGATTTGGTACCGTGGATTTGCTCGGGTGCATTGGCATTAAGAGGATCTGCACAGTAATAAAGGAAGGTTCGCTATACTATAAAATGTAGACACTTTTTAACAATTATTCTTTTTTTTTTTTAATAAATGGCAGATAATTATTTTATGACAGCGACATTTGCTTGACGTTGATTGATCTTGCTACTTAATCGAAAAACAATAAATACTGTCGTTGGTAAATTGTTCGCGCATCCATCACTGACAAGGGAACATTCCCAAGTGTCCCACCCCGATTTTGGTAAGGTACATATATGTTGTAGTACTCGAAAATCTAAGGGATACGTATTTTTTTATATGTGCTGAGTTTGATATTTAGGGGGTGAAACAGCCTCTCAACGTTTGACAAAAAATCGATCTTTTTTTTGTTTTCAATATAAGTACTCCACGGATTTCAACGCAACTTGGCATAATTATATCTCGTGTTAGGAGGATCCAGAAACGATACTATCCTACCCGGTTGCACCGCTTTAACGAGGGTGAACTACCCTTATCAACTTTTTTTTTCGGCTACAAATCCGTTCGAAATAATAACAACTTGTAGTTGACGCTTGCATTAAGTAAGAGTTTATGTGTTTTTGTTTTTTTCCCCCGAAAACCACTATTTTACAAGATAAATGTTAATTAAGGGCAGATAGTATTTTTTACAGAACCACTAGACGGATTTACATGAAACTCGGTACTAATATGTTTCGTGTCGGTAGGATCCAGAAACGATACCGTCCTACATAATTGCATCCCTTGAACGGCGGTGGACTTCCTTTACGATTTTTATTTCGACTACACGGAAAAAAAAGATTAGTTGCCATAACCAAGAAATGAGTTGACACAACCAATCGATTATTCTATTTCCCTTACAATTCAAACGGTAATTGCCAACGATTCGAATGGTAATACCGACGATTCGATTGGTAATACCGACGATTCGAATGTTAGTCCCAACTATTCGAGTGGTAGTCACAACGATTGGATTAGTTAACCTAACTAATATCGCGAGAACTAATCGTGAATAGTTGAGGTTACTATTCGATATGGTTGAGGCAACTAATCTTTTAGACATTGTGTACAGCAAATCGAAAACGTAGTTGCCACAACCAAACATTTCTTTCCGTGTACAAATAATCCGATCGAAATACCGTTTCTCTGTCCCATCACGGCATAATCATTTTATTCAAAGATTTATATAATCGACATTGCTTTTTATAGAAATTTTGTACATTCCGAACACTTAGATTCTCATCCAGTCCGCAAATACACAGATTATGGTACCTAAACTGCCTGGCCACAGATTCTACAACGTGAATATGTAAAAATACTCGAAGAAAATTATTTTCGATATGCAAAGAAATACATTAGGATCAAATGTTTCAGAAAGTATAATGTAAAAAAATAATTATCTAGAAAACTTTTTTCATGGTTCATATTTATGACAATAGTGATGGTCGTCAAAAAAGTGTTTGAAACAAAATGCTTCTTTACACCGAGAGCTTCGTATTATTGGTACTGCATCGCAAACTGCACATTTCATAACCAATGATTTTTCGCAGGCAAATTCGACCGGATTCGGGAAACTTTCTAATCTTTTCTCCACGTAGCCGCTTTTAAACCATGCATATTGAAAAAGGCTTTGATATCTAGGAGACGATAATTGGTTATGCACAAGTGATTGCAGTTTTATAATATTGTTTCGCAAATGAAGATTGATGTCGTAATTGTGTAGGAGTACGTTGTCAGAGGAACGCCTCACCAAATTTTTCCAGATTCTAAATTTAAAAGTTCACCCCCGTTAAAGGGGTGCAACCGGGTAGGATGGTATCGTTTCTGGATTCTCCTAACACCAGATATAATTATGCCAAGTTGCGTTGAAATCCGTGGAGTGCTTGTATTAAAAACAAAACAAAAGATCGATTTTTTGTCAAACTTTGAGGGGCTGTTTCACCTCCTAAATATCAAACTCAGCACATATAAAAAAAAATACGTATCCCTTAGATTTTCGAGTAGTACAACATATATGAACCTTATCGAAATCGGGGTGGGACACTTGGGAATGTTCCCTTGTGAGATAAATTGATAGTCGACTTTTAGTACATACAGAAATTTCCGCAGGGCTACAATTATGTTTGAAAAATAACGATAACGGTAAATAATGGCAGTAGTTACCATTTTTTAAACAGAATTGAGCAGATTCGGGATTTTCCTGCCTGAATGATACTAAATGTTGAATAAATAAAAATGTGCTATTTCTCGTTACGAGCGGACGAATGTCAAAGATAGTTGCTTAAATTTAGAAAAATTCACCAATGTTACACCAATACACCAATGATAAACGTTTGGCCCTTCATATTTTAAATTGTACTTATTTCTATTTCATTTTTTCAAATTACATTTTTTATACCTTGCTAAAAGTGAAAAAAAAAAAACTTGATAACACAAAAAATCTTTGTTAAACTTTCACCAATCTTAACAACTTTGTGGGGAATTTGTGAGCGTTTATTTGTTGTAAAATTAAACGCGTGTATGTCAAACGGACTGAAAATTGTACGCGTAAAGATATTCTCGAATTGTATGTCACATTCTTCTCTTGAAATAAAAATGTATTATTTTATTTAAACAACACCCCCTGAACAGGCTCGATTCTTATAAAATCTAATAAAGAAAGCAATAGTTCCTTGATTGCTGAATAACGGAATTATTATATAATTCATACCTCGTTTAATTTCGTGCCTCGATGAGATAAATAATCCCGTAGAGTTTTCACCATCGATCCAATGTAGTCCTTGAAATACTTCGGTCTTCGACATGTCTCTCATTATTATTTTTTTTCCCGTAGCATCGTTTTATTTGCCATATTCTTTTAATGTTTCAATAGTACGATCTGATTTTTTTTGCATAAGTAGTAGAAAAGTGCGATTACAATTATGAAATAAATAAATTCGTACGAGTGACAGTCTCCAACCAAACTAAAAAAAAACGTCATCGATTCAAAAACAATTTGTTTGCAGGTTGCCAAAAACAAGCGTTGTCAACTTAATATTACTTTCAACTCCTAAAATTTTATGTGGGATTGAAATAATAACTCTAAAAAAAGCAAAACAATGTTTTATTGTTTCAATATTAAAAGTGATTGTAATAATAAGAACCAGAGTTAATTTTAAAAACAATTTTTTGTCGCAGCTCGCAAGTGTTTTTTTAGTGTAATCATCGAGAAAAGGCAAATGTCCATCAGTAGCAGACAAGTGCGATTAAAATTACCAAATGAATAAATTCGTACGAGTGACAGTCACTGTCATCTGACACCGAAAAATTGAGGGCGAAATGAGGATTTACGTGTTATCATATATATTAGATTAGGCAAACGTAACGTGTCAAATGATGTATAAATAATGGCGTGGAGAATTTAACAAGAGCTTTAACGAGGACTAAAATTCTTACTTCGATGAAATATATCGAGAACCAAAGTATTACACTGGATCGATGGAATAAAGAATTTGATTTAAGAGAAGAATTTGACGAGGTGTCCATTAAATAATAATGTCCTTCGGCAATTCGTTCTTGCATGCTTATCGATTTTACAAGAATTAGACGCTTAAAGATGTCATCAATTAATTCAATCCATTAATTTAATCGGATGATTTCTATCAGAACCCATTCGTTTTAAATAAGGAATAGAAATTTTACTGAAATCGCACAACGCTTTCAAGAATACTTAAAAAATAATTCAAAAGCACTAGTCGAACATTCTGATGGTCATTAATAAATTATTGTATTCATTGCGCGATACATTCGCTATAGAACGTTATATAGAAATAAAACTATTAAAAAAGTATATCGAATATAAAAAAAAAACTGTGAACAATATGTAGACTCCATAAAAAATGCTACATACAGTATATAAAATGGATATGAATTTTGTACGTCTAATCATTCTTTTATTGACTTTTCTAAAATACGTTATTCTCATCAAATTTATTAAACATATAGGTCATTCCATACCAAGTGGGCCACCCAAATTTAGCATAGGTCGTCAAAAAGTGTTGATAATTTTTTTAAAAGTCGTTTGGAGTGACACGAACATGCATAAATTATTTCAGAATGTTAGCACCTATAGGTTGCCTAAAAATCAATAACAATTTTTTTTATTTCATTTTTTTTTCAATGGGCTTTATATTAAAAATTACCGATCGTACAAAAAATTTGTTCCCGCATAAAATTTAAGTTTTTGAATGTTCTTTTTAATTTTTAATTTTCCATATCCACTCAAGAAAAATTTCCGTCACTTTTTGACAAAATGAGGTAATAATATTTTTTTTCGTTAAGATAGACCATTGCGATGTTGCTCAAAAATTTCACAGAATTTCTATTATTATGTTTAGAAACGACATAAAAATTGGCGTGATGAAACATAAATGGCCCACTTTGTATGGACCCATGTGTATGGACTTGCCTGCATACATCCAAATACGATATAATTTTGTTAAAATTATATAAACAGCCTTTTTTTAATTATGTTTGTACTGTGGCTACTAGCTAATAATTTTACCTGTGTAACCAATAAATACCTGTTTTAAAAAGAAACACATACACATTTTTTATGATAAAAAATTTGTCGTAACAAATGTTCAATAGCGCTTTCACGGATATTATTCTTCATTTTATATACTCTGTTAATTAATACATAATAGGCATTTCTGCAAAATTATTTCTCGAGGACAAACGATCGTGATGCAAATATGTCAAAGGAACGTATCTTCCTTGGCAATTTTCTCATCTCTCTCGTCTGGCTGAGTGTTAAACTCGGTCGACACGCGGATGAATGCCAAAAAAAAAAAAAAAAAGAACTCGCTACATGCCGGAAGTAAGAACCCTTTGTGCGCAAGCACACACAGCAGGGTGTTTGTGCCGCCGCTGGTTTTACGCGATGTGGCGTTTGTATACCTGTATTATACGAAGAGTGTTGTTGCAGCGAGTGTCGCACGAACGCAGCACGGTGGACGCGATAGACAGAGAGATACTGAACGCTGGAGAGACGAAGGTGTTGAAAAGGAAAGAAAGCGAAGAAAGAAAATTGTAAGGTGTTGCAGAGTTGCTCGTACTACACCTCCGCACCAGCATTTCTTCCTTACTCGGTGTATCTAGCTGCAGGAACGCATCTTCTTGCCACTACGCCATCGGCATATTCTAGACTGTGCTATAAAGATTTTTCCAGTCGCGGAGCGATGTGTTTCATCGTCACTTCCGAAGCGAGCCTCGAGAATAATGCGAGTTAACTCTATGGTTATTGGTTGTTACGTCTGGGCTTATTGTTTTTTTATTCAAAATATTTAAAAAATATTCTATTCTATTCTCTTCTCTGCTATGCTATGCTATTCTATTCTATTCTCTGCTATGCTATTCTATTCTATGCTATGCTATGCTATGACTGTACTTTAGAGTTTCATAGCAATACATTAATTTAAATTGCGTTTAAAAAAAAACAGTTTATTAATTCAGTCAAATTAATGAATTTAATCGATTTAATAATTTATTCATTCGAATTATTTCACTTTATCAATCAAAATAGCTCCCTAGTTTCGGATGTCTAGGTTGAAAGCTCCACAGTTTTCGATGTCTAGGTTGAACGCTCCGCAGTTTCTGCTGTCTAGGATAATCGCTCCACAGTTTCTGCTGTCTAGGTTGATTGCCGCATAGTTTTCGATATCTAGGTTGATCGCCCCGTAGTTTCCGATGTCCAGGTTGATCGTCCCGTAGTTTCCGATGTCCATGTTAATAGCCCCATAGTTTTCGATGTCTAGGTTGATCGCTCCATAGTTTCCGATGTCCAGGTTGATCGCCCCGTAGTTTCCGATGTCCAGGTTAATAGCCCCATAGGTTCTGCTGTCCAGATTGAGCGCCTCATAGTTTTCGATGTCTAGGTTGATCGCCCGATAGTTTTCGATGTCTGGGTTGCTAGCTCCATAGTTTTCGATGTCTAGGTTGATCGCTCCATAGTTTCTGCTGTCTAGGTTGAGCGCCACATAGTTTTCGATGTCTAGGTTGATAGCCCCATAGTTTCCAATGTCTAGGTTGATCGCCCCGTAGTTTCCGATGTCCACGTTAATAGTCCCATAGTTTCTGCTGTCCAGGTTGAGCGCCTCATAGTTTTCGATGTTTAGGTTGATCGCCCCATAGTTTCCGATGTCTGGGTTGCTAGCTCCATAGTTTTCGATGTCTAGGTTTTATCGCTCCATAGTTTGATTTTCACCAAATTCAGTATCGAAAAACGGTACATTCTGTTCAAGTTTTATGCAAAATAATGGGACTGTCAACCTAGACATCGAAAACTATGGTGCTAGCAACCCAGACATCGGAAACTATAGGGCGATCAACCTAGACAACGAAAACTATGGAGCGATCAACCTAGGCTTCGAAAACTATGGGGCTTTCAACCTAGACACCCGAAACTCGGGAGCTATTTAAATTTATTTATTTTTATTTATATAAAAATAAATAAACCATTCAATTGATTGATAAAATTAAATAATTCGAATGAATAAATGATTAAATCGACGAAATTCATTAGTTTGACTGAATCAATAAACTGTTTTTTTAAACGCAATTTAAATTAATGTATTGCTATGAAACTCTAAAATTCAGTCATAGCATAGCATAGCATAGCATAGCATAGCATAGCATAGCATAGCATAGCATAGCATAGCATAGCATAGCATAACATAGCATAGCATAGCGTAGCATAGCGTAGCATCGGGATCCCACCCCATGTCAAAATACGTTAGTACAACAAATTTCAGAACAATCGGGGGTGTGTGCGCTTTTCGGAATTACACTTTCAGATACTGAAAACTGGAGACAAAAAGGAAAGAAAGGAAAGAAAAAAAAATTGCGAGGTGTCGCAGAGCTGATCGTACAACATCTTTATACCATAATTTCTTCCTTAATCGGAGTATCCAGTTGCAGGAACGCATCTTCTCGCCATTACGCCGTCCTATTCTTGACTGTGCTGAAGATTTCTCCAGCCACAAAACGATTTGTCTCATCGTCACTTCCGTAGCGACCCAATTCTTCGCATACTATATCATTTGCCTCAAATATACATATTGTATTTCCGATATTATTCCCCATGTTCGTGCTTTGAAGTTGATGACTATTGTCTCGCATTGGTGTCATTGCAAACACTTTTGACGTAGTATGTCAAAAAGAATAAGATGGCGCCACTGTTAAAGCTCAGGGAAAATGCTCGCTCACTACCGGATGTATTTTTCCTCGAGAAGAAAAGGCTTCGAAGAAGAGAAATTTCGATCAGTGATGAGAGAACTTGCCTTGCGTTCCCAAGAGAGCAGATTGCCGTGGGTTTTTTCGTTGGTTCGTTTCGTCGACGAAAGCCTCGAACCCACCGTCCGGTCTACCGGCACTCGACCTCAAAAAACGGGCGCCCGGTTTCTATCCGCTTTCTCCGCTTTTCTTTTTTATTTTATTTTTCTTCCACTTCCTCCATCTCGTCCTCCGCCGAATGCGTTAGGGCGTAAGGACTTGCCAGCCCTTCTCTTCGCCTCCCTTGCCCCTCACCAACCTCTTCCGAGAAAATTAGACTCCGAGGACTCTCGAGACTACATACTTTCTTGTCTCCTTTTTCCTCCCATTCTCTTTTCTCTCCTTCTTCTCACTCGGACTCTCGTTTTTTGTTCCTCGTTCGTCCCACTTTCTAATGGTGTTTGAGTCGGCGCGCGGAAGCTCCACTCGGTTAAGTTCCGGCTTTTTTCTGGAAGCGACGAGCCGACGATAAAATTGTTCGCCAACCCTTTGGACGTTTCGTCGAAGCTTATCCCAAACGCACGAATACTTAATTCTCTAAAATTCCTTATGATTTACCATTTTTCGCTTTCTCTTTCCTTTTATTTTCACAGGATATAACAATTTATCATCAAATTTTGCATAATAGTAATAGCGCTAACAAATTAAATATATCATATAAGTATTGTATTAATTACAGAGCATAATGTACGAAAATTTCCGTTTACAATTTAATATTACGTAATAAATTATTGAGAACATGGTAACCATTGAATATAATTCGAAAAACGATAACCAAATTGGCAGAAAATGGAAACTTTACATTTAACAAGAATCCACGTACTTAAATGGAAATACCATTTCTGCGTCTCTGTGGGCCAATTTCGTGAAGCTCGATCTCCGAAAATCTAGATTTAAATTCCAATTCCGGCCTAATTAACTCCTTGAAATATGCTCACATATATATATATATATATATATATATATATATATATGAGAATACATCACGATATTATTGATTATAGTAGTTAATTGGTAGTGACGTAAATACAGTAATTCGTACAATTGTATAAAAATGCATTGCTTGCACAACTGCTATTTAGATTAATCTACTCTAGCGATTATCGATTTTCGGATTTGTCTATATAGATATTGTGTACAAAGAGCACATTGACACTCCAATGGTTGTGTGTAAATTTTCCGTGGATACGTTTCATCAATATTTGATCGTACGATTGTACGCATGTATGTACCTATGATAATGTGCTTTATAGATCGCAAAGCTATACCTTTGCTCTATACCTAATAATGCGAGTGAATTCTATCGTTATTGGTCATTAACGCGAATGATAAATACGTACAGTTATTACCGAATTTGTGTGTGTCTCTCTTTTTCACTCTCTCTCTCTCTCTCTCTCTCTCTCTCTCTCTCTCCTCCCTCCCTTTCTCTATATGAAATGCGCTGTACAACGATTGCCGATATATCCGACAAATGGGCAATAACTTACCTAACACACAGCTACTCTATAGTAAAGATGTAAATCCCTAATTTTTTCAGACATAAAGATGACGATACAATTGGTTTTGTGATAAATTTACATTACCGGAAGTTTTCTTCGTATAGTAAAAAAACGACTTGTAGAAAAATTAGGAATCTTTATATTAAATTTCATAATTTTTATAGGATTTAATTGAAATACTGTAATTTTATATTTCACTTGCATATCAATTTTAATATACCAGTTTCTATAAAAAATATTTCTTTATCCGTAATGGAAAATTACACTAAATATTTTTGGCCGTGTCTAATATTATGTTTAAACTTTACAATAGGAATCAAAAATATTCATTTACGATAAAATTTTATAGTAATTAATTTGAAAGAGAAAGTACAAAAATGGAGAATATCGTTTAATTCACTGTGGAATTTGTGTCTGTACATACAATTTAGAAGCATTTGTAAATATGCTGAATCATATTTTGAGGTAATCATTGAAGTGCGGCGTCGATCTGAAATTCGAATTTACAAGGGCTATTAATTCGCATCCCGGCAAATTCTTTAGTTAATGGGGGCATTGTGACGTTTACAACACAGTTCCGTGCAATGTAACGTACCTGACAAAATGCGCTCACCCAATTCCCAATGACTCTAATTCCGTGAGCAGGAGCTCCGTCGCGCATGAATCGCATCAATTCCTTCCTGCGGTACTCGAGTGATACGAAGCTACTCGCGCAGCTACACTGTAAAAAAAATCTACTTGAAATTTAATGTACTTTTATTGGAAGTTTTTATGCATAAATTAGTATATTAAATTTAATATACAAATGTAATGTAAAATTAATCTATGGTACAGCACATTCAATAATTTACTTTAATTTTACAGTAAAAGTACAGTAAATCAATTTTATACCCCAATTGTATATTAAATGTCGATTATGATTTTATACATAAAAATGTCCAGGTTTTTCCAACAGTGTACCCGTGTCTGGAGAATCTACAGTAGAGTTTACGGTTGAGACGGGGGCAAGTGGAACGGCCCGTTCTCGAATTAATAATAATAGATAGATTATAATTATATTAAATTATTATATATTATGATATAGGTTATAATTATTTTTCTGTCTACACATACAAATCTTCTTTTTGTATTATTCTTGTCCAGGATATTAAATTCTGAAGAGGCTCCACACATAGAACCGAAACGACAATTGAGTATTTTATTTATTTCCCTGTGACTTCTACTCAAGTAACTGGGAGTTGGTCGATCGCAATCACTGACCATCTACTAATTTTCATTACTCTCGACCGCTTATCAACCAATTTAGTATTTAGCCATGCCAATCGTTGGAGTAACCAATTAATTTTCTCCATATGGAAAATGGAAATGAAATATATCCAAAAATACATCCGATATACGCAACGTTTCGGCGGATAATACATTTTGTAATATATTTTCGATATACCTCAGATATATACTTTTCGCTCGTATATATTTTTCAATATATCCTAATGTATATCCGACATATACAATTTTTCGGAGCAAATATATTTAGAATAAAAAATATATATTTCCGAATGTACTTTATTTTCATGGGGGATATCATAAATGCACTGTAACACGATATGACGTCTCCATGGTTCTCATAGGCTTTGAATGAAACATTGACGTTTCTATTAAAAATGGTTGAGGCAATATCTGCGTGGAAGGTCTCAACTAATTTTAGGCGAACATGTATCCAAGTGCGTACAGCAAATTGAAAACGCTGTCACGACCAATCTCGTTTTTCTGTGTCCGATCTCCAACATACATCACTCAAGAATAATGTGTAGAGAGCCATCAACCACCAGTACAGAGATACTTTTTATAACGACGCAATTAATTGCCCGGAGGGTAAAAAGAAAAATAGTGGTCATCCGTGCTCGAATTACCCTACGTATACCCAAGTAAAAAAATTGTATATACAGTATATAAAAATATATCTAGTTTTAAACATAGAATTGGGCATATATATTCTACATACGGCCTATATGCAATCTATATACAATTTATACATAAACCCAACTCCACAGTTTGGTCTTATATATAATATGCATATAGATTGTATATAAAGTTTATACAGACTATATATTCGGGCCCAACTTTTAGTTGTATTTTTTTAAATTTTCATCTCATCCAATGAAATAGTTGTCTTCGGTGAAAAAACAATTTTCATGAAAAATGGAGCTTGTGAAAAAATTACTTAGAAGTCGCTTAACAATTTTTGAAAATTTTCGAGACGATTTTTATTTTATTTTTATTGTTTGTTATCTCTCAAATTTCATATCATCTTATCTCATTCCTATTATGGTTGAAATTTTGAAAAAAAAAATTAACATTAAAATGTCGCTCAACGACAAAAAACATTTTGGAATTAATTTTTTTTTCTCATCTATCCCAGTTGCTATGTTTTATATATAAATTTGCATATAGATTGTATGTAAACTGTATATCTCCAACTCCGTATATCGGACTATATATAATTTTTTTACTTGGGTATGTATAGTATCCAATGTATACTGCTGGTCCATTTGTGCTCTTTTAACAGCATTCAAGATTCGACGATTTCAAGTCCGTTGATGAAAAACATGCAAACGAGACTTGGCTATGGTTGGTAGCAGATTGAACGCTCGAGCAGAGCCGCAAACTTTATAACGATGCAAATACCTCGCAACGATTTCTTTATGATGTCTAGTGCATTGAACTCTGTGAGACTCGTCATATATTCGGTGTCGTGTATCGATATGCTATGTGCTGAAGCGAACCGAAACGGGAATCGTGCCGGTAACGAGAAAGGACGTATATTTTTCTTTTTTTTTGTTTTTGTGTGTGATATTGACGTTCGAACGGTGTCGCAACTCGATATGGACAAATACTGTACAAACGGCGGTTTTGCACATAGAAGTATTCAAAGGAAGGAAAACTCGAATACCAGGGATAACACAACTGGTTCGACGAATTTTCGTTTGCTTGCAAATAACCAGCCTCAAATTCAGATTGATACCTGTTGTGTCAGAAAATGCATTAGTCTCGTTATTTTGTCCGAAGAAACAGATCTTAAAGTACAAGAAATTCTTACGGCAATTGAAAAGAAGTGGAAGACTGAAAAGCCGATATGTGAATCGTTAATATAGTGTGATGTTAATTGATACGTCAGCAAGGGAAAAAATAATTGGTTATATAGGCTCCAAGCGATTAAATTAGTAAAGATAATAAACTAGATGGTTATGATAATAAATCGGTTGGTTGGTATATTCAATTGAATATACAAGAATGCTGTCAAATTAATACACGGTATATTAAACCCATTAAAATAGTCATGTTTAATCGAGAGACGCGGTAGCGTCTTGAGACAAGTACATTTTACAAGACGCTGCCGCAGTATCTTTTATATTAAAGTTCTTTAATATTGCTATATAATTGAATATTAAATTTAATATACCAGTTTATGTCTAAAACCTTCCAATAAATCTATAATAATTTCCTGAAAATTTTTACGTGTGTTAATAAAAGTACATTCTCACAGATAAAGCTTACACGTTTATTATTTTTTAATGAAATTTGTTTGTTCCTTGTGTCGTTAATTTATTTATATATTTAACCCTTAAGCATCTGCATTGCTTTTGATGTCGTCATGTCACCTGTTGATTCCTGATATTTTCACAGCACAATAGCTTCAAACCGCGCAGCTCACCATTGATTATGGTTGGTTGAATGCGGGTTTATCGGTGGTTCACAATTTTCGTGAATTTTTATTTAGCGGGTCAAACGAAACGATTTTCACAGAGTCAAGCGCACAGAGAAACGCGAGTGAAGTTAGAGAAGGGAGACAGAACCCGGTAGCAGAGAATAGCGAGACGAACGTGTCGGGTATCGAATATCGGGTGCACAACGCACGTGGGCCACCGTAGCAATATAGACCGAGTCGATCGATCGAGCCTGTGTGCTTTCTCTCTTGGTTTACTATCCCGCTTTCTCCAATTCGTTCGAGGCTTTCGCGGAGAGCACCACACCGCGAGAATCGATCTTTAATGCCGGCCCCCGGTGCGGACCGCGCCAGAGAGGCAACACACAGCTTGTGTTGAGCAAAAATTTAACCGGGTTCACGGTGGAAGTATACGGCGTGCCGATACTGAATTGTGCGGGAACGAGCGGTTAGAGGAAGGAGAGGAAGGAGGTTACCCCAGGGAACCAAAGACGCTTCTATATGCAAGAACAGCTTGGATGGTATATAACGGCAACGGCAACGGCAACAGCAGCGACGATAGTCAGCGTGAAATATAGCGGAGAGCGGGGTAAAATGGCGGCAACGCGGGGGCATTATGACTACGGGGCACGATGGAACAGGGCCACAACGCGCAATGCGGGCCAGCGCGAACGAGACGGGGAATTGCTAGAATCGGAGTAAAATGTGACGAATCCCAGAAAAAAAATTAGCAGGGATAAAAAGTACCCGGGAAATGAAACTGGAAAAAAAATCATGGGATTAAAGTTCCAGGGCAAAAAGTTCCCGGGGAAAAAAGGTACCAGAAAAAGAAAGTCCTTTAAAAAAAAGTACCCAGGAAAAAAGTCCCCGGGAAAAAGAAAGCCTCCAGAAAAAAAAACCCGAGGAAAAAAGTCCCCGGGAAAAAGAAGCCTCCGGAAAAAAGGCCCCAGGAAAAAAAGTACCCGACTTTTTTCCCAAGGGACTCTTTTTCCGAGGTCTTTTTTTCCCAGGTTCTATTTTTCCTAATACCATACGTGACATATGAAAACAAAAATTCGTACATTGACACGCGACATCCCGCAGTCGCTTATTAATTTGCACAAATATTTTTCAAATTAACAAAACGCCAAGTTTTTTCCCACATTTTCTC
Source organism: Ephialtes manifestator (assembly GCA_963970395.1). Taxonomy (NCBI): domain Eukaryota; kingdom Metazoa; phylum Arthropoda; class Insecta; order Hymenoptera; family Ichneumonidae; genus Ephialtes; species Ephialtes manifestator. The sequence continues at coordinate 329,556 of OZ019975.1, read as the reverse complement.
TCGAGTCAATGCGCGCGACGGAAATAAAAATAGTACTTCGGCACACAGCATGAGAGTTGTTAATTTCAACAAATGTTCTTCGTATCATAACGAACAATATTAACAATGACGACATATTAACAATATTAACACCTGCGAATGTGGAAGAGCCCGCGTAAAAATAATTATGTCAGATTGTGATCATAAATTGACATATCTTAAAAAGTGCCATTTTCGAAACGCGTTGAAACGAAAAATCTTCGAAAATTTCAAAGCAATTTTGAGATCGATTTGATACCAAGTTTTTTTTTCTGATTTGAGCGCATTAATGCGCTGAAATTCAATTGCACATTTGAAAGATGAAAATCATTGCATAAATGAAATTTAATATACCGTACCTGCAAAAGATCCATTCCAATACAGATATTAATTTTCAAAATATTTTTAACACTGTAGCCATTATGCCCCGGGTTTCCATTTTGCCCCAATCTCCTCTAACCCCTCTTCAAACTGGAGCCTTGCTGCACCGGATTTTCGCGAGAAGCCGAACGACGGTTTATTCGGCAACCACGTTCAACCAAAGACGACGAAGAACGTCGTACGTAGTACCTTCTCAAACTCAATTTTCCAATGAACTCTAGGGGTAGCTCCAGTAGGACCCCTGTGCAGTATAAATCGATAAGAACGTGATCGAGAGTGCGACGACGGATCGCACGGATAATCGGTTTCTTCAAGGCGTAAAGGAGTCGGGGCTTTTTCACATAAAACGTGTCTTATCCATTATATTATCCAAAGACGAGGCAACAATTCGGCCGAGGCTAGGCAACTGCATTTTTTAATTATGGAAATGAATTATGAGAATTAAAAACCACGATGCATACTTCGAGGTTTCATAGTGTAGATGATTTTTGTGATAAAATATGCGGACGGTGCTACAGTCATTGCATATTTGGAGAAACACATTTAATTTCCCAGAGTCTGATAATCGTGTTCAAGCTTTTTTTTAATCACGCTGATGTTTTCGTGAATATATTAGATATGCGAAATATTGTGTACTCGCCATGGATAGTACATTATACAAGTTAGAAAATGATAACAAGACTTTTACGATGTGTATGTTCTATTGCGGATTTGCTGATCAAATGATTATATTTTTGACGTTGATTAAAATTTTCCTATATATCGTGAAAAAATTCTTTATGCACTCTGCGGTATAACGTTAATTGTTTAGTGAATGTCGAGACAGAATCAATCATATTCTATTTACTTTTTTAATCGCATACAAAGTATGTAAAAAGAAAAGGTGTTGCAATAAAAAAAAAAGGATGAAGATGCAATAAAAAGAAGGAAAGTAGAACCTTGCGCATTGCTTTCTCATTATTTTTCGCTTCTTACAAAGCTACTCTCTATGAGTAAAACTACCTCTATGAGGAAGTATGTTATTCAATTTTTGGCTTCCTCATAGAGGAAGCTTTGTAAAACGCGAAAAATAATGAGGGAGCAATGTGCAAGGTTCTACTTTGCATCCTTGTTTTAATTAGATAAATATACATGTTGTCGATTTGCTTTTTCTATTTCGTTATTACGTTATTTCGTGATTATTAGAGCGTTTCCGAAAGTGAATGTGATAATGTATATTTTTAAAAATAATTCAACATTCCATAAAATCAAAAATTTCATACCATTCGTCACTAAATTATACATACACAATGGCTGAATATTGTTTCATTTATATACAAAATTTGAGTTCGCTATTTTAAGTTTTGCAAAAGTTACAATAGAGCGATAATGTCAACTTTTTGAAAAATTCCAAACACCATAAAATTTTAACGGTTCAACCGATCTTAACCAAATTCAATAGCGATCACCGGCGTATGAAAGCTCACATTTATACCAATTTTAAGATCAATATCTCGAAAATTGAAAGAGTTATCGCGTAAACAGACATTTAAAAAAAAATTTAAAAACGCGTAATAATTTAACGATGAAGTGGATTTTAACAAAAATCTGTATGAACGATGAGGCTTGATCCCTCTATCTATGGTGCAAATTTCAGCTTGATATCTCAAGGCATTCCCGAATTTTTCGATCGTGTAACATACACACATACACACACATACATACAGACATTTTTTCTAAATCACTTTTCTCGACGTTTTGGCCCATTCTGAGTGTACTGGCATGAAAATCTCGAAAAAAAAAAATTTCATGAAAACAAAGCTTCCTCTATGAGGAAGCAAAAATAATAAAATCGGCTCTCAGATTCTTGTGTAAATAAAGATTTTAAGTGTCCTGAATTAAAAAAAAAAAAAAATAGAAATATCAAAAATCTTAGAAAGCGACTGAAATCCGCAGTCAAACTTGTGTGTTTTTTTTATGTATAAATTTTGGTATTGAAATTCAACCTGAAATTTCCACACATCCCGAAAGTCTACCTGGAATGCAAAGAAGAAGATAGATGTAAGTATTAGTGTCTTTGATTGAAAAAATAAGGAAATAGTCAATGCATCGTTGTATACAACTATGCCATTCATTGTTAGACAGTGTTTCATTGACGAAACAATCATTTACTTAGGGTAAGGTGTACTTTTTACAATGTGCAAAGGTTTACCGATATACGTATCATCCCCCGGGGCATTAACGGGAGATTCGCCTTAACGTTTGGGGATGTCCAGTTAAGAAGCTTTTTTTAGATTAACCCTTCCAGTTAAAAATACGATTGTGCCCTTGCCCTTTGTGTCTGCTGGTTCTAATGAAATTGAACTCATTTGTATATTTTAATATCCCAAATATACTTTAACCTCACCGTAATCTATTATGGCTTGACGGAGAGACGGAAGTGGTCCACGAGTTCAACTGGTTAAATGGTATCGATACTTTTCTAATTTGAGTAACCTCCCCACTTCCCAAGCTTCCTCTATGAAGAAGCCAAAATTAATACATAATCTTAGTCGCAGAGGTGGTGTTGTGATGATAATGCGGAAGCAATGTCCAATGTTCTTCTTTGCAACTTTTTTAAAACTTGGGTTAGCATTAAAAAGCACCCGATAACGTCGTCATCGCGATCGTTTACCAAATGGATTTTACCTTAGAGCAGCGCTACGATTGGGGGTTTCTGGACGTTGAACTGGGTAGTCATCGGATAGGTACTCGAAGCCAGAGCTTTACCACACCGATTACGCGTGACCTGGATTCCACATCTCTCTGTTTCGGTTGGTGGCTATATTGCGTCTCGGGTTAATACAAAACGTATTTACTCTTGGGAGAAATCCCCAGCTCCGACAGAAACGACGAAACGCGCGCAAAACTCGTGTATCTCGTTTAATCGACTATATGCACGCGAAAAAGCAGCGAAATAGAGTGGAAGTACTGAGGCCGAAGGGAAGACGAAAAAAAAAACAGAATTGATGGTATAGAAAAAAAGGATGGAAGGTATTGGTCCCAATACGCGTGATCTATGTACGCTTTTGGTCGAATGCATTTCAGATATTGCAAATTTACCGCAGTGAAAACCATCTTGGTAAACTCTCCGTACGCCGGGTATTAGTAATATTACGTATGTATGCCGTGGGGATAGGGCGAGAAACGGATTGAATGTAAATGAGAATATTCTCGGTCGTTGAGGGCGATCAGACTAATCCTTGGCGACAGATAGCAAGCACCAAAGAACGAACGAACGAACGATCGATCGTAATGTAATCTTTGAATATTCAGACACCGGTAACATAATGTAATCTTCCGGTATGACCAGGTTTGAAACTATTTTTACTGGTATCATTACTTTATCATCCAGGAAATGAAGAAACTTCGTGTACCAATTTACTCGATAAATGAATCAATTTCACAGCAAATTATAGAATACTACTGTAGTATGCAATCGTTTTGCTGAAGCGTCTGACTATATATAATTTTTCATTGCATATTCGAGCACAGCGAGCTGCACATCAACTTCGTTCGAATCTCATTCAATGGCCGTGAATTATATCGTGCAGTCGTTTTTCCAATCGGTTCGATTGCAACGATTTTATTTATTTCTTTTTCTTCAATCTGCTTAAGCGATTAAACCACTTATTTCCAGCTTTGAATGATAATAAAACGTTAAGCACTGATTTTTATTACTTTGTATAAACTGATTTTATCTTTTATATATTATAGCTATTGAATATTGTTAAGGATTTTTGATAGACAGTTGGCTTTAGTTCGTTAGTCGTTAAATTACAAAATCCGTGCTCACCCGCGTAGAAAAAAAGAATCTGGCCGAGATTCTTAAGAATATTCTCGCCGAGATTCTCAGCGAGATTCTAGAGAATCTACGGCCAGCTTCTTACCGAGATTCTTTAGTGGGTAGCTGAAAATAAAAAGAATCTCCATCAGAATCTCGCCCAGCTTTTTACCGAGATTCTTTAGGGGTTCGCCGAAAATAAAAAGAATCTCTATCAGAATTTCCCCGAGATTCTCTAGAATCTCCGGCCAACTTCTTAGTGAGATTCTTCTCATTTTCATTTTCATTGAAAATGAAAAGAAGCTATATGAAAAAGATCTTTACGAATATTTTAATATTGCTGACACTAATTTGTTAGTACATCAACAAAGGTTAGACCCCTCGTATGTAGTCGAACTCAGAAAAGCTTTCCAGTCTTATATATACGCTGGGGCTTCAAGTCACTTGCGAGAAACGCTTCGTTCCTTCGCCATCTAGCGGAGTATTGTCCACCAGTGTTTCGTATGATGTCACTAGGTGGCGAATGGACGAAGCGTTTCTTGCAAGTAGTTTGAAGCCTCAGTGTATATATAAGGCTGGAAAGCTTTTTCTGAGTTCGACTACACACGAGGGGTTGAACCTTCGTTGATGTACTAACTAATTGGTGTTAGAATTCCTTCAATATTCGTAAAGATCTTTTTTGATATAGATCAATTCCATTTTCATTGAAAATGAAAAGAATCTCGGTGGGATTTTGATAGAGATTCTTTTTATTTTCGGCGAGATTCTGATGGAGATTCTTTTTATTTTCAGCTACCCACCAACGAATCTCGCTAAGAAGCTGACCGAGATTCTCTAGAATCTCGGCGAGATTTTCAGATAGATTTTAAAAGAATCTCGGTTCAGCGCGCAACCGTGATTCTCGCCGAGATTCTTGCTGAGAATCTCGGCGAGAATCTTCTTAAGAATCTCGGCCAGATTCTTTTTTTCTACGCGGGCAGCCATTATTGCGACAATCCAGCGAGACAAGAAGGAAATTTAACTGCTCACTTATTTCCAGCTTTAAATATAAATAAAAAGTTAAACGCTGATTTTATTATTTTGTGTTAACTAATTTTATCTACGATATATCAGAGTTATCGAATATTATAAAGGATTTTTGATAGATAGTTCGCTTTAGTTCCTTAGTGGTAAAATTATAAAATCCATGCTCTGCCACTATTGCTACGATTCAGCGAGGGACAGAAGGAAATTTAACCGTTCTGGATCTCGGCATTACTGTTAGCACAGAGTACATAGGTATAACTACCTACACCGCTAATACCTGAAAGCTTTGTTTCCAGATTGAACGTCCGGTGGGACTCGACGATCTCCGTAACATGGTAGTAATTGGTTACCGAGGCTTACTGCTAACCCTTGGTCAAACCCTCTGGGTCCAAGTTAGTCGCGCTTAGGGCCGATTGCAGGACAGGTCAGGTCACTGCGGAATACATGACTGGATACTTTTCAAATAGAGAAAAACAGCGAGGCAAATTCGATTGTAACCGAGAAACGAACTTCGTGTGTACCTTGAAGGGTTTTCGTACTTGAAATATTTGTATCGTGACGTTCGAAGTGTATCGTAAGGACCACGAATCTCGTTAGTAATTTCTCTCGATATTTCGATTGGACGCACAATTCAACAATTAGGAACTTCTAATCTTCAAGTATCTAGTTCATTTAAGTCTCGCGTATAAGTTAAACTGCCATAAACGGTGACAGTTATAAGTTTAAGTAATATAATGTATCTAATTAACTAGAGCTTGCTTAATTCGGGGTTGTGTAATTATTTTATCAACAAGTGTGAAATAAAATAAATTTTTTATTACGTGGTGAAGTTAAGAAACGTGGAATTTATTCCTTAACGGACACGAAAACCTCAAAACATACATGTTGTTTTCGTTGGGTTTGTTCGAGACGTAACAGAAATGAATTATTAGAATTAATAACCATGATGCATACTTCAAGGTTTTGTAGTGTAGATGATTTTTACGATAAAATATTCGGACGGGTGCACATTCGAAACAACCCATTAAAGTTACCAGAGTCCTATAATGGTCTTCAAGCTTTTATTAATTCACTCGAGGATCTTCGTAATACGGTAGTAATTGGTTACCGGATCTTACTGCTAACCCTTGGTCAAGCCAAGTTCAAGTTCTGGGTTCAAGTTAGTCGCGCTTCGGGCCGATTGTGGTCAGGTCACTGCGGAATACGTGACTGGACAGTTTTTAAATAGAGAAAAGCAGCGAGGCAAATTCGATTGTAGCCGAGAAGCGAACTCTCTTGTGTACCTTGAAGGGTTTTCGTACTTGAAATATTTGTATCGTGACGTTCAAAGTGTATCGTGCGGATCACCAGCCACGTTCGTAATTTGTCTCGATATTTCGATTGGACGCACACCCTCTTATATAGACATAAGCACTGCTGTATCTTCCTTGAGTGCCTTAGACCACGATGGGGGAAGGACACGCACGCTCCGGAAAACACAAACAGAGAACCATGCGTGAAAGGGATTTGTGTAACGCAGAAACGAGGCAGTACTTTTTCTCTCATACTGCTCCGACGCAACCGCTATGATACTGCTGCTCAGAGAAGCTTGACGTCTTCGCACCCCAATGAAGCTATTCATACCCCTTACTATTTTCGCTCCGTGGCACAAGATTTTATTTTCTCGTACATCGCTTTTTTCTTCCAACGTAGGAAAAAAGGTAAAGAAGAGACCGATGTAGAAAAGATGGGAAGTTCACGATGGAATCCACGGCAGAATTCAGGATGGAATCCACGGCAGAATTCAGGATGAAATCCATGGCAGAATCCAGGATGGGGGCTGGGCAGTATCCAGGATGGGGTCTGGGCAGAATCTTGGATGGGGACTCGACAGAAACCAATATGGGGAATGGGTAGAATGCAGGATAGGGTCTGGGCTGTCCGGGGTTGGGCCTGATTTTTCCAGGATGGATAATGGGCAATCCAGGATGGGATTTGGACAGTACAGGAGGAATTGTGGACAATCCAAGATTGGAGGAATCCAGAACGGATTTCGGGCAAATCCCATTCTCCATCCTGGACTCCCAATTTTTACGCGGGAGACCTTTTATCGCGGCACGCACTTTATTTAGTCCTGTTTCATTTATGATGTTCATTAGCACGTTCAACATTTAAAGATAAGAATACAATGGTGGTACTTAAAAAAATATTGCCCTTTGAGGATAAAAGATACAGTTGTTACAACCCCAACGGTTTTACACTCTTCACGGTCGAATGTATATAAAATAGAATTATATGCAAGTATTCCAATAATTGTATTTCATCGTCTGGTTAGAGAATACAAATAACTGTAAGTCGTACCTCTTGTTCACTTTATAGATTTACGAATTTATTCAAACCTATCCCCAATGTTATTTAATTGTGCGATCCATTTGACGTGTTGGATAGTTTTTGGACTGCTGCGAAAGTATCTTATGTTAAAGTATATCAAAGTATCTCAAAGATATTATTTTGCTTGCTGGACGGTATTTACAATGCAATTTGTTTTTTTATTCCACCAATGTTCTTTTCTTGTCATGGAACATAAAAAGTGGTTAAGAGGATTACGTTTCTTCGCACGCACCTTTTTTTTTTCAAACTTATTAATTTATTATATTATACAAAGCGACGGGGTTGAAAGATAGTGGAAAAGACAGGGGGCAAAATATAATCCTGGTGATATACTCGAAGCTTTCCCCACGGGACTCGAGATATAGTAGTGCTGGAACGTTTGAAATTGGGATAAAGAACGGGGCCCGTCTTGTCGCTCGACCGCAGTGAGAGCCCGCACAGGGACGAAAAGAATGAGCTTTTAAGAGTAAAAACGCGGTGGACGCCCGCGCTCGGTTAACGGGGAAAGAACGAGGATCGAGGGCGAAGCTTCGGGAGCTGAGAGAAAAAGATGCGGATTGACGGGGTGTGGGACGAGAGAGAAAAGAATGAAGAGTAAGAACGAAAAAAAAAAGAAAAAAAAACGAGAAGGCGAGAGGAGAAAATCGGTCGGAGACTTTAAATTCCGATGGCAGTTAGAGACTGCTGTGAAAGAGAGAGAGAGAGAGAGAGAGAGAGAGAGGGAGAGAGCGAGAGACGAATTCACGTTGATGTAGGTTGAAAAGGACGAGAAGAAGGAAGAGGAGGATGACGACGAGCGTGTCGTGGGGGCAGCGCACGCGAGAGCCAGAACGACGTCGCGGTACTCATACCCTCGAGGTTAGCGCTATGTGCGAATAGCAAGGAAGTGGAAAAGGGTTCTGGAAGGAGAGAAGAGGGTGAGAATACGAGGAACGAAGCGAGGAGGAGAACAAAGAGTAGAGATCTGGAGCAGGCAGGCGTCCATTCTCACCGAACGTTCCGCGAGCGAGTAGTACGTCCCTATACCTGCTCTTTCGCTCGTGGCTCGCGCAGTCTTATTCCTCTACGAGCGACAGGGGTAGTATGGAGAGCTAGGAACTTTTCGAGCCAGGCAGTCCGGTTTATTAGAGCGTGTATAACTGTAGCGTTGCCAATATACAGTATATATGTTAGTATACATACTGAGGATGCAGATGTGTCTATACTGAGAGAATTTTTCAGGGCTAAACTCTAATCGTTGACAGGCCAAGTTTTAATAAAGACTTGTCGGTCCTCTATCGAGATGTTTTCCATGGCTATTATATGCACAATCTTTTTGTTTTTTTTTTCAAAGAGACTCCTTTGTCGGTCGTTTTCGTTTTCATCTGTAGTACCTTTGATACTTGACGCATGTTTTATTTTACATTTGAAAAATGTTTTTCTGGCGGTATTAGATTAATGATTACTGAATTATCTGATGTATATTTTAGAAATTTGTTTGGTTATATGTCCCACCTACCTCAGGTTTCTGCGGGATTAGACAGTCTCGCGCGATAAGAGAGCCTCGGGAAATAGGAGATGCCCGAGGAATAGGAGAATTCCAAGGGATAGGAGAGTTCTGAGGGATCGGAGAGCCCCGAGGGATAGGAGAGTCCTGAGGGATAGAAGAATCCCGAGGGATAATAAACACACAGAGAAATCGTAATAGTACAATCAACTATAAAGTGACAACTATTCATTTTTATTACGTCCAACTATTTTTATAGTTACGATAACTACGAAAATAGTTATGGTAACTATTTGCTAGTTACAGTAACTATTTGATAGTTGTGTCAACTATAGAAAAATTGTTGTACCAACCATAAGTAAATAGTTGTCACTTTATAGTTACTAATGCCATAATTTTCTCTCAGTGAACCGTATCTACTTTGTTTATCCGCATGCGCAGTATTTTTTCGCACACCTTATTATAATATTTCATTTTCGCCACGCTTTACAGGAACGGAATGCGGGACTTTCCGTGCATGAGTTAAAAAAACAATTTGAGTCCTGTGAATTTTTAAGAAATTACTAACTAATATACCATCTTATATTTTCAATACCTATTTTCAAATGTATAATAAAGATTGGCCATAAAAGTCATAGACAGCACGGCCAAGTTCATTGTAATACAACAAATATTTTGATTAGCATAACCAACAACTCGGTTGGTCTAACCAATTAATCGGTTGGCGCTTATGTAACCAAGCCTTTTTTTCGTGCAGGCGGTGTCACTCGGTTTACCGCAGAGAACGTATCGCGATGTTTCATGAATCCGTATTTGAACTACTGTGTTTATTTAGCTAAAATAGAAACATCGATTGCCACACTAAATTTATAGACTTTTCCCATACTATCTGCACAACGTTCCACGCCATCATTATTATGTAAGTACGTGTTACAAAAATTATCTATAATGCGACTTAACATTAGCGATACATGTGAAATTACGATTTTCAGACAACGCGCGTTGCTTCATTTATCAAGTCCTTCCTTTTAGCTTTTGGCTTCGAAGTGAGATCAAAAGTTAGAAAAGTGGCCACCCGGTTGTGTAAAGAATGTAAATGTATAGAACTGATGTACGACGATCAAAAACGAGATTGTTTAAATCAAAAGGTTCAAAGAAACCTTGTGATGAGCGGTGAATAAATGGAGATCAAAGAACCGAGTCAAAGAGTCTTCGTTTCCCCCAATAATGTTGTAATCCCTCGAAAAACTTTATTCGGAGGCTTCATTAACGATTTCTGATAATATCTTTATTAACACAGAGAAAGACTTAGTGAGAACTTGGAACAAATTTATTTAGAATATAAGAGATAGACGATAAGCGTTAAGTTCTTAAGGAGATGCTGGAGTAGATTTGCTAGCCTAGTTTTATCGAACTGAGACAAAAGTTTGTTAACATTTGTTAACTGTTAACAAATCTTAGTTAAATATCGCGAAATGAACCATTTAGTTATTCTTATTGAATCTCACTAGAGCTGAATAAAATTTGCTTGCTGCAAATGAAGCTCGCTGACATTTGTCAATAGTTAACAAATCTTATTTGGCTCAAGTGAGATTCAATAAGAATAACGAAATGGTTCATTTCGCTATATTTAACTAAGATTTGTTAACTGTTAACAAACTCGCAATCTCAGTGCGACGTGGTCGACTATTTCGTAGTGTTACGTACTGGTCATTTTTCTTGTCCCATTTCCAATAATTACTATCCACTTTATTTATTTTTATTAATTATTGCTCTCAACCCTTCGATATTATACATTCGGTACTTCTCCTTTTATTAGCGTCTTTTATATACAAACCAAAAGGAAGTTGTCTAGACGCTGATCTTTCAAAATACTGTACGTTAATATTAGATGCTCACAAATTCATATCAGCTCAATCATTCCTGCTTTCTTGACTTTTTGCTGGACGCGCGTGCAACGCGCTGTCAGCATCTTTGGGCCGCATCGCGACCATCCAAAATTACCCCACTACACTAACAATCTATGCCTTCCTCCTTTCGTTATTAATTTTTTAATCAGTTCCAATTCAAATCTCAAACAATGAAGTTCTAAATCTTATTCTATTAACCCTTTAAGGTATTTAGTGATAAGACAATTAGTTATTATATGGTGTTAAATACGCGGCTTCAAACTATGGCGATTTATAATCTAATATATATATTCGGCGATAATTATAATTATAATAATAAATTTAATGTTAAATTCAATTATAAAAATAATAAAACCCATAACGCGTGGTAATTCAAAATATTAATTTCAATTATTAATCGAACGACGTACCCTCCTCATAAAAAGATAGACGTAACACGTAGTATACACTATTCATCGTTGTTGCGCTACATATATGCTTCAAATTGAAAAGAGTTGTAATATAAACATAAACGTTTCGGCGTCCGATCCAATTGTCCCTTAAGTAGATTATATTGTAGATATGTTATGTAGATATAGTAGATTATAGTAGTTTTTTGATACTCGTACAGTCGTTTTTCGCAAACTTTTTTGTTTATTGCCTCAAATACTAAGTTGATTGTAATATTTTCGGTTGATAATTCCGTAATAAAATATTTATTTTTTTCTAGCATCGTTATATATATTTTTGACATATTTAATTTATATGTGTATGTATTAAATAGGTTATTATATCCTGATCGCCATTCTCTCGTACGCCATTACATACTTACACGTGCTCAGCCCCTTCGTGACAATCCTACCGCTTATCACCCAACCCCGTGACACAGTAATGATAAAACTTTCATCATCCAATTTCGTTAATGACCACCCTCGTCGTGTTCGGTCCTACAATCTCCTAAATCGAAGTCTACTGTTTCGCATGTTCGAATATATATCTATATAAGGGGCGGGACGGGGATGTGTTATATAATTTAGTACAGTAATAAGGGATATTGAAAGAGAAAAAGCAGCCAAGAGTTTGCCTCTTCCCCGTTTCCGCTGTCTGAAATCGCCCTTAAGACGAAACCCAGGCATATCATTTTTTTCCAATCAGATTCACCAAGTCCATGGCCAATAATTCATATCGGTATATAAATTCCAAGTTTCTTCGTCGAGTTTCGCTGAGTTCTCGAAGTTGGTGCGGGTCTTCGCTCTATTTTTCCTCTTCCTTAGTCAACCCACTCTCGTGTCATCGAGTGAAGCTCTTCAGTTAAAATTACTCTGCACCCTCTTTTCACTCGGTTCACTTAATTTATTGAATCACGATAAATTAATTCCTCGCAGAAGTCTTCATTCTCCGCTATTCTTCAGCGTTCTCTCCTTCTGCACATTCATATTATGTTAATAACTGTATTAATATTGGAAAGCAGCATAATAGCTCACAGCGACTATAGAGGATATAGATCGTGAGGCAATTAATCAACGTGCTCAGCGTGATAAGAGTCAAATCGGGATGGGAAGAACGCGACCAAATGTCTATGTGCCTATGAGATGTAAAGTTGGCATATTGACATCGGTGACGATTAACGTAGTACACGGAATGGCTGTATGACAGAATTTATGAAAACTCGGCGTACAGAGTATTAAACAAATTAACTAATAAACATCTGTGCAATTTAAGTTAGCTTTATCATGCATATACCCGAGTAGAAATTCAACTACGGACTACGGGGAATATCAGGCCCTAGCGTGGTAGCCGGATTTAAATCTAAGCCCCCTGCCTAGCAACCTTATACGGGCCTTGCAGGAAAGTAACGCAGCGCATCATAAGGGCCAGATTGAGTTTTCGAGATAAGGGCCGGATAGAGGTTGCCCTACTAAGCCCCTACTTATAAAAACGGCAAATAAATTACAAAATAATTATCTGCGCTCATCGAATTCGATTTATTTTGCACTTTCTATTGGATATTCGAGCTTATTTAGTTTTCGGTACATATTAATTGCTGAAAAAAAAACATGTAAATTTATTTGCCGTTGGTGGGAATCGAACCTTGATTCTCTGGGTGACAATTCTCCGCCTTAGCCCACTCGGCCATTGACATTTTAGAAAATTGATATATTTAAGACGGCATTATTAAGTACGAATGCCATATCTCAGCCTTACATGGACCTGAGCAGGTGAATTTACGGCGGCCTCAAATAACGTTACCGTACCTAAAACTGATCTGGACCTCGTGTGACAGCAGGCATGTCTGATGAAATTTCTACTCGGGTAAGTTGAGATACTCGAGTGGAAATTTGGATAACTGCTAAGGCCTAATCAGGCCATTCTCGTCGCCTAGTCAGGGCGACTTGTGACTGATATAAATTTAAAAAAAATTTTTAATGTTCGGGTATGTACGCTTGAAATTGGCATGGTTTGCATGTATCTCCTGTACCGAACATGCACAAATGAGTTTTCTGTTCCAAAGTTTACGTGACCTGTCAAAAAGAAAAAAAGTGAAAAAAACTGATATAAATGAAAAAAAAACTGTTCGGGTATGTACGCTTGAAATTGACATGGTTTACATGTATCTCCTATACCGAACATGCACAAATGAGATTTCTGTTCCAAAGTTTATACGACATGTCAAAAAGAAAAAAAATATGAATTCTGAAATCAGAAACGGAAAAAGTTACTTCTTTTAAAATCATGGTAAATCGGCTTGTAACCGGTATTTTCTACGGTAAAAATTCGATATCTTAAAGAAAAAAAATTTAGTTTGGATTTCTCGACTAACTGTTTATCTTTTGCCCCATCGTGAGTGTCATTAGTTCTATTTTTCATGCACCTATAAATGTCTCATAGTATCTTAGTAATAAGGTGATACTTCTCCGGTTGGCCCTAATAATAATAATAATAATAATAATAATCTCTCTGGCCACGGTTGACCTGACAAGTAAGACTCAAAAGTAGTGTTAACCATCGAACAATTATGTAGAGAGTCGTGCTCGTCTTTTATCTGGTAAATAACCTGGAGTTGGAGTGCGAAAATTGTGTCATATCTCTCTATCGCGACGAAATTGCATTAGATGAAACCTCTAATGCAATGCTACTCTCTAACTCCAGCGAAAACGTTATTTAGTTACATCTCTTTCGTAGTATCTAGGGTATCGACTTATCTTAAAATATCTAATGTTTCGGTAGGCGACATGAATTAATATTGCTGTTAAGACATATAAGGTATAAATTATTTCAGAGTCAAGTCGACTGTGATATCATAGCACTTTTAAAAACTTCATGACACAAGATACCGTAAAATGTAATTAAATATTTACAACTCATTGCTACCGTGTCATTGGCGGTAAGATCGGTTACCAGAAAATTTAATGTTGATAATTTCAGAGTCCAGTTGCGCATAAAAAGACTGTCCGTTACTTGTATTATTGACTATTAAAATGTGGGGCAACTTACAAGTATGAATAATAGTGGCATGGGTTTAAACCAAGTGTATATATTTTTATTTCTTGAATATTCAAAAGACGTGACACTCCTTGATCGGAGCCTGATCATGATGAGGCAAATCTTCACAGTTTTTTTTACCATTTACAGTTTTCTATTTCCAACGCGGTCTTAGAATTTTCACGTAAATGAAAAAAAAAAATTGTCTTTGAATAAACGTACGTAATTTCAAACAACGATCAGTAATAAGATCTTCAAAGACTACTAAAATAAAATTAATTTTATTAATTTGAGAGAGTATTAATAATTCTATCGCTCACAAAACGAAATCTTTTGATTCATCTTACAAACTTTTTTTTTTGGCCACAAAAACTCAGAATTTTTTAAATATTAACGATAAAAATTTGTAAACAATAATCAACTTTCTGTGAGATTAAAAACCGGATTTGTTAATTATTAAATAAAATTTCCAAAAATCTACGATACATTGACTTTACGAATTAGATTATTACAGTGTACAATCGCTCATAAATAGTTATTTAAATTGAAAAGTAGGTATATCGAATGTATTCTTATACGAATATTGCTTATCACTGGCTTATTTATCTTTTCCCTCTGCTCTAGGGTTTCTCTACCTCAGCGAGCTCTTGATATTATAATAATAGTATAATATCAATAGAGCAGCATAATAAGCAGCAGCGATGGTGATATAATTCTCGAAGCAAGTAGTACGCTCGGTGGAGATATAGCGCGAATGAGACAGAAGACCGGAACGATGGGAACAGAGAATTCCCATATAACTTTATGACGGATGGGCTTCCGACTCTCACCTACGCCGAGTTGTATCATTAGCCGCTGTCTCTCTTCCTCTCTTTCCCTCTCAATTTCACCTCTCTTTCTCTCTCTCCATTTCATATCTCTCTCTCTACTTGTCTCATTCCTTCTCATTCTCTGCTGCCAGAACGTGGAGCTTTCAATAATTAGTGCGATATTTGCGGAAGGATTTAACGGCGGGGCTTGCGCTTGCTCGTCGAGTCGGGCGCGTTTTGCTGGTGGTGTTCTCGCTGCTACAACCAGTTCGATCGCCCGTTGGCAAGCATACTAACTATACCCTCTGACCATGCCGAGCAGCACCACGAAGAGAACACGCGGCAGTATAACAGCAGCAGTAGCAGTAGCAGTAGTAGTAGCAGCAGCAGCAGCAGCAGCAGCCCAGGATATTCCGACTTAGGAATGGAATTAATCGACGGATTATCCGCGGACCCATACTACCTCACTGGCTCACCCCGTCCACCGACATATAGGGATATCGGGTGGAATCGTCGCGTCGATACGCTCCGAGTTAAAGCCGCCGTGAAACGATTTGCCGTGTTGGTGGAATCGCGATAGGAATTCCGCATGGATGGTAGGGCAATAAGCCATGCGCCGCTCCAGGCCACTTCACAACTTATGTCGTATCTTAAAAAATAAAAATGGATATAAACGGCATATCGTATGTTTTCATAAATTCGAGGTCATTTTTTTTCTACGGAGATAAAGTGGGCTATGATAATTTATTGTATAGGTTTTTATTATTAGAACTATTTTTGGTGTAATGTATTAGAAGTGTATTGGGGAATATAAACAATAGGAGAATGAAACTAATATTTTTTATAGCAATAGATACCTGTAGATATCAAATGGTACCAAAAAATACCTATACATACTAAAAGGTATCAATAGGTACTAAAAGATACCAATAGATACCAATAGATTCCTTTAGATACCAATAGCCACCAATAGATACCAATAGATACAATAGATACCCTGGCAAGCTGTGTCACTAAAGTGTTAACCGAAAATGACTCAAGTAAACCGACTTTTTAACAGAGACAAGATAAGTTTCGATTAAGACCCCTGAACGGAAAAAAAAGATTAGTTGCCATAACCAAGAAATGAGTTGACACAACCAATCGATTATTCTATTTCCCTAGCAACTCAAATGATAATACCAACGATTCGAATGATAATACCGACGATTCGAATGGTAGTCCCAACGATTGGATTAGTTAATCTAACTAATCCAATCGAGAACTAATCGTGAATAGTTGAGGTTACTATTCGATATGGTTGAGGCAACTAATTTTTTAGACATTGCGTACAGCAAATCGAAAACGTAGTTGCCACAACCAAACTTTTTTTTTCCATGTGTGTCCCTTTACCTGTGTAAATTTTAACCGATTGAAAATGTTTCGTTCGGTTAAATTGTCAGTTAAAATCGGTTGAATTCATCAAACAAAATTGATGTTACCAGTAAAAGTCGCTTAAAAACCAACAAATTCGATTAAAAGGTCAGTTAAACTAATAGAGGCTATTAGATATGTAATAATAGATACCAATAGATAGATTTACCTATCGCTTAGTCCAAGATGCAAATAGATACGAATAGATAGATTAACTTTTCGCTTAGTCCAATGGAAACTTGATTGATTGTACTAACGAGTCACAGTGAGTGGATACGTCCGATTAGTTGATAAACATAACATCTTCAAAACCAACCAACGGCAATTGTTTGTCATACACAATTACTTGTTTATCAAGAGACTCGGCAGTATATCGCGGCAGGTATATTTGTTTGCACGACTCGCCGAGTGTATTTACTCGAAACCCTCAGAGTACACGCGTATTGGCACTTTTCATTGCCACTCTGCGATGACATGTCGAATCGATAAATAAGGGCCACTATTTATGATATAATACGGCTCCGGGCTTCCGATTAACACTAGAGAGAACGAAATCGCTTTAGTATTTGCTAGATTATACACATGTTCCTTTTCTTGACAGTCCGATTGTTTACGTCAAGAATCAAGAGTTACGAGCTTTCGACTTGAGTCACGTGGCGCTGAGACCGCTGTTATTCGAACGTGTGATCGGTATTTAAAACAGATTGACTGTAAGTCCATATCAAAAGTTTAGAAAATGGACATACATTTAATTATTGATAATACAAATATAAATATCACGTTGTTTTTATTATTAATGTTATGCCGCCAAACCCAGGTAGCTACTCCGAGCTGTGGCGATGAAGTAATACTTCGAAGAATAAAGGGATATTAACCAATGAAGGGTTGGAACCCAAATGAAGTTTAACCAAAGGATTTAACGAAGAAATAATTTATTGCTAATAAATAAATAAATCGTATAAAGTTTCACAATGTTCACGCAATTCATAATAATATCCTCAATCGCATTCTCTTGTTATAATTAACGAAACTTAATAAACTCGGTTACTCGGAACCCAATTACTCAGAACCAACCGCACAGCATCAGCAGTTATATCAAACTGTCGATTGACTGTTCTCTGCTCCTTATATATGGGCAGAGAACAGTGTCTCAACTGTGTTATTAAAAACATCTTTATTCATAAACATCAATATTACGAATTGAATGCTCCAATTACTGTATTGATGCAGTCTTGGAGAATCTTCGTTGCTGAAAACGCTGACACGGCGCATAACATAGTCGCCGTGTCCGAACGCACTGATTGCCCAATGATGCCTGCCTGTGCGCTTGGTACAACGAGCAACTCGTCCGCACGAATATCGCTCGGCATGAGTGTGATTATTGCGTAATTCTAAACACACGTAACAATCATGCATAATCGTTGTACAACCCGGGGTACAACATTAAACATATTAAGTAAAATATCAGGAACTGGTCGGAAATGAAAAACGCGCTTGGTTTTCAAAAACTACTGTTCTTAGAATTCCGAGAAAAAACATCTAGAAACTGAAGGAGTTGCGCCAATGTTATTTCATTTATGTATAAAGTTTGAGCTCGCTAGTTCATGCTTTGTTAAAGTTAATGAAATAACATTAATTTTCAGAAAATGTCAAAACTCCGTTAATATAGAACCGACTTTCCGATTTCGGTCAAATTCAATCCCAATAAACATTAAATGTGTCTTCACTTATGAACCATTATTCAACGAATTATGGCAATTTTTGCGAAAGTTATACTATTTACGCTCTTTTTTTATATTTAAAAAGCTATAAAATACAAAATTTTATCGAAAACTGCTACAAACAAAGATGGGCTGATGTTTCATTTGTGTGCCAAATTTTACCTCGATCGGTGGAACGGTTCTTGAGTTATCGTTGATAAACCACATTTTTCAACGTTTCGGACTATTCTGAGTTTACAGACAAGAAAATTGCGAAAAAGAAAAAAGATTTCATGAGAACAAAGCTTCTTCTTTGAGGAAGCAGAAAATAAAGAGATTTCTTTACAATTGCAATAAACACAAAATGAAAGAAAAGGAAACTTAATAAGTCCACCTCTTAATAAAACTTAATATAATCAAAACAATTGAATAGGTGGATACGAAGTTTTCTCTTTTATTTTGTGCTAATTATAATAAACACTAATCCTATTTATTCAAAAGAAATGGTATTCCAATCTGTATCGTCACATTACAACGGCAAAAAGTTACATTTCGCAATTACACTTAATCGATTCGTCAATTTTTTTCTAAAGCTGAAAACTTTTATTAACACAAATGCGTAAATTAACAATATATTTGGTGCAATTAATGTAAATCGTATACACGTTTTTGTTGAATATCATATCCATCTAACAAAATCAGGCAGGTTCGTCAGCACCAATCATTTTGCTGTATCTCCTAACTAACCCTTTATCTCCGTGAGTAGTGAAACATTTTCCGAGTATGAATATTGCTTAAAAAAAGAGTCATTGATTTTAAAACAATTGTTTTGAATGAATCAAAAAAAATTGCATAACCCTTTCAACACTTTTGTCATAGCCGTATAAAAATTCACTTAGCCATCAAAGTAAAAAAAATATAAAAAAGCCGTTAAAAATAGTTTATCACACACATATACACGTATCTGGTGTAAGCTCGTAAAGCTCTGGCGTCCACTCGAAAACGCATCTATAATAGTTACGACAGAACGTTTCCAATCGTACTACCGCAATCCCCGTATGTTATCCAACAGAGTAGCAGCTGGACATGGTCCTGAGATGATCCCCGCGTAAGACCGAATCACTCCGGGTTCGCCCTCGTGACTCAAAGTCCATTGGCGGTAGCGGAATATATTCCCTGGCCGATTTCCGGTTAGCTCGCGTGCGAATAACAGCGTATGTGTGCGTACGTGTGTGAGTATACGAGTGAAGCACGTGAGGGCCAAGTGTGTAAACCGAACGAGCTCTAGAGCAGTGAGGTCGTAGAGAGGAAGCGCAATAGTCCACAGGACCAAGTAGCGAATAAGGACGAAGCGAAGGGAATAGGCGTGTGTGGAAACGCGAGAGATTTGCGCTAGCTCTCTCGGTACGTGGGAATTACACGGGTCGACGAATGCGTCGAAAGACGGCGAATACATAGCTAGAAATATAGATGCCCATGAATAGAGGAACTACATATATATATTATACATATATATATATATATACATAGAGTAGAGATGCATGGAGATCGAGAGGTAGGTGAAGGTAGGTCTAGATTTCTCTCAGTGTGACACGAGCTCACTGCCGGGCTCTGCTCTAGAGGAGGAAAGAAATATGAAATGAGAGTAGACGAGGCCCGAAGTATGCACATACAGCTGGGAAGAGTAGTTGAGGCGAGAAGTAGTGCAGGCGTACGGAACGACTACGACAACCTACGACGATTTGAAGAAGAGGATGAGGAGTTGCGGAGAATGACGATGACGAGAGTACAGAAGCAACGCCGCGAGAGAGTAAGAGAGAGAGAGAGAGAGAGAGAGAGAGAGAAAGACGAGCTCTTCGCGCGGCGGATATCGATTTTCGTTCGCGCTAATAAATAGGCGCATGCGCATGCGTTACGATCTCGACTTCACCCCTCGCATCACACACACGCGCGCACACGTCAATGTACACGCAAAGGAGTGTAATATATGTATATATGTCGTATCTATATAATATTGTGCCTGTATAATATACATGCAGACAGTAGCGGTACATCAGGTGTGCTGAAGTATGATTTATCTATGTACCGTATAAAAATTCATATTTTCGTTATATGATAACTCTATGCGTCGCATTGTACGCATATGAAGAAAATATGAATTTTTATGTACTATATATAAGCCCTGAGGGACTTGGAAAAATTCGGGCCAGAATCGTCCACATGGCATGGAATGCCCTATGTATAAGTCCTCCGGGGACTTGGAAAAATTCGGGCCACTTGACATGGAATGCCCTGTATAATAAGCCCTTTGGGGGGCTTGAGAAAATTCGATCCCCAATGGTCAACTCGACATGGAATGCCTTATACATAAGCCCTTGGGGGATTTAGAAAAATCCGGGCCAAAATCATCCACTTGGCATTGAATCCCCTATATATAAGGCCCTTGGGTGTCTTAGATAATTTCGGGCCAGAAACGTTCACTTGACATGGAATGTCCCATATATGGCTATATTCTTGACACGGCGGCGGCGAGATCTTTTTGTAATATAGATATATATATATATATATATGTAAGTAGTATATGTACATAATATTGTACCTATATAATATACATGCAGACAGTACCGGTACATCGGGTGTGCTGATGTGTGATTTATCTATGTAGGGGATAAAAATTCATATTTTTTCGTTATATGATAACCCTATGCGTTATATTGTACTCATATGACGCATTTTCACGCATAAGTACTCGTTACACTTTGTCTATGCACTCGAGGTTATAACTATAGTGGGCTTAGAGTATATTTCATGGTAAGCATTTCACTATATCCTACTGTAGTATAGTGCGGTATAGGAACCGTAGATAGAGAATTATCGTTCTGTTGAGACTCATATTAGATGCAGCGGCGTGCGTATGCAGAATAACACACTATGTCGGATATTACGGATACAGTATATTAGGTAAATGTACTGTACATATCTACCGCAGAGGATGAAGAAGATATAGGTATGTGTGAATACACCCTCAGGTACATCACTGTCTGCGGATGAAATATAAATTAGCCGGTAATATATGCCTCTAGCTCGTGCTGTTGCACCCCGGTGCATTGATGTGCAGTGGATCGACGTAATACGACGTAATATGGTGTGAGTATTGCAATATGTATCGATAACAGTATCGGTATTTCAACTGCGTGCGGATATTGGTTAACTCCGGGTAGGATGTCCAATCGTCACCACATTTAGCTTCGCCCAAGCATTGATTACTTTTTTTTTAATGGATTTTCATCGTCATATTCCCTGAAAATTTGGTGAAAATTCAGGGATTCAACTCATCCCCATTCGGAGTTTGCACATTATTGGATTTTTCAATATGTGGGGTATATTAACGCCCGAGTTGAAACAATTTCTACGGTTGACGAACCAGCATATTCAATCTACTGACATGATCCTGGACTTATGGTCTACTGCGTTGTTACCGTCGACAATGAAAAGTATAAATATACTTTTACTATGTATATATACATTTTTGAAACTGTTCGGTATTAGTGCGAGTGCACGAGACATTGTGTGAAAGGACAAGGAAAAAAAAAATTGATGATTGAAATTGTCAATCTGGTAACATACAATGATTAATTATTTTTGCGGTGATGCTTATAGGAAGAGTATATCAAATTCAGTTTCAGTAATTCCGGCAATATATGGTACTGCAGCAGTACAAAGATGCAGTCTTACTATTATGCATAGCGGAAATTATATCAAGTTCAACGCTGTTGAGTAGCAACCAATTATATTTTTAATGCGTCTATATACGAGGTAAAAAAGTTAAAAAAAACTCCCAAGTAAAAAAAATTACGTGTAGTCCGACATATGGAATTGGCCAATGAACACGGAAAAAAAGTTTGGTTGTGGCAACTACGTTTTCGTTTTGCTGTACACAATGTATAAAAAATTAGTTGCCTCAACCATACGGAATAGTAACCTCATCTATTCACGATTAGTTCTCGATTGGATTAGTTAGGTTAACTAATCCAATCGTCGGGACTACCACTCGAATAGTTGGGACTACCGTTCGAATCGTCGGTATTATCATTCGAATCGTTGGTATTACCATTTGAGTTGCTAGGGAAATAGAATAATCGATTGGTTGTGTCAACTCATTTCTTGGTTATGGCAACTAATCTTTTTTTTTTCGTGAACTCTACATAGAATCTGTATGCAATTTATGTATAAGACCAACTATGTAGTTGGTTTTATATATAAATTGCACATAGATTGCATATAGAGAGTATATAGACTATGTATGCCCAATTTTATGGTTGAAACTATATATATTTCCTATATACACTATAAATAGTTCTTTTACTTGCGTTGCTACGTAAGTGATAGAGGTTAGAGTTGATCGTATTGGAACACAATTATTTACTCTTTACGGATGGATTCACTATTATTTCTATCAATCTCTATGAACAGATATTTAAAAAATCATCTCTTTAAATTAATTACTTTGAGAACTGTATGTGCAATTAACGGGTAGCACCACTCAAGGATTTTGGGAAAATCGAATTTGTTTTGGCTTAAATAATATGCAGTTGGTCCTATAGAGACATTTTTTTAAAAAATATTCAATTATCGAGCGACGGCAGCTGAACCGTTCTGAAATGGAGAAGCCAAGCGTCAAAAAGGTGGCCACATTGCTAGAAAATTATCAGCAATCGATCCTGACGACTTTGAAGTAGAAGAAGGCTTTGGTTACCGAATTTTGAACTTTTTAGCAGTATTCCCCGCTACAAAGTAAGCTGTTGTGTGCAAAAAATGTAAATCTGATGTGACATTCACGGAATCTGGTAAGTACTCGTAAAATTTTCAACGCCTTTTCCTCGAAACCACTTTTTTTCAAACTGGGAGGACGTATTACTTGAACACCGTTGCATGGATCGATTTGAAATTTTGATAGTAACTTGACAATTACATTCTCTATCGAAGTATATAGCCGCTTTTTAAATTTAATGTAAACTTTTTTTTATAAACAATTTACTGCTTATTTTTTGGCAAAAAAATCGATACATTTTTTTCAAAAGCGCACCGTTTCTACAAAATTTTATTGAAAAAAAAAGCCCCTACATAGTTCCATAGCTAATAGTATATAGATTATAACTTTTTTTGCATTTTTGTTCGAGGTCTTATACTTTTCGAGAAAACCGTTCGCCCGTAAAGGTGGTTTAAAAAAAGACGATTTTTAAGATGGGCTCTGTCGCCGTCATTTTGTATCAATGATATAAAAATGAAGATAATAGAAAAAAATTTCCGTACTTGAATATGTGTTAGATAAACCTTTTACAAAGCTTCCTCTGTGAGGAAGCCAAAATTGATTAACATACTTCCTCATAGAGGTAGGTTCGTAAGATGCGAAAAATAATGAGAGAGCAATGTGCAAGGTTCTACTTTGCATCCTTTCTTTCTGCCGCCAAAGTAGTGTTAATCCTTAAAAAATAGTGAGAAAAAAGATAATATTTAAATTGATGGCCATCTCTTCCAGAGTTACCTCATTGGATTCTATAGGTATTAAGCTTTACACAAGTGCCTGATTTGGCTCTGTGGTGTCTGTTGAGGTACTCACAGACATGGTTGGACGACGAAATGCTATCTCATATTGGTAACGGTTCATGCTACAAGCGTTTGCCAACGCCAGTGTTGAAGCCACCGAGATTGGCATATACTATTACAGAGTAGGTTGACTATAGTTGGGGGTATAGAGATGCTCGTGTTCTCCACAGATCACTGGGCACTATAGCTTCAACCAGTGCTCAATGCTTTCCCTTTATCCATCTCTCTCACATTCGTCCCTTGCTGTACATGCTCGTACAACTGTGCTACTGACTCTCCTCGTTTCTATAATTGTGTGTATACTCACAGCGACTACGGATAGAATGGTGCACGGGCTCTGTATGCATGAAGGCGGTGCGACTCTCGACAGGGATTGCATGGTGACTGGTTACGCCTTCGGGGGATGAAATTCATCCTGACACGTGCAACTGGTATCCCAATTACTTCTCGAGAGCCATTAGTCGAACTGTGGTGCCCGGATTTCCCTTACATTTTTTTCTTACTTCACCCTACGGGCCTTTCATCCCCTTTCTCACTTCACTTTGTATCTCTGTTCTTTCCACAACGATTCTATGCCACGTTGATCCCGATATCTTTTCCTTCACTGAGAGAAAACTTGCAAGATACCGTCTATCGGATTTACTTTGAAGCACACTGAAAAGCATATCGTTGATTTAACGATTTCACACGATAAAACGAATATCGGAAGGCTTGCAATGTTTTATGGTTAAAGCGATCATAATATAGACGATAATATAAACGGATGCAAAGTTATTGGAAACAGACGTCGAAATCGTATATGCAATGAAACGGCATATATGAAACTATTATCATTTTAATGATTACTACTATAATTATTGTTAGAGTCACAATTTATCGTTAATCCAATTATTTTCTTATTTTTTGCTATAACCATAAAATAGCGACATTCCTCCTCGGAATTATAGTTTCTATTTAGATTATCGCCGGACTAACGATTTTTTTAAAATTATCATATTTTTCTCTCGGTGCAACTAAATTTAATATACATAAAGAAAATCTCCACGAGCTATCTTGTTGATATAGTTCGTTTAACCTTACAGTGAGGACAGATATGGTGAACTTCCGGTGAATTTAAGTCCACATATGACTCCAAAAAACTAGAGTGTTGCCATGTGTGTTTTTTCCAATCCATCGCATTGTAATCATTTTTTACACAGTTAGAAACGTCTTGATTAAATATAATAATGACATGTAAAAGCAACACGCTTGCAAGTGCAAAAAAAGAGTCGATAATGTAAAGGATAGGAAACAACCGATACATTTTTCGATAATTACATTGCATAATGTGTACTCGGTTCATTGTGCCACTGAAGAGGAAATCCGGCTGTCTAGTGGGACTTTTTTTAACCCGTTATTTTTTTTATGTTTTCATACATTGAAATACTACTCAACCTATTGAGTAGCATTTTTTTTATATTTCCCATTTCTGTTTTCTTACACGCCTTAACCCAATACATAATCCTCACTGATTCCGCGTAAAATTTTCCTCAATATGAACTTTTAGTTCGATATGTAATATGTTATAATGGAATATATAATATGTTCAATATGTTCAAACCCTTCGTTGGCAGAGAGAATTCAACTCAATGTGCCCAAAATAGCAGGACATTTTTTCACCCTGACTTTGATCGAATTGTGGAAACCTATTTATAGTACCCATCGTGTCAACAAAGTTCGAGTATAGTAGATTTTTTGTTAATTATTTTGAATTCAGCAATATTTACTTAAAGTTCGAATTTAACGAATGAAAGTATTTTTTGTATTTTCTTCCGAAATTTTCAATACTAAATTTTGGTTTCAGATTCGTAATCAGTAACGTAAAAAACCATCGAGTACCAAGTTGCATCCATAATCCAGACACTTTTTGAATTTCGACCACCATATTGTTTTTACCATATTGAATTATTGATCTTTGAGTTGAAATTTGTAATAGCAACCTCAAAAATTCCAGGGTACTAAAATTCAAATCATTCAAATCGAGTAACTTTTTTCATTTTTCCCGCCATATTGGCGCCGCCAATATTTTGACTTCAGTGACCCCAAAAATTCCCGAACAGCATTTGGGTGCCAAATTGGAGGGGTTGGGGTCAAAATAGCGAATGACTAAAATAATGAATTCCATAATAATGGCCATTCTAGATTCAGACGTTCATTATATTTGAGGGGAGGGAGTCAGGTAAAAAAAATCGATTTTAGAAATTCAATATCATCCATATCCAATTGCATATAAAAATGCCCAACGCACTATATTGTTGGTACTCGATGAAAGGATTTTTTACTGCCGTCTGACTTGTATATTGCTTTTCAATATTATCTTAAGCAAAGTTCTTAGGTTTTTCATTCTGCGCAGATTGGAATGGTTGACGTCTCATTTTCTTCTTCATGACAAGATACACCGGCTAAATGGAGCAAATGTTAATAAAAGGTAATATTTTTTAAGTGACATAATTATTAATAAATAAATTTTATGCTATTTTCTAAATCAGTGATTAACTTTGCTTTCAGAATGAAAAAAAATAGTTTGCTCCATTTAGCCGATGTATCTTTTCATGAAGAAGAAAATGAGACATCAACCATTCCAATCTGCCTAGTAATTTAATCTGAATCATGTGCAGAATCGAAAACCTAAAAACTTTGCTTAAGATAATATTGAAGAGCATATGCAAGTCATACGACAGTAAAAAATCCTTTCATCGAGTACCAACAATATAGTGCATTGAGCATTTTTATATGCAATAGGATTTGGATGATATTGAATTTCCAAAATCAATTTTTTTTGCCTGTCTCCCTCCCCTTAAATTCGCTATTTTGATAATTCGCCATTTTGAGCTCCACCTGCCATTTTTATTATTATTTGCAAGGAACCTGTAACTGAATTAATTCGCATTTTTACGTTGATCCGATGTTTTTTCGATAGTATATATCTCGCAATTGACAAACTATCGATAAAGTAAGCACATTGCGAAAGCCATTCAATCCTACGGTTTAAGTTATACAATGTCGACGAGCACGACGAGTTACGATTAAACCAAGAACACTACCGCCACAATGCTACTACCTCCGGTGCTACAGTACTTACAGGACTATAGTCAGTTGTAGAGAACAATTCGTAGAGTCGCTTGCTTTGGATTTCAGGCTGTATTGGGAGGACTCTAATGCGGGTCGATCCACGCCGAGCCCGAGGTCTTCTCGAAGTAGCTGGTAGACGTATAGTCACTTTAAATCCGCGCACACCTCGTACATACTATATATGTAGATAGATACATGAAGATAGTGTACATAGACATATATTACAACGATAGAGAGATTGTAGGCACTATATGTACATAGGGCTTTCCCGGTGTACAAGACTTTACGCGACCGCGCGCATAGAACTTTGCCCAAGGTAACACTTTGCTGCTGCTGCCGCTGCTGCTGCTGCTGCTGCTGCTGCTGCTGCACAGGCAAGAACGTTGCTGTATCTCCTAGCGCTGTGTAGTACTATTGCTAGCTAGGGCAAAGCCACGAGGGCCACTAGCACTAGAGGAGTTTCCAAACTCACTTCGACTCCAGTCGACCACTTAACTAACGTCTGAAGAAGATTTTTGAGATTCAAGGAGAAGTACTGGAGCAAGAGAAAGAGGGATGCAGCAATATATAGATATAGCTTGAAGGAAGATATAGAGTGATGAGGGCGAAAGAGTTGCCGCAGTAGATTTACCGCAGCTACGTGAGAAAACTTCGTTTCATTGCCGTTATACAATTTTGAAGAAGGCGAGCTAACGCGAAGAACATCCAAGTGAGAAAGTGACGGAAGAACGAAATGTAAAAGGAGGTGAACCAAAAATTCATTCAGATGGAAGTTATAGCATCGTGAATTTTCTTTTTTGAAAGGTTGATTTTTTGAAAGTGGGCATTTGCGATTTACACCAGCCACATTTTATTAAACTTCCATCGGTTAACTCGGTCGAAAATAAAGAAATGCGAAAGTAAAAAATTGAGAATGAAAAGATTGGGTATTCAAAATATAAAATGGAATTCCATGACTTGAACTAATTTTCTTAATTAGCGGCTCGTTGATGGCGATGGCGGCGATATATTTTTATAATATATGGAGCGTTTTTGAGAAATCGATAACGTGAAAATATGTCGCCGAAAAATATAATGGATTCTGATTCCTCGGTTCACCGCGGAAATCAGTGGAATATATTCAAAAAAAAATCTTTGAACGATTTGAGATGACGTATCCACTGAAGACGATCTGAATTTATGAATTTCGCTATTTTAACCTAATTAAAACGATGCTTTGGCTAATTATGCTATTAGTTACGTCGGGAATTGGCCCTTGATCGGATGCACCAGCTTAATTAAACCGGTCATATCGAACCTCCGTGGCAGACCATGCGGAGATGATTAGATGATGGATGAACATGAACATGACAGAGAACGATCTGGAGATGAAGACAGATATAGACACAGCGATAAATCAATGCACTTTGTGAACAATTGCCCAGCATTCACTGAACTCGGTGAGTTCAAACTTTGGACACTGATTCCTTAAAATTTCGCCCGTAGGTGAGCCAATGTATGATGGAACAAGATTTCGTTTTATATGGAAGACTAAGAGTTATCGTGACTCGCGCGTTTGCATTGCAGTTTAATTTGTTGGTCTGATAAAAGACTTGGAAAAATCCAGGCTTCGGGGCCCTGGAGGGATTTTAAAAAATCCGGGCTTCGGGTGCCCGTCGGGGATTTGGAAAAAATCCAAGTTTCAGGGGCCCTTGGAGGACTTGGAAAAATCGGGGCTTAGTGGACCCTTGGGGGATTTTGAAGAATCCAGGCTCCGCGGCCATTGTGGGATTCAGAAAAATCCAGACTTCGCACGGAAAAAGGGGTGTAGTTGTAGGAACTACAGAACTGATACGTGCCAACCAACGTGCATGGTAAAATATTGCATTAGCAAATTATTGAGGGTCAGAACCAACTGATTGGTAATGCCAACTAGCCGATTAATGTCAACCAACCGATTGGTAACGCCCACCAACTGATTGGTGGCGCCAACCAACCCATTGGTGGCGCCAACCAACCGATTGGTGGCGCCAACCAACCGATCGGTGGCGACAACCAACCGATTAGTGGCGCCAATCAACCGATTGGTGGCGCCAATCAACCGATGGGTAGTGCCAACCAAGCTTGACATGGAATGCCCTTTATATGGCTTGATTCTTGACACGGCCACGACGATGAGATTTTTTAATAATATAATTTGAATTAAATATGTATCAGTTTAAGCTGCACAACCAGATTATTGATGTTTTAATGGCATTTTGACACCCCGAGTAAAAAATTTAAGTCTGCGTATGCTCATCATCACATACGCCAACGTCTACTATAACCGTAATAGATCGATCAATAAAATCTGCTAAAAGTACTCCGATATTGATAATCCTGGACTCAAGATAAACTTTGGAGATGGCATTAGAATAATATAAGTCTACGCGGAGTCTACTATAAATGTATTATCTAAAGATAGTTTATGAAATAATCGACTTATAGCTAAGTATAGGTTTATACTAGACTTTACGAAGACATAGACTATTCTAATGTCATCTTCGAACTATATTTTACATCCAAAAGTGTCTTCAACGCAGAACTTTCCCTAGATTTAATTAATTGATCTATTGTTGTACTACCCTAGATCGATTTTCTTTTTTTTACACGGTACAAACTGTTCAGTGATTAATTGACATTAGTCGATGTCGATAAATTCCCAACTAAATTGGACAGTACGTCGGAAATTTACTGCGAATTGGATATCATAAAGCTCAATGATACAAGTGTATGGACATTTAGGTTTGAATATAATATTGGATATATCTGTGAATAGAGAGTTGGTAACAGGAGGATATTTCGGGATATCGTGAAGCACCCTATCTGTGTGTCGGTATATAGATATTACGGAAACATGTATAGGGATGAAACGTAGTTCGCGATGAACCTGCTGTTTGGACTCGCTCGTTTTGTGTCTCCCTTCATTTTCGCTTCGGTAGTTCGTAGCTGTGCGAGATACTATAGCACACACACTGAGCTTTCAGCATCATCGACCAGCAGTGGGAGAGGCATGGAACTAGCGTCCGGATTAATATAGGATGAGAAGGAGAGAAACGCTCTTGGGTTTTGAGCTATTCAGCCATTATTGATATTCCACGGCGGGTGCTGGGTCATTCACTTATATGCCTAGGCAGAAGTGGTGAACAGAGTGAAATGTAGTAGGACTGTACGTATAGAGACGTCTCGCTGGCCCACGAGAACGAGAACGAGTAGAAGAAGACTCGGTGGAGTAGGACGACGTGGACGACGACAAACGTCGTGACCTCGACCCGCACCGATAAATCACGGGGGCTCGCTCTTGTGCTCTCGCGGCACTCTCCTACCTTCTCGAAGAAGAAGGGAAATTTATCTGTATAAGGGATGATTCTTTTTTTTTTTTTTTTTTTTTTTTCTTCTTCTTTTTTTTTTCTCTCTCGTACTGTCCTGTCACTATAGATATTTCTCGCGAGAGCCTGCAGTGGATTACGTGGGTGGGTGGGACTGTACGGTTTGGTCAAGCCAGTAACTGGAATCGAAAGTATTTTCAATAAAATTCGAAAATTGAAATACACATGGGTTTTCGGTTTTTGTGAATTTATGAATTTAAGTGGAATATTAAAATATTAGATTTTGTTGATGAAAATAGGTAAATATCTCAGTGATGATAATTTAGTAGACCTGTAATATAATATGTTACGTCATGGCTATTATTATTTATATAATGACGCAACAAAAAAAGATTTATTATTTCCTCCACTTCAGGGCGGTGTTTGCCGCCTCAGGGGTTGGAGGTGTGCACTGGGTGATTGAATAGTGTTATTGAAAAAAATACACTTTTTTTTTAACAATAAACAATAAATTTTATTGAAAATATGTGGATGAGTCGAGATTTCACAATTTTTATTTGGTTCTGTAATAAAAATATTTAATTTCGTAATGTTAACATTTATTATTAGTTGATAAACGTAGTTTAACGCATTTTTAATTTATTTTATTTATTTAGGGATTTATTTAAACAGTGTTTAAGCTTTATTAACGTTTGACGAGGGGCGACCAGGCTGGTCGGCCCCCTGAGTAAAAAAACTAAATTCTTAAAATATTTGGCCAACTCAACCTCGCGTGGTCGAGTCGCCGTACAGGACTGACTATATGACAAATTAAAAGTGGTGCTGAAGGCACAGCGCATTAATATACAAATTGAAGATGCAGAACATCCCACATCTCATAGGCGTGCGGTGCCCTGCTAATCGCCGTGGGGCCGCTGACGCTGCGCCGATAAGGGCAGCGAAAGCAGTCCCCCGGTCTGAGACGCGCGTAATGCACAAGAAAATTTTATTTTTAATCAGCCCAGTAGCGGGAAGCGCTACTGGGTGTTCGGTCCTGATATGGTATGTAACGCCATTTCTGATCTGGCCGTGATTAGGCCACAAATCCGGGCGTTATCAGGCTGCTAATCCGGCGGCCAACAGGATCCCAATCCGGCAACAATGAGGCTACTAAGCCGGCCAGGATCAGGCTCCTGATCGGGTCTATAGTAAAAAATGAGAAGGTCCAATATACATAAAACGCATAACGCCAGTTTAATAATTGGAAGTTTATTCTGGTACCATACATGGTCGTGGAAGCTTTGAAAATGAAGTATTACTATTTTATTTTTTAGCTAACCGAATTGACATATAAAGGACTGATAATCTCAAACAAATCGCCAAATAATGGCGTTCTTTGGAATATTGAAACTATCTTGCAGATTCAAAATATATACAAAACTCAAGACGAAAACAGAATAAAAATAAACGGAACAGTACGGAGTGTTAAAAGATTGATGTATATATATCCATGCGACTCATCAATTTTGAAAATCTGCCGCGTAAAAAAAAACGCATCGTAAATAGTTACGATAGAATCAATCGATCGCAAAATGATGATTTTGTATATAAGTGACGCAGTTGACCAGAAAATATATGCTGTTTCCCTTATACATGAATAATTGTGTAAGGCATATACATAAAAATACAACAATATCTAATCGATGACATTACAATAATAATCAATATTATACAAAAAACATCTCTCATTTATTTATTGTACATACACCGGTAATGCCAGATATGCTCTTCCAGTACTCTGATAATTTCGTTTGAAATGGTGTATATTTTGAGTCAACCAGATTTGAATATTCTGGCCAAAAGCAGGGCCGCATCTGGCTAGCCCGACCAGGAGTGCCTGACCGATTTCTGATTCCGACATGATATGGAAAACTGTAGTCTAACGACATTATAAATGTTGTAGCTACGCATGATTCGGGCGGGTTCGGGACCTCATTTGGCTAACCGGATCAGGAATACCCGATCGGTGCCTGATGGGCAATATTTCAGGCTAGCCAGTTTTTAAATACCATACCGATACATGATCCCGGCAGGACCAGGGCCTTATTTGGCTAGCCTGAACAGGCATACCTGACCGATGCCACATCCGGGCCTCGATGTGGACTGTGAATGGTTTTGGACCATTTCACGTAACCCGAACCAAAGCTTCTATGAGGAAACAAATATGAACCCGTGTTACTTTCACGGAATGAGGTTATTTTAGCGAAGTCCGGAAAATGTTTTTCTGCTCATTAATAATACATTTGATGACGAAAAGCTGACGAATGTCGATTAAAGAATTAATTTGATTTACCAGTATTAAGGGGAGGGAGTCAGGTCAAAAAAATTGATTTTGGAAATTCAATATCATTCAAATCCAATTGCATATAAAAATGCCCAATGCACTACATTGTTGGTACTCGATGAAAGGATTTTTTACTGTCGTCTGACTTGCATTTGATTTTCAATATTATCTTAAGCAAAGTTCTTAGGTTTTCCATTCTGCGCATGATTCAGATCAAACTACCAGGCAGATTGGAATGGTTGACGTCTCATTTTGTTCTTCATGAAAAGATACACCGGCTAAATGGAGCAAATGTTAATAAAAGCTAATATTTTTTAAGTGACACAATTATTAATAAATAAATTTTATGCTATTTTCTAAATCAGTGATTAACTTTGCTTTCAGAATGAAAAAAAATAGTTTGCTCCATTTAGCCGGTGTATCTTTTCATGAAGAAGAAAATGAGACGTCAACCATTCCAATCTGCCCAGTAGTTTGATCTGAATCATGCGCAGAATGGAAAACCTAAGAACTTTGCTTAAGATAATATTGAAAAGCATATGCAAGTCAGATAACAGTAAAAAATCGTTTCATCGAGCACCAACAATATAGTGCATTGGGCATTTTTATATGCAATAGGATTTGGATGATATTGAATTTCCAAAATCAATTTTTTTTACCTGGCTCCCTCCCCTTAACCCAATCGTAGAAGAATTTGTAAAAATGTTCAACTACAAATCCTTTACCAAAACTTAGAACTGTCGGAATATCGTTGATATTTTTATTTCGTCCACAGTCAGAAAAGATCGGACGTTTTTATGCATAAGCTTGTCAATTAAAGTTAATGCACATTTGTGATATGAAATAAATGCACTTTTGCGGTAAATTTAAAACAAATGATTAAAATTCAAGTACTTTTACTGTGAAAATTTTAAGTGAATTATTGAATTTGCTGTACCACACGTTAATTTTACATCGCACGCGTATTGTAACTCTAATATATCAGTTTATGCATAAAAATGTCTAGTATTTATAAATTAAATTGCAAGTAGCTTTTATTCATCGGAATATTTTTACTTCGCCATGTTTTATGGAAATTTCTGTGAAATTTGTCTAGAGGCTATTCCTATGAAACTTTCACCATCTAGACACTCCCAAACTTTATATAGAATTGACATTTTGAAAATGTCATTTTATGAGATTTTACCCTCATAGACTAATATAATTTAATAGACCATATTCGTCACTTTTCCCTATAACAATAATGAAAACACAACTTTATATTGTTCTCAAAATTATAGAATAATATAGAATAATTTATTTTAATGCAACTATGATGTATTTGACACTTTATTGCGCGACGTATAGTTCTCGCGTCACGGATACGATAATAATTGTAATGTTGGCAATGAAAGTTGACAAATTAGTATTCCCGTTTATATTGTGGCCTGAGACAAGGATTGTTTTGCTACTCTTGAGGCTCTTGTTCCGCGGGCAGAGTTCCGGGAGAGACGAGTGAATGGCGAGACAGAGAGAAAAGTTGGGAGGAAGGATACAGTATAACCGAGAGAAGCTCGCGGGTAGAAATGCGGTGTGCGCTCTCTCATTGTGCATCCTATCATACTTTGCTCTCTTCTTATGCAATTGCCGCCCGAGGGTGTTGAGAACTATGATTCCAAGTCCGACAATGAGCGAGTGCGAGGAAAGAAAAGAGACGAAGAGGAAAACGAGCGAGACGCGAATCACGAGTAGCTCCATCGTGACTGGTAGGGGCAGTAGGGGGGAGGGAGAGGGTGGAGGAGCTGGGATCTCTGTATATGGGGCATTATACCCGATTGGACCACCATTTGCCACGACCATCGTCAATAGTTGATTATGTTTTTCGTCATTTGCTCTAATAGGTAAAGCATGCTCCATTTTTTACAAATATTTCTACAAAAATTTCTAAAAATTGCGTTTAACGTAGTATTAGCGTCTTGTCTGACGTCGCTTAAGTTCGAGCGAGATTGAGTGAGAATTACGAACAGTTCTCGATGAGATAAAATACTGAAAAAATCAAGCATATGGAAGGTGCTAAAGAAATTATTTTGGCACAATAATAATTTTAAAATGTTAATGTATCTTCTTGGATATAAGTTGTATCGTAAAAAACGTATATTAAAGTTTTTCATTTTGAAGCATACTTTTATGAAAATTTATTTTAGAAATGCTTCATCTCCTCCGATGTATTGATTTATCATTAATAAACATGAAAATTGATTTTTTATGAGAATAAAAATTAGAAAATAAATAAAAAATTATAACTCTCATAAAAAATCGGAAAACATTGTCCCACTTTGCGACATGAAATTGGTAGTGGGATATATTCCTTTTTATTTTTTAACGATAGTTTTAAAAATTAGAAAAACTTAAAACTCTAGTAAAAGAACATAAAAAAATTGTCCCACTCCTGATTTGTGTATAATGTCTCGTATGAGGCATTATAAACCATTCGGACCAGCTTTTACCACTTTTACTACCAATGGATGAAGCATCCTCCTTTTTTTCAAATTTTTTATCGCAATTTTTCGCGCACTTGTGACTTTCTA
Organism: Ephialtes manifestator; assembly: GCA_963970395.1. Lineage (NCBI taxonomy): Eukaryota > Metazoa > Arthropoda > Insecta > Hymenoptera > Ichneumonidae > Ephialtes > Ephialtes manifestator. Next base: position 294,224 of record OZ019975.1, on the reverse strand, counting down.
AAAATTGCTCCAAAAATTGGGTTTAAAAACTTTCGAATACACGTATCATCTTGGATATAAATCGCATCGTAAAAAAACGTATATAAAAGTTGTTCATTTTGAAGTATACTTATATGCAAATTTATTTTTTAAATCCTTTAACTCCTCCAGGGCATTGATTTTTAATTAATAAACATAAAAATCAATTTTTCAAACCTGGGACATTTTTATTTATTTTTAATATCTAAAATACTACTCATAAAGACGAATATTTTAAGCCTAGACGGGAAGTGGATCAATTTTTTTTTTCGATTTTTGTAAATGAGAGTTTGAAAAATGAGAAAAAATTCAAACTCTCGTAAAAGAACGTTGAAAAATGATCTCACTCCCAATTTTTTTTCCGAACGTGGGACAATTTACTTCCGACGTTTTTATGAGAGATTCAATTTTTTATTTAATTTTTAAATTCTTGTAAAAAATCGAAAAAAAACATTCTTCCACTTACCGTCCATGCTTAAAATGTTCGTCGTTATGAGTAGTACTTTAGAATTTTTTTCAGAACAAAATAAAAAATGTCTAAGTATTTGAAAAGTCGATTTTTATGGATATTACATATTGTGTGCGAAATATGCGATGAAAAAATTTGAAAAAAAAGGAGCATGCTCCCTCCATTGTGTTGACTGACGAAAAAAATAATCAACAATATCGACAATGGCCGTGATAAAAGGTATCCCAATCGGTGTATAATATATACCCTATGGTATATATTATATCGGTGTATAATAATACCCCATATAGGCCTGGGTGCGAGTGCTCGTGCACATTTCTTGGATTGTTAGGAGAAAAACGGGAGAAAAATGGTCGAGATAAAGAGCGCACAAGCGAAAGGGATGAGGAGGAAAAAAACGAAGGAGGAAAGAACAAGAAAGAGGGACAAGACAGGACCTCGACGACGACGACGACGACGACGACGACGACGACGACGACAACGACGAAGAAAAAGAAAGAAAGAAAAAAAAAACGTTTCGTGTAACGTGCTCATGCCCCTCTACTCAGCTTGCGCTGAAGATTTTCCAGAGCTCGCAAAGTCCATTGTCTAAACGAGGCGAGCCGGCCCTTTGATCCCCATCCCCATCCCCACCCTTTGAGCTCACGCGTGCGCATCTTTCTCTTCCTCTTTCGACCCTCTCGAACCATTCCACCGTTTATTAACGTTCTTTAATCAGAGTGTCTTCTCGAGTGCATCATAAAGATTCCTCCACAAGCTCCGGAGTGCCTCGTTGCGCTACTGTGTGCTATAAGGACAGTGCGATTATATGCGTCCTTGCGAATTAAGAAAACCTTCTCTCGGCTCACTTCCACTGCAGTAAACGGGCTACGGAATGTTTTCCATTCTCCCAACCGCCTCAAACTCTGTATTGCTGCGCCTGCGCTAATGGTAGTTACGGCAATATTTCTCCATGTCGAGTTTTCGCTTAAAATAATAATAGTAGTCGTTCGACGTAACATGGAATGACCGGTTAACACCGCTGAATTACCACTTTGGAATAATTTCACGCTGGCGGAATCTCTCACATATTTAAAACCCTTCAACGCTCTCCGACAATAGGCTTTTCCTTTTTCACTCTGTACAGAATTCACGCTCTGTACAGAGCGTTTTGTGCCTTCTTTTTGGTGGCAACTGTTGTCGATGTTATTCCAAGTATCGAAAAATCTGTAATGCAGTTAACAATACAGGGAATTTTTATTTTTATCCCATGGAGAATCTGAAATAACATACGTTTACTTCTACCGACTACATTTTGGTGGTTAACCGTGATGACATATTAACATGTCACACGAACTTTGTTGATTTTTAACTGTACATGTGAGTGGATATGTACCAGACCCAGAGAAAATACATATATAGTTTGCCAGTAGTTACAACAGGGCCAATGCATGCTACGTCCATGGCTACCAAGTGATGATAACCACTACTGGCCACCACTTTTGAGCCATTGCTGGATACGAGCAGAACTGGCGAGGCCAACAATTGACCCACCCTATATGCGAACTTTCGTATTTTATTTCTGAATTGGTTTTGCCAAGCAAATTGCGAATATATAATTATTCTAATAAGTCAAGATTTATCTTGAAATCATTGCTAAATTCTTTATAATTAACCTGGCCTGTATTGCCCACTTTCTCCAGCGATACATTTGCCGATTTAAAGTGATAAAAACTCCGCACTCCAGAATCTTTTCTCGAAATTTCTGTGCTTCCTATCAAATATTAAGTACCCTGAGTAAAGCAAGAAAATTCAGTGTTCAAACAAAAGTTTTTTTCAAGATTGAGTCCATAAATTAAAACTATTAAAGGGTTAGTATATTTAATACTAGACTTTTCGCCCGTCTCTTGGACAACTCGGTAAATATTCTATAAGGCTTTTAAAATTTACGTAAAGGGTGTAAAGTCGAAAAGAACTTTACTGCTAAAATCTGTTTCAACACTATACCAAAGTTCAAGTATCTTTACTAGAGATATAAATTTATGGACTTTAAAAGATTAATCAAATACGTGCCCGTACAGTTATGTGTTTTAATGGCACCATTTTCTCGAATACCTTGGAGACCCCGTAAACATTTCAGAAGATATTTTAAATGTAAGACATCGTTTTATCACTGATGTTCAAATAAAGAACTAACGAAAAATGATCATTGCCTTTGGCAAATTTGCCTCACGAGTGGCACGTGTTATTACAGCTGATACTTCCTTCCTTCTTTATCTCTAGAAAAATGCATTAACTAACACTTGTATACAAAGAGAGAGAAATTAAATAAAAATGTTAGTCTATTTGTGTACAAAATTTCAGCCTGAAATCCAGTAATTTACGAAAGTTATAACGAAAAAGGATTTTTTTTTCAAATTTTCAAAATATTGTAAAACTTGAACCTCTGTATCGATTCGTGCCAAATACAATTACAAAAATAATTAGATGTATTTGCATTTATGAAGAACTAATTGGAAAAATATTTTAAATTTTACGAACGCTAGACCAGTCACCTCCTTTTTTTTAATTCAAAAAGCTACAAGATCTAAATTTCTACATACATTTTGCCGAAATTTGCAACATTCAAAGACGGATCGCATCTTCAACTATGTGCCATATTTCACCTTTATCGGTTGAGCGGTTCTTCTGTTACAGCCTGAGCAGAATTGGTTATCGTTACATCAGTAACAAATAAGGCACTACTCGTGCCAGCAGTACCTATAAGATTAACACCTAGTGTAACGCTCAACATTTTTGTTCGGACGGTAAAATTGAAATTTCGAAGATGCACACGCACACCGAGAGAAAAATTTTCATTGATTCACGGAAATCTTTGCCAATGAAATGAAATACTTTAATTTCAATACTATCTTTTCTTTGAATGATCTCAAACTCAATGAAAAGTAGTGACATTGATTCGAAGAAACATTTCTTTAAACCAATGAGCCTTTTTCATTGTTTTCAAAGATATAGTTTCTAATTCAATGAAACCTTCTTCTTATCAGCTCAAAATTTCGAAACCTATTTTTTCCCGAAGTACGCGGCCGATAAAGCTCAAATTTTGTGAGTATGTAAGAAAGTACGGCAGAAATAGGCTAAGCTTGTGAGTCCTCGAAACTCAAAGCCGTTCTTTCGGGAGAACCGGAAAACAAAAAAGTGAGGTTACGTGCGAGAGAGATCAATGAAAACGTTTCTTTGAACCAATGAAAACGTCTCTTTAAAACAATGAAACTGTTTTTTTATTATATGCTCACTAAGTCCATCTTTATTTACAGGCAATGAAATGTTCTCTTTGAAATTCAAATGCACTATTTCATTGAAATCAAAGAAATATTTCGTTCAAATCAATGAAAAAAAAAATCAATCCACTCATTTCTTTGGCGTCAATGAAATCTTTTCTCCCGGTGCACAGGGACAGATTTTTTCTAAACCACTTTTCTCGATGTTTTGGACCATTTTGGGTAAGCTGACATGAAAATCTCAAAAGCAATATTTTTTTCATAAAATACAGTTTTCTGTATTGGGAAGAAAAATGAATGAAAATAAGGCTTTACGATATACGTTATTCAAAACTCAAAGATTATAACTATACGTTGATAGCGCCGAAAAGCATCGGTATACAACAGACATATCTGTGGCTGACTGTGAAGGCTTTAGGTCTCGCGTCTCGCGGCAATCGAAGCCGATATTCAACGGGGCGAAGCAAAGCACTGAGAAACAAAGCAAAGCTGCCTTTGACCACGACGAGAACAAGGCTTGTTTTCTCGATTGGGCGCGAGAATAAAGGTGGAGGCGAGATCTGCCAATGTTCATAACAGTACTTGCGGTTTTTGAAAAGCTTTTTTCACTCTTCAATGGACATAATACAATTGTGAACCACTAGCACGAGAAAAAGACTAAAAACGTGATCATAAATATTAGGGAAAATTATATTCTTTGCAGGATCCTTAACAGCTCATCTAAAATCTCTCTCAAATTAATATCTAGCTTGAATTCATTATTAAAAATCCCCGAGTCAAAATTTTAACCCTCGGTTAGCCCTTCAGGAATCCCAAATCGTTTGACGAGACAAAAGCCGACGCCGGTTTCACCCTCCGTACAGCCGACAGTGACCCTATTTGGAGGTTCACCCGTTATTTGCCACCCTCCGTAGAGTCTTCCTCACTTCGTGTAGAGCCTCCGACGGCCTACTCACCATATCCATAGACCCTCACCTACGACCTACTCACCCTAAATGAGGTATGCCCAAAAGGTTACCATTAACTTTATCTTCAATTGGTTGCTGTAGTTCAGAGGAAAACAATAATTTGTGTATAAAAGTAAACTAAAAATTAATAATTGAGACCCAATAGTTATCAGATGTATATTACGATTATTTTGGCTATAGTAGGGAAGGAAACGGATGTGACTAAAAGATGACACCCGAGGCGAAATGTTTACCCTCCTTTTAACCTAAAATGATTGAGATGTACTACCGTAGTCTGGAGGGTGAAAGGAGGGTATCGTACATAGATTAACATTTGAATTTCACCCTACACGGAGAGAAAAATACATGGTTAAAGCAACAATACTATACTTTTACCATGTAATAATTTACTATTACCATACAATATAATTCCCAGGTGCGCCGATTATATTTTATAGTAATGACAATGACAAAAATAATAGCTGCAAACATAATTATAGCTCAACAAAACAAATACATAGTATCCTGTAAAAATCGATATGATCGGGTCTCCTGGGAACTATATCAGTATAGTCGGCTCTACCATTCTACTATATATTTTTCTCAATGCACCAGACTCCCCAAATGGCAGAAAGTAGACATACGTCGACTTAACGGAGGACCACGGAGGGTGAAGCAGACCCTAAAAAACCTTCATAGAACCTACCATAGAACCTCCCAGACCCCCTCTGAGCCTACCACTGCGAAAGTTCCTTCCACATACACTATTACACCTTCCGTTGACCCAAACATCAATGGAAGTATAATTATTTATATTATGAATATAAGACACAAATTCAGAAAGAAAAATATAACTTTGTCAGTGGAATCATAGTACAATTACATGTGAAGAAAGTACGATAATGAGTAAGAAACTTTTTCTGGGTGTATTGTAACGAGTGAATTGGTTTGCATTCCTCAAAATATATTATTCCTGACAATAAGATGTTGATCTCTTCGTGAGTTTTTATCAGGGCACGTTTTTTTTTTTTCTATGTTTGTAACTTAAGTGGGGTTATCTGAATTTCAATAGGGTATATAGGCTCAACGGGAATTCTATACCTCATTTAGGGTGAGTAGGTCGTAGGTGAGGTTCTATGGATAGGGCGAGTAGGCCGTCGGAGGCTCTACACCGAGAGAAAAAGTTTCATTGATTCACGGAAATCTTTGCCAATGAAATGAAATACTTGAGTTTCAATACTATCTTTTCTTTGAATGATCTCACTTAATGAAAAGTAGTATCATTGATTCGAAGAAACGTTTCTTTAAACCAATGAACCTTTTTCATTGATTTCAAAAATATCGTCTCTGATTCAATGAAATGTTCTTCTTACCAGCTCAAAATTTCGAAATCTTTTTTGTTCCTGAAGTACGCGGCAGATTAAGTTCAAATTTTGTGAGTATGTAAGAAAATACGGCAGAAATAAGCTAAGCTTCAGTCTCCTCGAAACTCGAAACCGTTCGTTCGGGAGAACCGGAAAACAAAAAAAGTGAGGTTAGGTGCGAGAGAGAGATCAATGAAAACGTTTCTTTGAACCAAAGAAAACGTCTCTTTAAAACAATGAAACTGTTTCTTTATTATATGCTCACTAAGTAAATCTCTATTTACAGGGAATGAAATGTTCTCTTTGAAATTCAAATGTACTGTTTCATTGAAATCAAAGTAATATTTCGTTGAAATCAATGAAACAAACATCAATCCACTCATTTCTTTAGCACCAATGAAATCTTTTCTATCGGTGTACACGGTGAGGAAGACTCTACGGAGGGTGGAAAATAAGGGTTGAACCTCCAAGTAGAGTCACTGTCGGCTGTACAGAGGGTGAAACCGGCGTCGGCTTTTGTCTCGTCAAACGATTTGGGATTCCCGAAGGGAATTTTAACCGAGGGTTAAAATTGTATAATTTTATAATTTTATAATTTTGACTCGGGTTACGCTTACGCCGAAGCTTTTCCGCCCTCGAAAGTGGCATCTAAACAATCTAAAATGATACATGTTTAATAAAACTAATATAAGAAAAAAACTTTATGTCTGAATAATGATAAATAATAATATTTATGTAAACACATGCTTGATAATCTAAGTGGTGTCATTGTTCTAGAAGATTCGTGATTCCCCTGAATATGAACGCCCAGGATAATGACGATTTAACTGATTTTAAATGCTTCACAGGATATGCAAAGTCTTTTTATCCTCACAATGCGGTAGTGAGTTAGTCTCTAATAGTTTTACTTAAAACAAAAACCTGAGATTTATTTGAATTAAAAATGTATACATAGCACTTATTAGGGGAATGACGCACTAGCTTGCGACATCGGCGTATTGCACCTGACTTTGGAGAAAAAACAAGTTAAGGCATCAGACCAGCACACGAACGATTGATCTAATCGATTCAATAAGTCGAGACGACGCTGGTCTAACATCGATCGCTCGCTAACCCCATATATTGCCGTAAATATTAACTGATTTCGATAGAACCAGGGGAATGACTGACAACCCAGACACAAAGTTTCGTGTTATATTCTGACGCATCTGTAAAATATCATTTCTTTCAAGTTCCAGAGGAATACTATAAATACGAAATAGTTTTAGAAAATATGTATAATTTAAACATTAAAGAAGATTAAGTACCTTTAAAGTCTATTAGAACACGCGAAAATGTGGAAGGTACATGCCACGGGAATGAATTTTAGGGATTAATCGCAGAGGAAAAACGGTTAATACGATTTTAAAAATAAAATCTATCTTTTAGACTTTTTTCTAAATGTGATTTACTAATATATTCTGCGAAAAAAATCAATTAAACATTAGTCATTGCAAGAAGGTTGTGTAGGCACATGCAAACGGACTATTTCAGGATAATTACCCATATAAGGTAGATGAAAATAATTGATAGGATTATCACAACGTCCAGAATCGAATCCAACAGGAAACCTAATCCAAATAAGCCTGAATATTTGCTCAAGTGTAGAGACTAACTCATTCGAATTAACTCTCCGCTTGTCTCTCCCACCCTCAGTGTGTATCGTAAGCAAGTATGCTTTCTTTTCATAATACCGTAAACTGTCTTTTCCCGGTCTCCATCCCCGGTTCTCCTCGTCTTCATCCTTCACGCGTACAACGAGCCCTCACGCCAATTACGACGTCGGCGCAGTCTCGGTAAAGGAACGTGAATTTTGCAACGTCGGTGCGATCATCGACTCGGCCAGGGGCGCAGACGCCCCCGCGTCAGCCCAACGGCGTTTCCCCCTCTTTCCCCACCCACTCCGAACCGCCGACCCCCAACCCCCATATTCCCACGCCGTTGCTCTTCCACCCCTACAAATTCCCCTCTAGCGCCACTTCTACGTCCCGGAACTACCGGTTACATTTCTCTCTCCTCGTACAGTAGCTCCTCATCATTCTCACCTTGTCTATCGCATTGCTATCTCGTACCAAAGAGAACCAACAACCCCCGACCCTCTATGGACATCAGGGCGCAGCTTCGCTCGCTTCGTACGTTCACCATCTCTCTCCCACTCTTCAACCAACTTCAACTCCACCACCTCCAAGCAACACCGCAGCCGCTGCGCCGTTGCTGCTGCTGCTGCTGCTGCTGCCGCTGCCGCTGCCGCTGCCGCTGCCGCTGCCGCCTCCGTTATCGCGCGGGGGTGTGGGACAATCGTGCCGCAGTACCAACGGGTTTCCGTGAAAGGTAGAAACCCCCTCGTGTTTGACGCTACTACAATATACGCGATAATATAGATTTTTAATTAGGCAAGAGATACGCCAGCAAATAACCGCGACGGTTTTGTGCGCGACGGTGGATGAGATGTGTCCGGGAATTTGAGTGACAAGTCAAGTATACCAAGTCAAAGCACAACTCAAACGGTAGTAGGAAGGAAATACACGTACGATTTTGGAGAATATATAGCGAGGAGTACATCCAACTATAATTTGCGGCCTCGACTGAGTTGAAAACCGGAAATTAAAGAGGCAAAACACAACAACAACATCATGCAGATTATACGTGACCGGAAAAGAGACCAAAGTACTTTGGTGCTAGTGTGAAATTTAGTTTTTCTTGTTTATCCAGGAAATCTGTTGTTTAGTGACAAAAAGTCGTTGTTGATAAATCAGATTTTGTTATTCGGTGTCTTCCTTGTTACTGTTGATCAAGATCTCAGTGCCGAGGTAATTGTGATTAATAACGAGTGGGAAACGACAAAGTGAAGGAATAGTCTTATTTTGTGTATTTCTAGGTTTTTGTTGATAATATTTTCCTGCCGATTGGTGTGGTTACGATTTACCGGCGGTTTTGCCAAAATCATGATCGTATAGCGAGGCGCTAGAGGCGTATTATGGATTTGCCGTGAAGTTGGACTCTGGCTGAGCTCTCGCGGGGTCAAACCAGGCAGAGACACCTGGACTACTGTAGTGGCTATTGTACAAAACGAAACGGAAGTGAAATATACAAGAAAACAGGGCCCGAGCGCCTTGAATGATTGATTCTCCAGTTTCAACCCCCGTTATTCCCGGCATAAACGGTCGAGGAACTTCGAGGGTTTTCCGTGATACTGCAGCCGGAGATAGCGAGTCGCTTTCACCGTGCGAAGATGCGACTCGGCTTATTCACCGGGGCCGCCCTCCTCGAAGCCCTTCTCCCTCCCAACGCTATTCTTCCTATCGTACTCTCACTGCAGCTACTGTCTTGTCCAGGTTCGTGTATGCGCCATAAACCCCCATACGCCACATTATTTTGTTTATCGCTTAGGGTATACTTACAATATTTCATGATACATAGTTATATAAGGCAGGAGCCAAGATACCGGGTCTGTGGCCTATCATTGAACCGTAATGTCAAATATTTCATGTTTATGTAATATATGACCCTTAAAATGTTACCTGTAGTGTAATAAAGGTTATGTTAGTATTAGAAGCGCGCGTAGTGTCGAAATTATGCATTTTTTGCTGGATTCTCAAGAGTTATGTTCATGGTGGTGGAATTCTACCCGAGTAGAAATTTGGAACATTAAATGAGGTACGAATCTGGCGCTGCTAAGATCGTATCAGGCCCTTCCCATCATCCAGTCAGGGTCCGATTTGTGCCTAATGTAACGATAACAATGTCCGCTCGGGGAGTAGCGTCTATGGTGTTGAAATCATGCATTTTTTGCTAGACTCTCAAGTGTTTTGTTTATGGCTATGGAACCTAGCAATCACGGCAACTGTCAAAGTGACCATAAAAATAACGCTCATAGAAGTTGTTATTTCCACAGATTTCGGGAATGGTCAAAATGACCTTCAAAATAACCATAACCATAAGAATCTGATAGTTAATTTTTCGTCGCTAGAACCAATAACTTACCGTCAAAATAACCTTTACCTCAAAAAGGTCGTTATAACGGTAAGTTATTGTTTCCGACGTTTGATTATTCGAAGGTCATTTTGACCATTTCCGAACGTGTTTTCTGCGCGAAAAACAACTTCTATTGAGCTTTATTTTTATCGTCACTTTGACAGGTGTTTTTAAGAAAAATGACAGTTATCGTGATTGCTAGGGAAACTAGTAGCGTGTATGGCTTTTTTTGCTGGACTCTCAAGGGTTTTTTGTTCATGTCGATGGATTTCGTCTATGGTGACGAAATGATGCATTTTTTTGCTGGATTCTCAACAATTGTGTTCATTTTCAGGATAGAGAAAAAAATAGGAACAAATGTAAATTGTTATTAGTGGTTGCGTGAAAACGAATACTTTGCCTCGGGCGGTAATAGACGTTTTCCGGGTGCTTCGTGTGCGAGAAAAACCCATTTTCACACTTTGTGAAGGAAAATTTTATACAATACTCGTTGGAATAACTTTTTGTTAACTCGTGTAACTGCAACACTCGCCTTCGGTTCGTGTTTGCACTTGTAACGTAGTATACTATTATCGCACTTGTAACGTAATATACTATTATCGCACTTGTAACGTAATATATTATTATCGCATTAGTAACGTAATATACTATTTTCGCACTTGTATCATAATATATTATTTAAAAAATGCGTAATTTAGTTACTTAAAATCAGTAGTCGAAACTGTGAATATTGAAGTCGAAAAAAAATGCAATGTGCCTCAATTTCACATATTTTTTTCTGAAGACTCGTTGATTTATTTTTAATATCCAATTACACGTAATGCGTCATTATAAGCACAATATGTGGAATATTGCTATTGCGTTTCCGTTTTACTATTACGTGAGGGTACTAACATATGTCGTGGCTAGTTACACCAAACCCAATTTCTGTAGTAGGGACGGGGAGGTGGGGAATAAAGTACAAAACGGGAAAGTAAATTTACCGCAAGAATTGACGGGCCGAATTATTTTAAAAAATGTGCCATTGGAAATTTTCATAGAATCTATCTTATTCTTAAAACGTATTCCGATCGGATCACAAAAATATGAACAACGAGCTGTAAAATGATTTGTGAGCCTAACACAACAATTTGCGTTATTAGGACTATTAATAATTTTCAGAGATATTACCATATCCGACGACTAATTCCACTATTCTGAACTATCAAAAAAATGTGGTTTTATTCGGATTATATTCGTAAACTGAGGGCCATCGCATCATTCGTAAATTGAGGGCTAGCTAAATTAACCCGATTTCTTAAAATAATATTTTAATTAAAACTATGAGAGTTATTGCAGTTAGTTTTGTAATCAGTTTAGAAAAAAAAATAAAATAAACGTTCGACTTTCGACACTGGCTTCTTGCCTAGAATAAAATGGGTTAATAATACGAGGGGAAAAAACGCTATCCCTTTTTTTTCTTCAAAAATCGGATAATTTATGTAGTCATACAAAAGTTCAAATAGAATTCAGGAAAAAATGCATTTTATTTGGCGAAGATTTTTTTTTAATGGAACTACTATTTCATTTAATCAGCTATCAAAATGGATTATATTTTTATAGTTTACCGAGAAGGCTATAGAGAAGCAAACGAATCACTATATAGATTCTACTATAACGCCAGTTAAAAAATATTGTCATACTTTAACATTACATTATTATAAATTATTATGGCAACTAATACTCTAGTTGCTTGGTTTATACTAATTCTATATGGTATATAATATAATATTAGTAAAGCAGCTAGTATTAGTTGCTATGCTTTACAATAATGATATAATATTAGAAAATCAACTAATGCTAGTCGCCAGCAACGCTAGATGATTAATCGCCCATCTTTTCGACTCTCAATCAAAGAGTTGAGCGTTAATTGTATCACAATGTTTCGAATTCAGCAAAAAAATATATGACAACTCAAAATATATGCCTATATTTGCGGCGGTGAAAACTATACTTGGTATAGTTTTCATTGACAAACCGAAAGAGTCGCTTGTTTATGACTTTGCATAAAAAGAGGTGAGTAATTGTGCTGAAGTAGACAATGTAACCAGGCCAGTAAAATAACATACTGTGAAAATTATGAACAAGATTGATGAGTTCTCGATGACTGGCTTTTGTGGAAAAGATAAATATTCTCGACTGCATATATAGCCAGATAAATCGATCGTTATACCATGTGCCGGAGTAATACTGGGTAAAATGTGTCGAAGCTTATTTAATTCATGCGAGGGTTTATTGGAGATCTGAGGGGGCTTTGATAAAAGAGGCATTGTGTCAGCCCTCAACCTCTTTGCGATAACGCAGATAATTGATTATCGTGAGGTAGAGCACAACTAGAGTTTCATGTAATTCAGCTTCCGTCGGCTTTGTCGGGGTTTAAACGCGTAGCATTATTGGGAGGGCGATCAATGGAGAATCTAATTGTAGTACATACTGGAATAATAGCGCGATCAATGGAGAATCTATGTAATTGTAGTGCATACGATAATGGTAGTCCTGTATGTATGATGTGTGTCTACGTATTTAGGAGGCACGCGAGGACTGCGTATGACCGCGCTCCAGATACCACAGCACGTTGTCCTTAATCAAACGGTCAAGATGGAGTGTAATTTCAATCTTGATCAAGAATTACTTTACTCGGTTAAATGGTACAAGGATGGTCACGAATTCTATCGCTTCGTACCGAAAGACTCACCATCTGTCCAGGTCTTCCCAGTTCCAGGAGTTTCGGTTGACGTGAGTTCAATTTTCATCAATTTTCCTTATCGTTGCACGAAAAGAAGAGATTTATTAACATACACTGTAAAAAAAAAAAACCTCATTTAAATTTAAGGCACAGGTACTGGAAGTTTTTATGCATTTACTGGTATATTAAACTTAATGTACAAGTTTGATGTAAAATTAATGTATGGTACAGCAAATTCAATAATTTACTTTAATTTTACAGTACATGTATTCGAATTTTAATAATTTCCTTTTATTTTATACTACAATTGTGGCATTAATTTTAGATGACAAGTTTATAAATTAAAACTTCCACTTTTTTCTAAAAATGTAACCAAACAAATTAGTTGACATAACCAATCGATTATTTTATTTCCCTTACAAATCAAATGGTAGGGCCAACGATTGGATTTAGTTACACTGTAAAAAATATTTCAATGAAAATTAATAAACGGGTATATGAAGCTCGGATGCATACAACGTATATTAATTTCCATATCCGTACATCCGTAACAATTAAAGTCTTGGTATATTGTAAATACGTTCCGTATCTTCGATATTAATTGAAAAGTGTTTGTTTGTTTTCACAACATTTTTACTAAGCATTGAAAATCACGTACATTAATATTAAGATATTGGCAAATAGCTTTTTTACATACGTTTAAATGAACTTCCAATACATGTATTAATTTTCAAAATATTTTTAACAGTGTATAGAAGAACGCACTTATTAATTTTTAACGGCCGCACTTGAATTTTCAATCAAGTCATTTGATATCCGCGACGTATATTAATTTTAAGAGATATTTGATATCACTTCGAGTTTTCGAAATTTAACCTATAAGGGAGAACTAATTTTGATATAAAAATGCATATTGAATTTATAATTGGGTATTATTTTCACAAAGAGGTACATTAATTTTAAAACGCCTCCCTTAGAATCGCCTTATTAATATTGTACAAGTATTGTAATTTTGAGCGTCACGTGCATGAATATTCCTTTCTATTTTTTAAATTTCCGATATGTGGGGTGAATTTACTACATAATTGATATTACTTTCTATTTCATATACCGAGTTTGTAAATTTGTCATACTATGGGATATAATAATTCCTTCCTTTTTTTACAGTGTACGCTTACGAATCGTATGAATATTATTCGATATTATTGGAGCAACTTATTCTTGAGATCTTGTGTACATCAAATTGGAAAGATGATTTTCACAATCAAACATTTCTTTCCGTGTATCTTATTTTATTGAGTTGCAGATACAATTAATGTCTCATTATTTGTTTTCTATTTTATCTACAGATTAATCACTCGACCGAGAGATCGATCGCTCTGAATTCCGTGGAACTCACTAGCACCGGAAGATATAGATGTGAGGTTTCTGCGGAAGCACCTGCTTTTCAGACTGTGTCAGACCACGCTGACATGAGTGTCGTTGGTTAGTATTCTTGTCAGAAAATTCGTTTTATTAGCCTTGCTAGCCAATTTTATTATCCTTGTTCACCATCTTAATTCAGTTATGATACGATTTAAGTAACTACACGGAAAAAAACGATTAGTTGCCATAACCAAGAAATGAGTTGACACAACCAATCGATTATTATATTTCCCTTACAACTCAAATGGTAATACCAACGATTCGAATGGTAATACCGACGATTCGAATGGTAGTCACAATGATTGGATTAGTTAACCTAACTAATCCAATTGAGAACTAATCGTGAATAGTTGAGGTTACTATTCGATATGGTTGAGGCAACTAATTTTTTAGACATTGTGTACAGCAAATCGAAAACGTAGTTGCCACAACCAAACATTTTTCTTTCCGTGTAGAAAACATCCGCGCGCTGCGCGCCCGAGTAGAGTGCGTGTGTCGGTCCAGCGATCTTATTTAATACATATAATATGTATAATCAGAATTCCCAAAAATTAAGAGATATAACAAATTTTTCCAATAATTCCAAATCTTATCGAATCGGAAACTCTTTATAGATTTCACTCAAATTGATTACCAATTGTCCTTTAACATTCTTTCAATTATAAATTAGTATTTAGCTTGATAACTTGAAACTTGCGAGGTCTGGAGCATTACCAGACTTAAAAAAAAAAGTAAAGTCCTATCATTATATGGGGCTTTACATTTTCAGTAAAGCTGTACGTAGCTGTAAAGTAACAGTGAACAAAGAGGTCTGATTTACTTGACTGCAGAATTTCAATTCTCCTCGATCTCTTCGCTTATCATTTTATTCACGATTGTTCGGTTGATACTCCGCATGTAGTGACGCCGCGTACAATTGGTTTTGTTGCTGCCATAGAGACTACGTCGCACTTTGTCGTGCAAAATCTCAAGCCTAGTTTAATATTCGCAACTAACACATAATCCGGAAACCCCGAAATATTGTAAAGTCAACCAACTTGGGAATTCAAAACTCGCGCACCCGCGATATGCTTGACAAAACTGTCAGAATTGCAACTATCAAACGTGTTAAACACGAACTCGGTCTGGGTCTCGATCTGATCTCGCGCCAATTTGGACCAATCACAACGCGAATAACACGATGACAATGAACCAACTCGCACTTCGATAAAATCTCGCAACATACTTTTTAGAGAAGGACTAGGGATAAGCGGACTCGGGCGCTTCAGCGCAACAAAACAATGAATACAGGATTTTGGTCCCGATCGCAGTGTGACTGACTGACGACACCGCCGAACAATCACAGCACGAATAAACCGACAACAATTAAATCTCGCACTTTCGATACTAAAACTCGAAAGACGATATTTCTCGGCACCAACTTTTTAAGAGAAGATTAATGTTTATAAAATTCCTTCATCATCACATATTCGATTAGTTGAATAAATTTGCTGTCTATATCTGGAACGTTTTTATAATTAAAATAGCATATCAAACGAAATAGCTACAGTTAAGGTAAACGGACCAGTTAGTGACGGTGTATCAATTAGTAACTGATCTGTATAGATATGCTTGAAAATCGATCGATTAGGTTAATTAAGCTTCTCCCATCCCGATTCGATGAATCGCCAATAGGTAAACGTGTCTGTAATTGGTGCACAGCTTGTCTTTCCTTGATTATCCCCATGAATTAGCTATGGATCAGCGTCAGAGGGCTTTTCTTATACCTCCACATACTGGGACGATCACCTTGACTCAAAAGTAGCTAACATGTGCGTTTACCTGTTTGATCCGATCATAAATATTATATTTTCTAGGTTTTCAAACCCACCCCGAATTTTCGGAGTAATCAACGCGGTCCCAGTAATATTGAATTGAATAAATAATGGAATTTTAATTAATTGGATTGTATAATTAATTCAATATTAATATCGATCGAATGGAATCTTTTGAATTTTATATAACCATTTTACGTTCCCAGTAGATTTGGTAACGTTCTAAGCTTCTTTATACAGAAAAGCTATATGCTCGTGAACAGCATTTTTTTCGATATTTTTATGTCAGTATACCTCAAATAATTGACATAATTGAGAAAGATGGTTTATAAAAAATACCGTTGAAATTTACAGAATATTGAGTTGTTATATTCACGATAGCCAAAGCTAGTACAGGGTGTGTGAGAATAAGCTTGGACCAGTTTAACAACAGGACTTAAAGGATTACATTTATGATTCAAAACAAAATTGTAATTTTCCGCCTCGCTTCCTCATTTTTCATCTTTCTCGAAACTTTCTGTATGAGAACGACAGAAATTGATAAACAAAATTGTAACCGTTTTTTAATTACACACTTTCGCACGTTAGGACGTTAATGTGTGAAATTTAAATAATTTGATACACTAAAAAAAATGTTTGACTCGAAAACATTTAGCTTGGGGCGAATTGTCAATGCCAAAACCAAGTGTTTTTAAATTAACTCTAGTTTTTATTCTCACAATCTCACATTTGAAATTGAAACAATTATATGTTGCTCATTTTACAATTATTATTTCAATCCCATATGAAATTGTAGGAATTCGAAGAAAAATTAAGTTGACAACATTTGTTTTTGGCAACTCGCAAATGAAGGATTTATCGAATTAATGATTTTTTTTTCAGTGCAAGTTTATCCTAAGAGGTCCTACTTGGACTTTGAGCAGATCCTAATTCGTCTTTCGGTTATCTATCGATATTGATTTGGCGCGGAACGAATTTTATTGGTAGCCCGATCGCGTGTTACTTTTAAATCGCCTAGATTTATTGAGCGCACCTTTGCTGCACGTATCGAAGCTCGTGCATTTCGATTATTACAGAGGTCAACCTCGACTAATGTATTTTTAGACATTGATTTTATTAGTTTTTATTATGACCCTAATTCATAATTCAATTGCACATTTGACAATAATTTATGCACTCATTTATTTGAAACCGTTCTAAGCAGCCGATACTTTCGAACGCGCTTGATTTATCCATATCGTTAATAATTCAATCTGTACTTTGTAAAAATTGTTTCATTTATTGGTAGAAATAAATTTGGAAACAGTTTATTAAGAGCGAAAAAAAATAATTGTCTTAATTTGCGCTTCGTTTAATATAACATGACAAACAAATAATAATGGATTATGTGTACTGATTAAATAAAAGGACTATTATATTTTTATCAAATTCTGTAATATAATTTCATTCCTTTTATTTTGTTGAAATTGAAACGATATAAAGTTTCTTACCAAAACGTTGCGATAATCTGAAGAAATAATTACTGTTGAATTCTTTTCGGAATAATTGAACAAATAGAGTGCGTTTGAAAGTAATCGTTACAACACTGATTCTAACTCGTCACAGGTCCTTAATAGATTTCGACTACAGTCCACCTGGGTCCTGTCTCGAATTCCCAAATTATGATCGGAATCTCATGTCTGGAATCAGCCGGCGGCTGCAAAACGTCCAAGAAATCCAAAATCATAGAAATTCATAATCCAAGAAATCCAAAAAATTCAAAATCCAAGAAATCCAAAGGCCAAGAAATTCAAAATCCAAGTAATCTAAAATCGAAGAAATCTGAAATCCAAGGAATCCAGAATCGCCGGTCAAGTTGGCGTACACTCTGCGCCGTTTCCATGTCGTTGGAATACATAAAGAAAGAAACGATTTACGTGCTTGCTTCCAAGTTGAAAGTGCTTTGTCATATTTGTTTGGGGGTCCATGAAATTGCGACTATTACCTCGTTACACAAAACTTGTGACGACAAACTTGGTTATTCTTCGAAAAACTTTTCAAAGTTTCCGGCGTCGATAAATTCGTTGTATGTAAACATATTTGTATACGAAGTTGAAAAAGAAAAGAAAAGAAATATTAGTGCCATTAAGGAGTTGTGAATTTTTCAAGAGTATCCTCTGTACTTAGCTTCGTAAAAGATAAACCAAGTTAAAAATCTGGCGCACTCGTTGTACCTAGCACAGTCCTCAATATTATCGTGCTTGTATGTCTACAGTTCTTCCGGAAAAGGGTCCTCGCATAACGGGTGGCAGAGCCAAGTACCAGGAGGGTGAACTCGTACGGATGAATTGCACGTCTGCGCCCTCCAAGCCAGCGGCTCTACTAACGTGGTTTATTAATGGTGAACCGGTAAGTGCGCTATGCGAACATGTAATAAGCGACTTGACAAGCGACTCAGGCCCCTCGAGTTTTATTTTTACCCTCTCGGTGACTTGGCAAGAGTCTTTTTGAGCTCACTCTGTTTGTACGTCACAAATCGCTCACTTTGACGACCGATTCTTCTTCACAGGCGGACAGTCAATATCTTCGAGGACCCCACATAACAGAAGTGGACGAGAGGGGCTTGGAGACCGCTGTACTAGGCCTGGAATTTCGCGTAAGCGGCAAACACTTCAAGAGGGGCGACATGAAGCTCAAATGTCTGGCAACGATAGCGACGATGTATCTACAGGGCAAAGAGGAGAGCGTCGAGGGTGACGACAGAGTGGTCAAGGCACCGGTTATGGAGAGCCGAGAAACGAGAGCCCAGAGTCACACCAGAAACGACCTGACTAACGGTAATTGAAGGCCAGAAAAACTAAAGAGTCTGGATGCTATACGAGCAGCCAGCCCGCTTCTTCGCTCCCATTCTAAATTCCCCCAATTAATTAATCGCTCTATATCGCACAATTAACGTCGTACACTCCAATTTCATACCCGCAGTCTCGTACTCACACGCATAGAGTTTCTCCGTAACTCGGGCTTTTTGCCTAAGCATTATAAAACACGAGACATACATTTTAGAAATCTTCTTAAGGGGTAACATCACTCTAGCGGCAGAAAAAAAGAAATAACTTTGACGATTTATTTTTGAAAGTATGAACAAAGGAATAGGATTGATTTTAAGAGGGTTTATTTGAAACATATTAAAGTCTTTTGTTAAAACACCTTCACGGTAGGACGGTTTTCTCGTAATGTATAAGACCCGGAACAAAAAACCAAAAAAATTTATAATCTATGTATTATTGGCTATGGAACTACGTAGAGGTTTTTTAAAAATCAAATTATGTAGAAAAGGTGCGCTTTTGAAAAAATGAATCGATTTTTGCCACAAAAATGAGCAATAAATTGTTTATAAAAAAAATGTAAATTTAATTAAAAATGGAGAATGTAGTTGTGAAGCTAATATCAATATTTCAAATTGATCCATATGCAACGGTGTTCAAGTAACACGTCCTCCCAGTTTGCAAAAAGTGGTTTCGAGAAAAACGTGTTTAAAGTTTTACGAGCACTTACCAGATTCGGTGAATGTCACATCAAATTCGCATTTTTTGCACATAACAGCTTGCGATATAGCGGGGAACACTGTTAGAAGTTCAAAATTCGGTAACTGAAGCTTTCGTCTATTCCAAAGTCATCAGGATCGATTACTGATAATTTTCTAGCCAATGTGAACATTGAACGTATTAAACAAAATGTCTCACTATAGGACCAATGGCATATTTTTTTGTACGACCCTAAATTATTGTTTAAGCCAAAGAAATCGATTTTTGCAAAATCCTAGAGTGGTGTTATACTATACAACACTGTTAAAAAAATTTACGAGAAAATTACAGTACCAGAGTGGAAGTTTTTATTCACAACCTGTACCACAAAATTATTGTCAATCTGTAATAGATATTTAAAGTAGCAATACTGAATAAGATTTGAGAAATTTGTAAATTTACCGTTATATAATACTAGGAATTTACATTCTGTATTCTTTTTTTGGATGTCGTTTGTAAATTACGTGCACATGTTTCTTATAAAATCAAAAGCCACCTACAATAAGAATAATGTCTTTGAATTTTGAAATTAAAGTTGTGTTTGACTGAAAGTTTATTATCCACATTCAATATTTTTGTTCCCAAGACGTATGAAAATTCCAACGTTTTAAAAATTCCATGATGTTGAACAACTAATTTTTATACAGATATAAAAGTCCTGTATATCAATTTAAAAATCGGTTTACTAATATTGAGAACTTAACTGAAATTTTATAATTTTTGTCATGTAATAACTATATTACTACACAAGTTTTACAATTTTCATTAAAATATTTGAAAATTTAATCCTCACTTACATACATTTACCCTAATAACGTTAATTTTACAGCGAATGTTATACTAATCGTTATTTCACACACCAGTTTTGTAAATTCCATATTACTTGTCACATTAAATTTACAATCGTTTTTAACAATGAATATAATCCAAGCAAATGCCTTAATTATCTTCATTCCATTTCGGTCGAAATAAAATTTACCCATTACCCTGAGTTTTCGTCTAAGCATAATAAAACACGAAAAATATATTTTAGAAACGTGCGATCCTAAAACCCGAGTTTGATGGAAACATTTTTTATGATTTCACATGCTTGTTCAATTTTATATATATAGAAGAAAACAAATGCATCCTCGAGATAAGTATTTCCGAGCAAATGCCACAGTTATCTTGATTACATTTCAGTCTAGGTAAAATTTATGCAAATGTTTGGCTTTTACGAGTCGCTTCAATCTACGTGACGTTATACCAAATTGCCCCAAGGCCACTTTTTTACTACCAGCGATATTGCTTCAACTGGTAGAACTTACATTCTTGAGGAGGCAAGGAGATTATTTACTAGGGCTTACCTACTTTTTGCAATTTGTAACAATTGCACAGAGAGTTTACTAGTCTCTCAAAAGGAATTGGTTTATCGACTTGATGGATTTCTTCCAATATTTCAGCGAAAATTACTTTTCTTTTTTCCAGCTATTCAAAATGTTTACATTCTATTTAATAATCACTACATGTTGTTATTATTATTCAATCACAATTATATAACAAACCGAACTATAAACTATATTTTTTTAATTAATGGAGTTTTACAACATTGTAGAAAAAATCGACTTGAAATTTAATACAAGTTCTTATGCATAAATTGGTATACTAAATTCAATATACAAGTGCTATAAATATTAAATGTATGATACAGTAATTTTAATTACTTACTCCAAGTTTACTGTAAAAGTATATTAATTTTTATAATTTGCTTTAATTATGGTGTAAAATTAAAGCAATTACAAATTTAATTTAATTGACGAGTTTATGCATTAAAACTTCCTATCTTTTCTAACAGTGAACTTTGATCTCATATGTGGCCAACGTATCGTCAAAACCAATTTGCCCCGATCCCTGGAAATTAATTATTTGCCTCGTTTTTTGTTATCCAGATTCCGAGAGGCGTGTCATCGCTTGGATGACCCTCATCATATCAATCAGCGCCACTCTCATCCAGCGATAATGCTGAGCGAGGATTTTCCACGTTTGCTTCCTAACGCGTGCATGAATTAACTGTTGAATATGTGAATGTGTGCGTGATGAAAAAAAAAAAAAAAAAACAGAGATAAATGAGAAAGAGGTACTATAACGATGTACTAATACGATTGGTGGGCGGTGATTTTCTGTCTGTCCAGAGCGAATATATCCTAAGCTATAGACAAATAAGTGTAGAGAGATTACTATTTGTATATCGTCGTATCGTACAACGAAGGAGAAAAGTTCGTACGCGCTATGTAAGAAATTCGTCAAATGGAGAAACTCCGAAAGAAAATCTATTTAGTATTTGTAAGCCCTCGCGAAGTTTGCGATTGCAAGCGACGTGCAATTTGTCAACGGCTCAAGATTTCGCAACCAATTTTCTGGTCATTTCATAAAATATAAATACCCAGGGATTTTTTTTTTTTTTTTCGATTACACGACATATCATCGATATTATCGTTGCATAATTGGTTCTTAGCTGTTTGAACTTTTCCGGAAATGGCTCCTCATCGTGATAGACGCTTCCGTGCAAAAATATTTTAGTAGAATTTTAACCCTTTCGCTCCGGAATTTATTTTCGTGCCACAAACGCTAATTTTTACCCCGCTAACATCTTTTATATCAATATCTATTCCCAAAAATGTTATGAAACTTAATGCACATTTATTATGTTATTATATTTTTTTTAAATTAATTTATTCATTTATTGAAACGATTTATTTCTGCAACCAAAAATAAACGGTCATCATTTTCATGAAAATTCCCAATAGCCAACAATCGACTAATATACGTATGAAAGAGTTGCAAATATCTGCGACATAAATGTTCGGCTTTTAGGAGCGGAAGGATTAAAAGCCACTTTTTTTTTTAATTCAAAGATATTGTTGTAAATAGTATATACGAGGTATTGAAAAAGAACTTTGTAACGAAAGTGGTTCTTATCAGTACGAGGTTTCTTAAATGTTCTTCCATTTCCGGTCGGTTGAACTAGGAACGAAAGGAAAAAATATGTTTTTGTTGGCAAGCGGAAAACTGGCCTCTTTAATTTTCTCAGGTGCTCCCAATCGATGCCGTCACTAGATCATACATAGATACTGTACCTGTATTATCATTATTTATTTTTTATGTAAACGGTTGTAATTGTAATAATCTAACTCACGTGGCGCAAAGGAATGTTTAATTATATTGATTATTATATATATATACATACATATATATATATATATATATATGATGCGATGTAAGCGTTAAGTTACTACGAAAATTATTATCGTACGTGTACGTTAAATGTGCCTGTAAATATGTAAATAATTTTCATCGTTATTAAAATAATTTATCATTAACCCTCAACGTGTCCGAACGCCAAAATATTGAGTATATCACATGCAAATATATAAATTTATATTTATTTTTATTTTTAGCTTTTAATTAATTTTTGTAACACGTGCATGAACAGCGGTGCTTTTCATGGCAGTTTTGCGGGCCGAAAGTGGCTAGTTTCATAGCAGTGTTGAAACGATAGATTGGCGCATGCGCAATTCGCGATTCCTTCACTTTCGACCCTGCTGTTTCACTTTCGACCCTAGTTAGGTGGAAAGTTGGTAACCTCACTTTTCACTGTTCGTGCCGCAAAACTACCATTCAAAGCACCACTATTCATGCACTTGTTACAAAAAATATGGTGTGCATCACGGGCCAACATTGGCGTTTGCGACTCGTGTGATTGCAGCCCTCACTTCGCTCGGGCGGCAATAACCTCACACTCGTCGCAATCGCCATCTTTCGGCCCTTGTTGCAGAATATACAAATTCTTTCGAAAATTAAAAAAAAAATAAACTTTTTACAAAAGTTAAGAATAGTCGTATATGGGGGGGTATGTAAATCGATTTTGTTTTCCTCATAAAGGAAACATTGTAAACAGTGAAAAATAATGATGAAACCATGTGCAAGGTTTTACTTTGAATCCTTGTTTACTAAAAAAATTGAAACCCCGAAATTCATTAAAGGATGTGAAAGATGGTAAATCAATTTTCTCGACATTTCGGACCATTCTGAAAATCCCTTTTTTTTAGATTCCCTTAATAAAAATGCGTTTACAGTTTTCGATAACTTTGACCGCGATAACTTTGACTTCAATAAATATATATCATGTAGGTTCAAACACGATAAAACTCAAAAGCGACAAAAACCCTTGAGTAAAAACCATGATTTTTAGAATTAAAAATTCCAATGAAAAATTATAGAAGACGAAAGTTTTCTAGAAACACGATATAGCTATCGATTTTTTGATATATGAAAGTTTACATATATTTGTTAAAACGTTAATGCTAAGGAAAAACAGTGCAGCAGAATTTAAAAATGTCTCAATGCACAATGTCTTACCACAAGAAGATTCTGTTCGGACCTTCTTTTCCCGTTGTCGATAAGACGCAAGTGGTTTACCACTTCATTTTCAAATCTTAACAGCTCAACGTATACAGAGAAGCAAGCGAGAGGCTGTCAAGGATCTCCGGGCGTGTCAACAAATTTTATAAATAAATCGTACGTTTAAGAACAATGTGAGTACATAAACTTTCTGCGATCGAAGCAGCGATCTACTGATCACTGTGTATACAATTGGTGGTAGCGCCGAAACTCGAATGGCGCACCGTATGAAATGTATAACCTCCAATCCACAAATCGATGTCCCACACAAAAATTTGAAAAAAAAAAAAAAAAAAAAAAAAAAAAAACCTTCGTTTTTTATGTGCATATAATAATTTGATATCTTTTTTTCTTTTCTTTCACGATTGCAGATTTAGAGATGGAACCCATGACTCTGGGATCACCTGTTGGTAGTCCGGTGCAGACTCCAGGAACTCCAGGGACTAATTCGGCATACCTTCCAAGTTTTTTACTTGGAGAAACTAATACAGTGAGTCCTTGTTTGTATCTTGCGATATTTATAATTTTATATTTTATTAGCTTTTTGTAGAATCTTTATAATCATTTTTTTTATATAGGATTTATTTTATTTCATAACTTTCAATTAGATCAAGGAATTCGCTGTTGACTGGTTAAAGCAACTTGAGTCTCAATTGCATAGTCGACTGTGTTTGCAGTTAATTAAATGAACATAAAAAATTTTCATAATCCCATATTTGGTGTTTGCAGAAAGTTGACAGTCCAGATTTGAAATTATAAAAATCAATTTATAATCTTGAATGGTGTTCCAATGTGTGCACTTCAATGTTCTTTTCATAGAAACTTTTTTTAAAATATAGGACTGTGAAACTCAAAATAAATATTTATTTGTGAAGTTGAGGAAAAATACTTTTTGCAAAAAATAAGAATAAACATGCTACATAAAAATGTCTCACCTTTAAAAAAAAAGAGTACAGTTGAAATAATGTCATATTTTTAAAAAAATGTATTTCTCAAGAAAGTAATAACAATTAATTACAGTGTTTTTTTTTTCTGTGTGAATGAAATATTTGAAATGTATCTTCATTTTGTCGAACTTTTGTATGTCGTCTATGGTATTTTCAGACTGTGATCTCTTTGGGTAACAGGATAATGACATGAGACACATTTTTTTACAATTTCATTACTTGTACTTTGCTAAAACTGACAAAATACCCAAAAATCCAAGAAGATCCTAGTCTGAAATAAATACGCATAGTCGATGTCAAAATGTTCAACACAATGATTGAAAGTAATTGTGAAATTTTTCATTCCTGGGAACATTAAAAAAAACTCTTTTTAATGAATTTTTATTACTTTTTTGGGATTCTCATAGTTTTTCTGAAAAGATATTATTTGGACACTGCATTTTTCTTAATCCTCATAAATTTCTATGTAGAAAAAATTGAACTTTCCTAAAGCGCTAAATGAAAAAAAAAAACAAATATCACTTTGAAAAGCCTGAAATAAATTAAACAACCTCAGAATACTATACACTACCATATCGTGAATACTGAATTAACAAATTACTTTGAATATCTATTGTTTATTTTATTTTTTGCCACAGCCAGCGAGACTAGGAATGATGAATCTCGCTGAATCACCGAGATACGTGAACGCAGGCAGCGCGAATCTTCCATCCCCAATTGGCAGCTACGGAACGCCAGATTATCGTCACAATCGACAGAAAGCGATGTTCGGAAATGCGACAAGCCCAACCGGCGGTCAAATGGGCTCCGAAGGTCACACAGGAGGTCCACCAACTCGCGGTCTCTTTGATGCCCTAGAGATCAGTCAGACTTCACCAAATAGTTACGGTACTCCGAACAATCGCAGCATCGCTCCTCATAACCAATCGTCCCGTCTTCTGACGAACAACAACGCCAACAATTCAATATTTCTCGATAATCCGGTTAGTCTCACGACCAACGAACCATCTCAAGGTCTTCTTCAATGGGTCACGGTTTTCGGTTTTCCCCCAAATGCCATAAATACGGTTCTGTCGCATATATCGAACCGAGTACGAATAGTTGATAAACATCCGCCACCTCATCCTCAAAGCAATTGGATTCATCTCAAGTGCGCAACCGAACAAGAAGCTCAAAGAGCTTTAGCTTGCAACGGTAACGTCGTTTCCGGTGCAATTATGATAGGCGTTACTCCCTGCATGGACGAGGGCGTAATTCTAAGCCCGGATAAAGAAAACCGCGGAAAATTCAACGGAAGTATGAGAATATTTACGTCACCTGGAAAACCGAGTCAGGGAACTTGCGGTGATCCTGGAAACTCGATGCGATCACCAGGTAGAATTCAAAATGCTCGGCCTCTCGCCACTGGATACAATCAACATCTTAGCCCTCAAGCTGTACGCGCAGCTGAGAATGTTCCTCAGAGATCGACCGGTCTCGTCTCCAAAGCCATGGAATTTGTCTTTGGCTGGTGAGGAAAAATCAACTGCTCAAACTTCGTGACAAAGCCTTGTAAGATTTTGTAAAAAAAAAAAAAAAAAAAAAAAGGTTTATATTTTTCTCAAGCTAACATGCGGAAACTGTCTTATCGAATTTTAAAACAATGTATTAATCGTCTTTCATTTTTTTATATAGAAATAGATTAAACACATTGTGAATTCTGCGAGTGAAGGTTTCCTTCATTCGTACGAGTTTCTTGGTGTATCTTATTTTTTTAATCCGCTAGTGAAATTGATGTCGATAGCTTGACTGACGCGTTACTGAGCGTTGTAATTATGAAACAAACATCATACTTTTGTTCCCCATTGTCAAACATTGTAACGTAATTTTGGGTGTGCTTCAGAAATTGATGCACACACATGTTTACGAAAACTTGAGTTAACGATAAAATAATTGAATTTCCGAATGTCATATCTATACTGTTTTCTTCCTCTCCCAGTTTTCAGAAACGCAAGTATTTATTGAAACCGCAATGTACATAATATGTTATCGAAACTCAATCAAATACTGTTCGAGTGTTGCAGTGATTTACGAAAAAGTGTCGCTGCATGATTATAAGTCAAATGAAAACCAACTGATCAACGAGTTACAATAAAAACCAACATAAGATTCGTACATGGAAAGAACAGCTTTGATAATATCCCTGGTAAAAATAAATTATAGAAACCGATTTTAAAAGATCCAACCGTTCTGAATACGAACTTTGCTTCGCAAATTTACAAAGTATTACCATAAATATATGATTGAAATTGATATCTCATTTGGGCAGACACGACAACGCATTTCAAAAGTTACGAATTCTTTTTTTCATAATTTCCTTATTCATTTCAATCTTTAGTATTGTCGTAAATTTTATTAGAATCTACAGGACCATTCAAGATTTATCAAATTACATTCATTAATATTTTATTTCTCCGTATTATTAGCGGCAAAACATGATTTAATGTTTGTACAAAAACCGCCTTAAGTAGGCGAAATTCGCGGAGGATTTTGTTAGTTTTCTTTCATCCAATTGTAGGTTCACAGATTAATGGAACAAGGTTGAATACAAATGCAACAGGATTATCTTTGAATATACTAATATTTTTATATTATTTTACATATTCCTGTGGGTAGTGTAGAAAAAGAAAGAAAAAAAAATAGTCAATGCGATCGAGAAGACGTTGAATACCGAATAGTGACGAAAGTAACAAGTGTATCTTCGCCTTTCCTATTTGATGTATCGATCATACACACACAGTCTTCTTTGCAAGACAATAAAATAAATTAAAGATAAAATAACGTTGTTCTCTCAGTGATTAAACGTATAAACTATATATTTATTTGGGACTCTCGATAGTCGCGCTTCCAAGATCAGTCATCTTCGGATATTTGACCTTTTTCTTGTCAAGCTCGTCCTGGGCCCACAATATCATTTTTAGGAGATTGTTCAGTCTCGGACTCGTGGATTCGTGATGCTCCATTTTCAGTATTGCCGCGTTCAATTCACTCGCTATCTGTAAAGAAAAATGTTTATTTAATTGTTGACAATTCTGCAGTAAATATGTAAATTTATTGAAATACTAGCATTTTAATTGTACCGTGAACTACCATATATATATATTTACAAATGAATTCCAGTGTACTTTGAAAATACCCATTCATATTGCAAATAATGCTCAATTTACTAGAATAAACAGAATTATTACCCAACAAAAAAAAAATGGAATTCAAAATTTTGAGATATGTGTATATAAAAAAGAAAATAATAAATAAATTTTAGTAATATATGGTAACGGAAAGTATAAAAATATAACATACAATAAAATAAAATATGAGAGGTCTACAGTTATTTACATTTTCGCTTTATAGGATTTGTTTTCTCTAAAAAGTATATAATGTGATTTTATATGAATTTTTGTTAACAATTTTTACAAAAACAATGCCCAAAAAGTGCTTTAAAATTTAAAAAAAAAATTAATTAAAAGATAAAGAGGATTTTCATTACCTTTTGTCTGTGTGTAGGATGCAGAAGATCACTGAATGGACTCTTGTGAGGTTCCTCAAAGGCTAACAAAGCAAGAGTCCGTTCCAATTCGCTAAGTATATTGTCATCGGATTCTCCAGCTTCGCTTAGCTGATCCTGAGCAAACTGCAGAGCCTCTTCGATTCTGCCAGTGCGTATGAGCTCTATGAGATGCAATTGTTGGAGGTGGAAGTACAAATATCGGTCGTTATCGAGTAATTCGGGATGCAATTGATTGACCAAGTCCGTGGCTTCTTGAATCCGACCATTTTGAATGGCATCGCGTATGCGAATTCTATCGTCCAGCGAATTAAGTTCCACCGTCGGACCCACTCCAGATTCTTGCTGGAATTTCTCTGCAGCTTCTTTAAAACCCTCTGAAAATAAATAGCCATAATTAACACTACGTTTAATTATAACTCAGCAAATTTTTAGCAATTTCCATTTCGGCTTTTACAAACCTGTTACCAAATAATTCATAATCAAATTGTTCATGGAGACACGTTGGATGTGGGATCCTTCTTCAAGCTTGGCCACCCACTCGTCTTTGGATACGCCATCAGATTTCTCCGCGAAACTCATATTCCTTGAACATAATTACAATATATGCTTACTAATTTATTTATTTATTTATTTATTTTTTTTATTTTTTTTTTTTTTCACGCTAAAAACGACATTTGGTAGATTTTCAGAAATGTTTTATTAACTCACGAGTCCGCTTCCGTGGCGTCCAAATCCGAGAGTTGCTGAGACGAATCCGTGATTCAGTTGATTTCGTACTTTTGCTGGCACTCATTCAACGATACGTGAAATAAAGGAATTTCCGCGTATCGTACGACAAAAACAAAAACAAAAAATTTGTTGAGTTTCAGCCTTGTCGTATGGAAAGCCAACTTTTTATGTTTTCGAATGAGAAATGCAAGGGCACAAAGGGCAGTGATGCAGCAGTACTGCAGACTAGGAAGATTTTTGTTCCCTTTCCCGTTACGTGTTGGAATACTGCGTAAATGTCATAAACAACGACGTCGAAATGTCGTCTGCCCGTGTTTTGACTGACCCAACAAAATTCCCAAGATGCACTTGGACTTGCAACGAAAGCGTCCAGACTGCGGGTGTTCGACGGAAGTGAGGGCATCGATAGGCAAAAAAGTTGCTGCAAGTACCGATCGATATATAACCTTCAGCTCATAAAAACGGAAGTGACTTTACCTGGCCATGAATTTTACAATAAGTGTTTATTAGACCTGTTAAAAAAGCCAAATATCTTTCAATTTTGTTGCTCACCGAGATTCTTGAAATTTGATGGAAAAGGAAAGTTTTCGCCAAAGACGATGTCTGTAAAAAATTATTTATCACTGCCTCCCGTCGGTACAAATAAAAAAAAGTTTTAAGATAACGTGCTACATGTCGTCTGTCTCTCTCAGATAGCCATAAGTGCGAGTGATATAGCTGAATCTTTCCGAAGTGTTATTCTTTGCCACGGTTGATTTTTCGAATAAAAGTCGAGATGTACTGACTGCAGACAGCCAAGACGCAGTCAGTACTTCTCGTCTTTTGCCTGAAACATCAATTGTAACCAAGAACAACGCTTTACAGTTTTTGTTACCGACCGAGCAGTAGCACATCATCTTAAACAATTTTCAAAAAGCTTGTCGCTATTTTCAAAATGCTTGTGGTGGGTAATCGCATGGTGGTGTTTAGTAGGTTCGTTGTTTAGTAGGAAACAAAAGTTTTTGTCAACTCCCAAGACGATAAGATTTTTTTAGTACTGTTTTGTCGAAAATAAAATTTGGAATATTTCAATCTAGAAAATAAAATTTGCAATATTTTAATTTCGATAGAACAGTGCTTTAAAAAAATCTTTCGTTTCCTAGTGAACAATGAACACACCATCCGATTTGGCGCTATGAGCTTTTTGAAAATTGCGGATTTTTGCAAGATTTGGTTTTTTTTTTTTTAATTTTTAAGTGACGAGAGGCAGTACGAAATAATTTGTTACAAACATCGGCTTTGGCGAAAGCTTTTCTTTCCCATAAAATTTTAAGAATCTCAATGATGAGCATGAAAATTTAAAAAGATTTGTTTTTTTTTAACAGGTCTAGTGTTTATTCTTACTAATAGTGAGCGTCTGACATTTTAGAAAGGCATCGCTATCGTTTTTAAAAAGTTCTTCACTACGATGCATTTTCCACTTCAATAGATCAACCGTGGCTGAGAAATTTGGGACAGAAAGGTTAAACGATATTTCTTTCTAATATTACCGACTGAGTCGCTGTGAGTGCGAGAGAGAAAACGCCATTGGCAGTCGCGGTCGAGCGAGAGAGAGAGAACGACAAAAACGTGTAGTAGGTTGGAGCGCTCCACACTAGTCAAATCAGTACTAAGTTTTTAAAAGTGTTTCTACAATTTCCGATGGTTTAATAATCTGTTCCAAGGTGTTAATCACAGAGCAGCATTAGGCTTGATATTCAAATACATTCACAGCTTTGATATCAACAGTAAATCGATCAATATCTGCAAATTTCCGATGTTATGTTTTTCCATCCAGTTTTTTAAAAGGGTAAACCGTAATATCAGTCCGATTATGACGACCAATGGCTCATTTTCGTTACTAAAAGATATTCTATCGATTGGTCGTTTATTTTTTTTTAATCGTATTAGTATTAGTAGTTTAAAAGATACAACCTTTTGCTTATTCTATCATAACCTAACATCACGTATACAAATGGCTGTAACTCTTGAACGCCTGATATTATAGAAAATCCGGACGGTCAATCGATTAAGGATCTTCCACTGATCAAAATGAGCTATGTTTCGTCATAATCGGACTGATATTACGATTTACCCTTTTACAAAACTGGATGAAAAAACATGACATTGGAAATTTGGAGATATTGATCGATTTACTGTTCATACGACAGCTGTGAATGTATTTGAATATCAAGAACTAATGCTGCTATGTGATTAACACCTTGGAACAGATTATTAAACCATCTGAAATTGTAGAAAC
The DNA here is from genome assembly GCA_963970395.1 of Ephialtes manifestator. Lineage (NCBI taxonomy): Eukaryota > Metazoa > Arthropoda > Insecta > Hymenoptera > Ichneumonidae > Ephialtes > Ephialtes manifestator. Next base: position 262,684 of record OZ019975.1, on the reverse strand, counting down.
GCTTTTAAAAATTTTGCACTGATTTGACTAGTGTGGGGCGCTCCAACCTCCTTAAGGGGAGGTGAAACCTACTCAGTCGGAAACAAAAATTGTAACCAATCTTTCAGAGAACGCCAAAAGTTTTTTGATAAAAGAAAAGTTTTTGCATCATTGGTCTCTTAATTCTGCATGATGTAAAACTTTCATTTTTTTCCAAAAAAGATCAAGTTTCTGAGAATTCTTGTTCCGAAAGATATTCGCTATCTTTCTCGTACTCATGGAGGTTTCGCCTTCCCTTATGGATATATGATAGGTACAGTGCCGCCAAACGTGAGTTTCAGAAAAAATTTCAAACACTTGCCGATGGGATAAAAGTCGGATAAAAATCAAGCGTGATAAAAAATGCTGAAAAGATCGATTTTGCATAATAATGATTACAAACTGTTATTAACAAAGTGATGAATAAAAAAATTGCTGAACCAATCACCCGACAACCTAATGTTTTTTTAATATTGACAACCGAATGATGTGTCAATTTTTCCGAATATATATGAATTTGCCCAGAATTTTTTCTACATTTACAATTTTTTCTTTTTTAATTTTGAAAAATGCGTGAGAAAAATCGTATTTTAGTTTTATGCCAAACACACAAAAAATGGTAAAAATGTTTTTGAAAATTTAACACTGATTTGATTAGCGTAAAGCGCAGAAACCTCCTTAACTTGATGTGCTACACACTTTTTATTATTCTGGATGGACAACCGACGTTCTACTGTATTAAAATAAATATTGTCACCAGGTATCTTACCAAAGTTGTTGTTGAAAAGTCCAAAATCCATGAATAAATTACTGGAACTCCGATAGCACGTTGACATGTCGTCAATGTCATCTCGTCACATTTTTTTTTTCACACTACTTGGCGCCAAGACGCTACTGCATCTCTTGATAAAATGTATAGCTTGGACCGGGACGCTGACGCACGCATAATTCTTTTATTTTTTGCTGATAACCAGGGACTCTGTCAATTTTTGACACTTATCTCAATTCGTTCATGATCACTTCCCTGACAAACAATTAAAGCATGAATAAAACAGAAACGACGAGCTTCGACATATTCAATTTTTTGTATTAATATCGTGCTATGAACTTATGAGGGAAGGACAATTAAATTCAATGTGTGCCATTAAGAGTATATCAATAATTAGACGCAGTGAAAGACTCCGAAACTAACGTGCGGGGGTCCTATAATTTTTCGAGCTTCCAAGAGAGAAGGTTAAAAATTTGTAATGATGGAAAAAAATGGGACAAAGGCAAGAAAAATGTTGTTAACATTGCACTTAAAGTGAAGAATTAGATTTCGGGTATAAAGCAAGTGTTGCAACGTTCTGTCCAACGAAATTGTAAATAAATTCATCATATACGTTTTTTTTTTGTTGGTAGTGGTGAAAATAGTAAATGGCTAAAATAGCGAGTTTCAAAATAACGCTCGATTAAATATAAAATGGCCATTAATATGAAATTCGCTATTTTAGCCATTCGCTATCACAATCAACTAGTTGTAGCTAGTTGGTTGTGACACCGAATTTGCTAATTGTCAACCAATTGCTTTGCTGGCCCAACCAACTGGTTTGTCGCCTCAACTAATTGATTTGTTTCTGTAACCAATTAGTTTATTGTCCCAACCGATTGTTTCGCATGGAGCTTATTCAAAAACACTCAGAATCAAGTATTTAGTACGCCTAACTAATAACTTAGTTGCGCCTACCAAATTTTTCTTGGTAATATTTTTAACGAAGATCTTAGTGAACCCAACCAAGAGTTTTTCTCAGTGAACAATTATTTCTTTCCATGTATTTTGAGGCCCAACTGTTTCTTTTTTTAAACTGCACTATGTACTTTGTAAGAATAGTTGTATATACGGTGTAGTTGATCTATAGCTTTGATGCAAATTGGTTGACGCTACATTGATTCCCATTGATGTAATATCGAATTGCACAATAGTCAACGACGTTCACAATTGTCACGTTGGAATTACGTAAATGAATAGCGCGAGTGTCGCTTCATTCTAATATAAAATGTAGCACAAAGCGAGATAGTAAATTGAGCTGGTGCTTCTCTCCTTGATAACCGAAAGTACACAAGAAGATGCTTTAAAACAGCGAGCGCTTATGACTCAAAATGCAATTGCGTTAATTATCGCGAGATGCAAACTGTCTCGGGTGCCGCTGCGGTCCAGTCGGCAGATGTATGGCCTATTGCGTCATCTACTCAATCTCGTCGTCGTTACCCCTCACGCTTCATTTTTTTTCACGTTCTCTTTCTCCGCGTCTCTGGCGCTCATAAATGCAGTAATACGTGCGTGTATCTTAGGATCCTGCATGGTGGCACGATCAAGGATGAATGGACGTGTCTGTATGGACGCGCCAACCAATGAACCATATCTCACTCGTGAAGCGAACGCAGACCATGAGTCATTCGGGCCTGACGCTATTTCTTTCGATTTATACCAATTTGCATAGGTTCAAGGGGCCAGTCGAGGTAAAACGATTGCCCGAAGCGGCAGAAGCGTTAGGTTACTTTATATATGGGTCATTCCGTGCCAAGTCGGCCATTCATTAGCCATCACGCCAATTTTTCTGTAGTTTGTAAGAATGCACAGAGAAAACGGGTTAGTTGAGAAAGCTAACCTTTAAAACCTAGGAGCGTTAGATGTAGTTTGGTTGGCATTACCAATCGGTTGGTTGGCGCCACCAATCGGTTGGTGGGCGTTACCAATCGGTTGGTTGACATCAATCGGTTAGTTGGCATTACCAATCGGTTGGTTCTGACATGCAATAACTTGTTAATGCCATATTTTACCATGCCTGTTGGTTGGCACGTATCAATTCCGTAGTTCCTACAACTACACCCTTTTCTCCGTATGATAATGGGAAGACTGTGAAATTTAAAAAAAAATTGGAATAGTTTGTCACAACGAAAAAATAAATATTATTACCTTATTTCGTAAAAAAATGGCCGAAATTTTGTTTTAAACAGGTATGAACATTTTTTATCAAAAAGTACACCCAAAAGCTTGAATTTTATACATGAACAAATTTTTTGTACGATCGGTAGGTAATTTTGAACATACGGTGAATTAAAAAATATAGTTATAAATTTTTTGGCAAACCATAGGTGCTAAAATTCTGAAATAATTTATGGATTTTCGTGATACTCTGAACTACTTAAAAAAAAAATTATCAACACTTTTTGCGAACATGCTAAATTTAGGTAACCGCCCACTTGATATGGAATGTCCCACATATACGCAGCGGCTCAACAAAATAGTCCTTTTAACAATTTGTGGAGCATCTTCGTTGAGATCATAACTAGATGAGGGTCTAAATGTCTCTCAGACCCCGAAACACTTGTTTATCGTCATCTACGTTTTATTACTTATTTAACTACCCTTTGCGAGTCGAACCAACGAAGAGGATGATGCATTTCGCTGTTTGAAATATTCGACCTGAACTCTCGCAACTCAATCTAAACGCTGTTACTCTATTTAAGTATTCGTTCGGTCGAAAGAGTGATTTTTTGTTTTGCATTCTCATGGCAGCTGCGTGTTTACACAGAGAGTCTATTTGTATTTTATTGGCGGAAAGGAGAATTTATGACGAGTCTGCCGTTTGAGATAAAACTTTTGGGTTTTTTTTTTCTTTTTTTTTTTCGTTCTTGATATTTGTGGTGTTGAGGATGACCCACTTTGACCACGCTCTAGTTTTTCTCACCAGTTACTAACCAAAAAAATAGTTCTGCAGGGACAGGAAAGGGTTCGAACTTTATCCGCGGGCATTGTCAAATGTAACTCTCCACGTGTATTTACAGTAGCCACGTGTGCCGCATGATTTATATATATGTATCTTTGACGCGTACGAAGCTGAAGCATTTTTCCGAGGTCGTTCTAGATTGAGATATCGATCGTCCGATAAAGTTTCAGGAACTTTGCTTCCGTAGTTCCTTTGGCGTAAGGCTAAAGCATGAATTTCAAATTTCGTCGTTAAACAAAAGAAAAAAAAAATAATGCGTGCAGATTCACGATAAACGATTTAATTATATTTCTGAATATCTCTCTATATTATAAAAAGATTTCGTCAAGAATCGAAATATATATAGGGCTGCCGAGATATATATGTATATATATATATATATATATATATATATATATATATACTAGGATTTTATTGTGGCTCGCGCGCTGCGCGCGCTCGCAATCGCCCCCCACCCAAGGGCGTCCCCCACCCTTGGGGGTCCTATGTTTTTGGAAAAGGACTTAGAAAAATACGGGCTTGGGGTCTCGCAGACCCCCCTGAAATCGAGGGACTTGGAATAATTCGGGCTCGGTGCTCGTCGGAAGGAGGTGGGGCTAGCCCCAGGGGCTGGCCCCACCCCCTTCCGACGAGCACCGAGCCCGAATTATTCCAACTCCCTCGATTTCGGGACGCCGTTTCGACCGATGCGAATGACGGTTATCTTGAGATTTTCCTCTACTTCTTTTCCTCTCTCGATGACTCTTCTCTTTTCTTTTCTGTGGTGAGGGCATGCCTTCGCCGTTTCCTCTAATTTTTATGAAAATTCTGCTGCGAACAAGGAACGCTGTGACTTGGATCGCACAGAAAAACGTAATGGCGGTACAGTGGCGTGGAGTCCGTAAGCGAAGGTAGAAAGCGCCGCGAAAGTTTCGTGGCTTGGAGACGAACTGTGCAAGGATCGAGCAACTAACGTTACTACATAACTGTTCTAGAGGACGAGACGGCGAAATATAATAGATTTCAAACTCGTTGCTAATTTTACCAAGTTCATCTAAACAATGCAATGATTAATACTAAGGGAGACACGTGAGAGTCTACGAGTTAATTATATATATAATATATATATGACTGCACGTGTCACACACTACGAGAATATTTCAGCACGCGTCGCTTCTACCATAGAATAGCGGGGTCTATTCTATTCTTGTACATTTATCCCGAATGTTTCACCTTCCAGTTTACGCAGGCCCATCAAAATTTGTTTTCATTTCACAGCATGTTCTCGCATCATGATATATATTTAATCCGCCGTCTCTTGGTACACATTTTTTTTTTTTTCATCTTACGTGCGTTCACACTGAGATTAAAGAAGGAACCAAGAGATTTCGTCCCTCGTGATACCAAATGTCGTCCTTGACGTCGATTGGCACTCTCTATTCGAAAATATAATTTCGATAACACATAGGGTCGTTTAAATTTATTAAAAACGCTTGGCCTCCTCTCGGCGAGAAAGATTAGATTTGGTGCACGGTGATCCGGGTCATACGATAGATTTGCGAAACTTTACCGTAAAACCCTGATAAGGGTTGTATAATCATTATATTCGACCAAGATCGTAACGCATTTGTAGCAAAAAATATTATTCGCCGATTAGGCATTAGTTCTAAAATTTTTACATTTACATTCAGAGAAAAATCTTGATTAATTTTCGCAATAAAATAGTATAATTGTACTGTTACAATATCGAAACAGCAATTACAGTGTTTTTAACGCGGTGCTGAGAATAATTTATAAATTGTTTTGGTAAAAACATTTTTGGAGTTGTATGGAGTTATACACTCTAAAAATCAAGCGTGTTGCAAGTGTGTTGTTTCCTATCTTTTACATTGTGACGCGTTTTTACGCACTTTCAAGCGTGTTAGCATTCACATGATAAATGATATCTGAAAGGAACACGCCTGTAAGTGTGTAAAATCTCGTCATAATATAAAAGATAGGAAACAACGGACTTGCAACACGCTTAGTTTTTAGAGTGTAATGTGCTATAATACCATTGGTTTCTGTACTGATAATCGCTACTGAGAAATACGAGATATAGGAGTTTTTTTTAAATGATCTTAATGACATTTTATAGTATTGAATATTTAATAACTAACGTTGTTTCTTACTCTCACATCGCATACAAAGTAATGATTAAGAATTATTAAGCCTATTATATATTAGAATTGATTGTAAACGAACAATTCGTCTAAACCATTTATAACTTTTGCAGAAAGGTAAAAGCTTTTATACCTAAAAATGAAAAATTATACTACTTAAATTTAAGAAATACAAAGAGAGAATGACGAGTAAATGGACAGTACGCCATAAGTGATGGAATGCAGCGAAGAATTTTTGTTATCATATTAGTCACTCGAGTGAGTGTTGTAAAATAATGTGTTATGAATATTTTATTTTAAGTAAACTACAAGTTCTTCCGTGCGAGCGTCATTCCCTTCGTCTACTAATTTTCCAGGGTATAACACTTTACGTTTATCCGTAATATTAATTGAGTAGAGAAAAAACGCATGCGCTATCCTGTTTTGTCATTCTCTAGAGAGGAAAACGGTTCAAAATTGATAAAAAATTAGTAATTGTTGCGGCTTTATTACAACCGCGATATTTGGTTATTTTTTTTGCCAATAGCAACTTGTTATCTATTTATCTGATTATATTATACAATTGATAGCACTGTGATGAAAATATTATATTTCGCGTGAAGACGAAATTTCGGCTTCGCCGAGGCTTCATACTATCGAGCAGTGCGCAAAACGCTCCTTTGGCTTCTTGTATCGAAATGTACTATTTTATACGACTGTCTCGAGGACAGAGCTTTTCCAAGTATGAAAATATAGAGTTCATCTTCGAAATTCATATGGACCCGTGTAAAACAATTATATATTGAGTATATAAAAAATATATAGAGTTTAGACAGACTGTAAATGTCCAATTACATATGCCGCACTATATAATTTATTATATATATAATATATCATTTTTATGTATAATTTTTTTACATGGTGATTCCATCTTTAGCTTGAAGCCTAGTTTACATAAGCAAAACGAAGTAGTTTTAGTTTCGAGAAAGCCGAGAACGAATTCGCCACCTGGCGGCGAAGTGAAGAACGCGATTCGTGCGTTAGCGTATTTGTCGGCTTAGGTCATCTGCTATAAGTGAAAATACACATACCAAGAATATCATAGTATATAGATGTGACGACAATAAACATAGTTGCATTTAAAATAAGAGCAAAATTATTATCTTTAATTAAATATTCACTGCACCAACTACTTTTGCATATCAGCTACCAAAATCGCTATACCAAAAAAATATTCATGACTATATATTGAAAATCATCACTTTAGACTTGTCGTTACTAATTAAATGTACGTGATTCTACGTACGCAATTATTGCACGATTAATGAACACAGGAAATGTTATCCACTCCCGCAGACGTAATGAGACATACTAAAATCACCAACTATTTATAGAATTAACGCATCGCTAACAACTGTTGCTTATTTCTGGTTAGAACAAATGCTCATTTACTCGTTACGCTTAGAGTGTGCGTGTTGATAAGAATAATGCAGCGCATTGGTGCAACGACAATAAATTATCGCTTTTTTCTTCTTGCGATTCTAGTGCGATATAGTCTGACGCTTTGTGCAGACCACATCAGTTGACAGACTTTTGTTCATGCCGCATGTACTTTTTTTTTTACGTGTGAGTATTATATCAACGATCATTGGAAACAGATTGGCACGTATTGCGTGATTCGTTTAGCCAGAAGAGGCCAACAGATCGGATGTTCACGAGGGTGAGAGTTTATTCTCGCCTCGATGATCGCATCGCCGTTACAGAAATCACCAGAACGAAATGCACGCTGACTAACCTTTCTTTCCTTGAAATAAAATTTAATACTCTGTGGTCTGGTTATGATAACAGCATTTTCAAACATCGTGTGGTTAATTTGTGGCTTTGATAAGTAGGATTGAGCACAAACCGAACTACAAAATGGTTAATATATTTTTGGGATAATGGAATAATAATGACAAATCAATTTATGGAAATAAAAATTGTCATGCTTTTCTGATAATTATGAATAATTCGAATGATGTAATTCCTGTTGAATATTGATAAGGGGTTTTTACTGTATTTGACAAAAAAATCAAAGTGACACAAATATATCTTAAAGCTTCGGAATATTAAACATAATAATATCAATGGCTCCATTATTATTTCGAGATTATTTGAAGATCGTGTAAAATTAAAGTGAAGTTTTGTTAAGTTTGTCAGTTTTTTTTTCAGCAATTAAAAAACAATATTGTCCTGTGTGTTTATTGGACATCTTATTGCATCTATAAGAAGTCTATAAGAACATTGTCCATGAATAGCACTTTTTTTTTCACGATTTTAATGACGCACATTGATAAATTTGGCAAAAATGTCATTTATTAATAATGATAATAAATGCAGCCTTAGAATGAACAGATAAATCCAAACTGATGAACCGAAATAGTATTTGTCCATGTCGTATGTGACATCATTGAATATTAAAAGTTATATTTCGGATATGACCAAAATATATCTACTATCCTTATTATTAGAATACATTGTCATTAATTTTGTTTATTTTGAGTACAGCAATGATTAATTAAATCATCAAATAACTTTTTACCCTATATGGAATCTATATGTTTATTTATGTAAATTTTACGTAAGAGATAACATTTTTTTTAAAATACACCAACAATTTAGAATTGAATGTTGAGTTGAATCGGGTACGTCACCATCTTAAAAAAAGCTCGTTTTCCGGAGCCTAACTTGCAATAACGAGGGAAGCAGAGTATAACGAAGCAGTCGATTTCGTACGGCTTCTTCGCGGAGCAACTCACTCGTTCACTTTGCTTCTTCTCAGAGCTTCGAGGGCGCGCAGACACGAGATTCTATATTTAAAACATATATATCCGCGAAATATCGTAACGCGATCCGCGGAGACTGGCTGTACAATACGGGTGGAGCATACGGGTGAATTGAATTTCTCCGAAGGCCGAGCCTAAACGGCGTTAATTGGCAGGGTTAAATGTGAGTAGGTGATAATACGACGAAATAATATGTGGAAATAATTATATTTTCGTACGACAACTGCCAATATTTCCTTGAAGTCCTCAGGCTATGTATAAACTAAACTTTACCCGAATCCGACACAGTTCTCTCGATACATGAAACCCTTTCTCTGTCTTCTCCGTCATTTACCGAGAGAAATAATATATCATATTTATAAATATGAAATGTGTGTTTAAAAAAATGTCAATTGTATTTTCCAATATACAAGGACTAATTATGGTATATTATTAGTAATTCATAGTAATAGAAATCCGGGCTTCGGAGGCCCGGAGGAGGACTAGGAAATACGGAATTCCGAAAAATCTGGTCTTTGGGGGCGCCATACGAAACTTGGAAAAATCCAGGCTTCGGGGGACTTGTAAAAATTTGTGGCACCATACATGGGGGGGCGGTGGGCGGGGGGAGGTTCGTGACACGGAATGGCCCTATATATGGCTCGATTCGTGACACGACGGCGGAAGGATCTTTTTTAATATAGAGTTTTTATAATGCAATAGTATAAAATGCAATGATTACTATTGCATCTTAATTAACATAATCGCGTTTAATTACACTGTTAGAAAAGACTGGAATTTTTTATCCATAAACTCGTAAACGACAATTAATATACAATTGTGATATTAAATTCATGTACTTTTCCACTAAAATTAAAGCAAATTATTAAAATTCAAGTACTTTTACTGTAAAATTCAAGTAAATTATTGAATGTGCTGTCCCATATGTTAATTTCATATTACATTTGTATATTAAATTTAGTATACTAGTTTATGCATAAAAACTTGCAGTAAAAGATTTTTTTTACACTGTATTACAGTAACTATATAAAAAATATTGGCAACTGTCTGTTCAAAGCTTTTGCTTTATAGTTTTTGTTACTAAAAACATTTCCAACAGATTATTATGGGCTTATCGAGGCCGCGGGATCGACTAAACTAAAATTACGAGCTTATCTCATCGAGGATCCGTAGAGCAACTGGTCGGTGCGAGCCGATTCCTGGTAACGAGACAAGAGCAGTCAGCCAAGCCGGCATGTCCGCGTCCGAACATATGTATCTCGTTTGTTTCGAGCGAGAGTCTGAAACTGCATTTCGGGCGCTTTGTCCTCGACATTGGTAAAAGTGGAGAAGAAAGAAAGGAGCATCTCGAGCCAAACGGTGATAAAAAAAAAGGGTCGCTAACGGTCCCGAGTCCCGAGCGAAACAGCGATTCTGCGATGCAGTCTCGATAAAAAATCAAGTAGGTATAGGTATACCGCACACTGATATAGCCCACATGGCTTTTGACAGATACATGTATGGCGCATGACGCGCACAATGCAAACGCAGATTAACCTATTTATGATGTAACCTTTACGTTACAAGCAATTCTTAAAACGATTGCAGTAGTGAAGGGTCGTCTCTTTATTTTTTCATTATTTTTTTTTTATATAGCTTCCTTTATTGGAAATCGAAAATTGAACAATCGGTCGAACCTGTCAGAAGTGGCTTTGTCGAAATGAAAAAAATAATAACAAAGTAATATGCTACTTTCTATTTTCACTTTTTTTTCTTCACATTTTCATGTCGGTGTACTCAAAATAAAACATCGATAAAAGAGGTTGAGAAAAAGATTTCTGGGTGACGAATATTCTGGAAGAATAGCAATAAAAAAAGATGATTACATTAGTAATGATTTTATACCGATTTGCGGTCTGCATTATTGAGTATAGCTAAAATATCTGGAATACCGAAATCGTGTCGGTAATTTATAAATAAATAAATAATCAAACTGAATATTCCTATTTATCTATTCAGTATGCTTTGAATAATTTAATCGATATCTGATTCCTCTTACTCCTATTACAATTTCTTGGTCACAAATCCGACTAGGATCGGTTTGTAAATTTTCAGTAAACAATTCTAGTTCAGCAAGTAATTTTTGTAGTTTTTTGCCAAACAAGAAATTTTCTGACGTTCTAATTATAATATTATATTTATAATTACAATTTAATAATACATAATTTTTAAAAGTTTATGTAACATGTATGGACAGAAACTTTTTGCTAAAACTCCAAAAGTTTCAATTTAGTGTTACCACGTTCATTGCTATACTTGCAGAATTTCCTCGTGGGTCAAATACGCTTCTGCTCTGAATAAACTAAAAGAACAAAAACAACAAACAACACGATCCTGAATAAATAATACAAATATTATAGTGTGTTAGAAAAATCATTAACATCGTGAACGACTGCGATCACGTTGCTTCCCCACGATTATTATATTCGTACTCATTCTCTCAATTATTATGATCGATCGATCAATTAGCGAGATATCTCGACCGCCTGTTCTAGTTCATCGAGGTTCGAGGCTTCGTAGTTCAAACGAATATAACCGAAGGCGCCTTTCACGTTTTTTAGCGCTTCGGTTAGATAGACATGTAGATAGATTTATTAGTGGACACTAGGACAATAATTCTCTGGCATACAACCCACAAATTATAAAAATTTTACATCACTAGGGTTGGAAAATTAAAACTTTACAGCTTTTTGGAAATTTTGAAAAAATCGTTTTCACACTATAATTTCCGCAAATTAAGAAGAGATATTTTACTGAAATTTTGTACGTAAATGAATTACCATCAATCCATGATGTGTAGGACATTTGGTGAAAATCGATAAATTCTGATTCTAATTTTATTGCAATTTCAATTTTCTTTTAAATCTCTCTAGATTTCAACTCCTGTAAATTCTTAAACATCCGCCTGCAATTTACGACATGATTTCACGGCTATCGATTATCAATGATGAATTTAATCAAATGGACTGTCGTTATATCGGTAAATTTTCATTATGGTCAATAAAAAAGGAAAAAACGCCAAAACGAGAAAAAAAGAAGCGCGAATGCGCGATAAAATCGGAAGTTGATGACAACTTTTCGGTATTTTTCAAAACAGTTCAGCATTTTGTATGTAAATGGATTACCATCAAACCATAATGTGTACCAAACTTGTCGAATATCGATAAAGTCGTTCTAATTTTATTGCAATTTCAATTTTTTTTTTTTAATTCCTACAAACTTCAACTCCTGTAAATTCTGAGATATTCAGCTGCAATTATTGACATGATTTCACGATTATCAATTAGCAATGCTGAATTTAGTCAAAGGAATTGTCAATATATCGGCAAATTTTGATTATGGTAAACACAAACAACAAAAAATGCCGACACGAAAAAGAATTTGCTAAAAAGCCAGGATCTCTTCGCAGGGACATAAGTTTAGAGCGCGACGAGAAACGCGAACGCGCTATACACCGGAAGTCGATGAAATTTTTTCAGCATTTAGAAAATTTTGGAAAAATGGTTTTCACGCTACAACTTTCGCAAATTAAGAGATATCGGGCTGAAATTTTGTACTTAAATGGATTACCATCAAATCATAATGTGCACCAAATTTTATTGAAATTTCAATTTTTTTAAAATGTCTACAGACTTTTCCTGTATATATATGGGAGATGGGGGCAAAACGGGCATCACGATTGAAAATGACAATTGGGAGCAAAACGGGCATCGTTTCCACTTTTTCGAACACGACTTTTTTTCTTTTTCCTGACATTACTTACTTGAAAATTTCGGAAAATAGTTGGTGATATGAAAAAGAAACGGCTAGGGAGGAAAAACAGGCATCTCGTCTAAATATAAGTATTGGGGGCAAAATTGGCACCAAATCTTAAAATGATAATTTGGTTCTAATTGATTTCTATATTCTAACGTTTTTTTTTTTTTTTGAAGTATAAAATATAAAAATTTATAAACAAATTATAAATTTTTTGAAAAAAATTCATTTGACTACACTTTTTGCGGAAAAATAATGTGATTACAAATTTTTCGAAAAAGTAATTTGCTCAACAAAGTTTCGAAAAAAGTTGTGAACGGATTGTTAAAAAAATTCTGATGTGATGAAAATTATCGTTTTTATTTAATCAACAATTTGACGTATTTTCCGCAGTTTCCTTATCTAAGGAACGTAAAAAACTGAGACAAATCGTTTTTACAAAAGTTGAGACGGTGCCCGTTTTGCCCCCAATCCCGATTTTTAATGGAGGTGCCCATTTTGCCCCCATCTCTCCTAACTCCTGTAAATTCTGATATCCCGCCGCAATTTTCGACATAATTTCACGATTATTGATTATCAAAGATAAACTTGCTCAAAGGAACTGTCCATATATCGGTAAATTCTGATTATAATGAATTTAAAAAAAAATGCCGACACGAAAAAATAAAAAATGAGGATCTTTTCGCAAGGACATAAGCTTAGAGCGGGACGAGAACGCGAAGGCGCGATACACTCGGAAGTTGATGACGGCTCGGTAGTCGAGCGGCTCCTGAGAAGCGCGCAACGTCGGTGGCTGCGGCTAAAAAGCTTCCCCTACCCCGCGACATCGTGGCGGGCGCGCGGAGTACCACCACGACTATTCTCTGGACGAGCGTCGGAAGCATGGAAGCAGCGGCTGTACTACGGCGCGAGCAAACGTCCACAAGAGAAAGATAGACCGATAGAGGGTTCACGGACCACTGTGCGAAGTTGCCACGGTAAAGCAGAGAGCGAGAGAGAAGGAGAGACGGGGAAAAGGAGAGGGAACGAGAATCGCGAGCCGGATTCGCGCTTTAGTAGTAGGGAGAACGAACCAGCCGATGCTCTTGCTACTCTCCGTGAAACTCCCGACAGAGATCTCGTCGGCGAACTGTGCGCACCGCGTGGACGAGAAAGAAACTTACGTTGCTGCTGCTGCTGCTGCTGCTACGTCGTGAGAGAGAAAGCGCGCGCAGCGTGCGAGAGAGACACGACGATTTGTTTCTCACTTTTGCCACGTGAGGGCGACAAAGACAGCGATAAAACTTGTGCGAGACGAGAATATAAATATATATAGGTATATTTAGAATCGTCAAGTCGGACAGAAGTGGCGTTAGATCGTAGTACACAGAATTGCCGTGTAACTGAGCGAGAAGGAAAAAGGCGCGCAGCAGTGACTCGATGGTAGGGGAAACCACCGGGGCTTTTGAAAAAGTTTTATCTCGCCGGCGCGGATCGCCTCGCAGACGCTACCGAACGCCGGTACGGTGTGTACGGTGTCACTGACTTCGTATATATATATTTTTCATCGTTGACCCGATCGAAGATCGAACACGACGGAAGTTCATCTTCGACGTGTGAATTCAAAATCTCCCGGAGGAGATTCTCCTCCGAATATTTTCGGGTGATCGGCGAACGAAACGCTTTTTTTTTTTTCGTTTTCTTGGAAACCGGTATAATCGGCGTGGTTGATATTACGAATATAATTTCGATTTTTGGGAAATCGACGGGAAGTCGGCGCATTGCCGCTACTTTTTCGAAATGACTCGTCGCACTTGGTGTTGCTGAGGGACTCGATCGAAGGGAGAGAGATATATATTCATTTTTCGGGTAACGGAATATCGACAAAATAGGTGATAAATAGGTGAATCGGGAAATACTGATAACGAACTAGAAGAGACAATAGAGTTCGGGTGACGATGGGAACCAGCCGGAATGTGTTTGTTAAGAGTGCGGTGATCCTCATCTTTTTGGGTGCTCTCACTGTCAACGGATATGAGGTAAGGCAATTTTTTTAATAAAAATTAGAAAATCGAAAATTGTCGATATCAATAACTATGACATAGTTTTTTTAAGTCTAGGCAGTTTTTTAGAACGAAACAACGAAACAAATTTCGAGTTTTATCTGTTCTTGCGGTTGCTTATTCATATTTCATAAAAAATAATTGGTATTTAAATTATCGGTGCAAATGTCGAAAGTACAAAAAAAAAAAAAAAATTAAAAAAGTTAATGAGAATTGTAAAAAAAAAAAAAAATCGTTTATGGCATAAGCAATAAAATGTCATACAAGTTATTATAATTATGGTAACCGAAAATATACAGCATGCAATAGAAGTTAATTAATTAACTGATACAGCGAAAGAAAAGCATGAAAGTAAAAAAAAATATGTTAATGAATGTAAATATTATGAAGCGCAAAGCCTTGTATAATTTGTCTTTAAAATCTATTATGAAACGCAAAGTGAAATCGAAGAGAAGAAAAATGAAAAAAAGTGTAAATCAATCGTGAATATTTTATTGTAATGCGTGTGATACCGGTTCCACGTCGTTGACATCGAGCGCGAGTTGCTCAATGAGTTATCAGTAGCGGTGAGTAGTAGAATAATCAATCAGCTCGCGGGTCTCTATATCGCGATAGGAAATTCGTTGGTATTGCAAGGTCGAACTATTTGACGATATTTCGAGAGAGAAAAAAAAAATAACACGGATTTTTATCGACGACAAACTACGCGTGCATGACTCAATGACGAATATACGTTTGCTTCGTGTTCTCTTCACTCTCGAAACTCAAAACCTAATGCACTCTTCGACAGATAAAATAAGACATTGAACACTAAAATCTGTTCACCGTTTTGGTCTGAAATCTACAAGTGAAAAATGTCACTTTTAACCGTACGGTAAAAACAAAAATTTATTTATTATTTAAAAATTAATGTAAAAGTACTGAAAGTTTTTTTATGCATAAATTTGTAGAATAAATTTTATATAAAATTAATAATAAAATATAATGTGAATGTATGGTACAGTAATTTCAATAATATGCATTAATTTTATATTAAAGATACTTAATTTTTAATAATCTGCATTAATTTTACAGTAATAGTACATTAATTTTATTTTACGATTGTAGACTAAATTAAATTGACGAGTTTATGCATAAAACTTCTAGTCTTCTTTAACAGAGCTCACATCAGTCCGATACATCGTATGTCTTAACAAAATTGCAGAATTATAGTACTTGGTATGTACTTGATGAGGATTAAATGTAGGATTTTCTAAAAGAAGGGATATTATCTATAGAAAAAAATGAAGTTTTCATGATATAATATAACACAACAAAATAACGACAAATAATCACACGACCAAATTTCACAACGACAAAATATCAAAACTCCATTATTTTTACATTGTGATATTTTGTCACTGTGATATTCTTTCATTGTGATATTTTGTCGCTGTGACATTTTTTCATTGTCATATTTCTATATCTAGTCGATATTCGGGATATTTCTACTTTGTATTATGTCACGTTACCAAAATTAAACTATTTGACGATATTTAGAGAGAGAGAGAAAAACAGAAAGACGTATTTTTATCGATGAAAAACTAGGCGTGCACGAGACAATGATGAATATACGTTTGCTTGGTGTTCTCTTAATTCTCGAACGCGTCTCGTGACCTTTCGCAGAAGCCGCCGGTCCTTTACCGCGACGGCAATTCCAACCGGCCACGGCCCCCGACGACGTGATATTCTGCGCGGCTTCGGCTCTTGCCTTATTACGACAGGTTCTCTCGAATTTACATAGAGATTCTCTTGTGGATCGCGTCCGATGCTCTCGTTGCCCTCTCGTCTCTCTGTATCTCGGTTGGTCTCTGCCCTCGAGCGGTTTCGGATACGCGAAGCGATCGAGATTCCCCAGAATCGCGAGAATTCACGATGAGCAATAGTAGAGCAACGCGGTCAATCTTTTAAGATACTGCTAACGTTTCGGTACTGAGCGAAAATGGTACACATATAGGTAATCGATTGGACGATAAATGTCAACAACATTGCACCTCGAAGTGACACAAAGTTTAAGTGTGACATGCAAATTGCTTGAACGGATCCGAACAGAGCCGACAATGCGGAAGTGAATTAAAAAAAACACTAAAGCTTTTGTGCCTACTTTTACCCACACTAGTAAATATCTATTAATAATAATAATAAATAGTGATTATTAAATCAAGTGTCAACATTTCAACAGCTGAAAAAAAAACAAAACTAATTTTAAAACAGAATACATTAATTATGTTTTTCCATTTTTTTCAAAATTTTAATCGTGAAGTTTCATTGAAAATTAATATTTTTTGCGGCTATTTAAATGTTTATCTATTGTTTTATAATCGCTCTAGTGCTATAAATATTAGGCATTTTCAATTCTGCTTTGGCCAGATTAATGCATATGGGAAGAAAATTGTTGCTAGTAATTGAGGGAGATAAGCGAGAAATAAATCAAACGTTAATGAAGACCAATAATTCTGTTGGTTAAAGAAAATGTCATAGTCGATGATATCGATGGCTGTACAGTGGCGGTTCAGTATGGCCGATACTATGTCATTGTAGATCATCGCGATATCGACTTATCTATCACACCGACTCGATGCCCCAGTTCCAACATCGCTGGCAGGTGGTAGATCGTTCGGTTCACTTTTTTATTCATTTTCTCTGTGAAGAACGTCGGATTCTCGTTGTGTACGTGATATGACATTTCCTTCGTTCTCGAAACTAAGAAACATTGAGCATTTTTTTTTCTACATGCGTCATTTTCCATTTTCATAAAAGTTATGTCATTGTTTTGACAGTTGTGAATTATTTGTATAATTTAAATCTTGTCTTCTTTCTGAGGAAATAGTCACGACAGAGAGTATGTATATTAATATGTATATTTTCTTATTTATTTAGAAACATGACTACATAAAATTGCAGTTGTTTACTGTATAGGCTAAAAAATTGTAATACAAGTTACAAAAAAAAACTCCAATTTTCATAATTAAATTGAATACTTGCTACAAACTAAATTTGTTTATAAATAATATTTCACTAAACTTTCATCGCTACATTTTTCGTAGCACAAAAATTAATTATTGCATTTCAAAAAATTTTACTACCACACAAACTTAGTTTCAACACTGCAATACTGGCTTATTAAAAAACAATTATTCCTTATATATATATAATTATATATAACTAATATTCAATAGTCATAATAATATAATTATTATAATTAATAATAAATAATTATTTATTATAAATTTATCGGATGAGACACATAAATTACTGTATAATAAATGAACAACTTCTTTTACGAGAACTAGCAAAAGAAATGAACATATTATTCAAATACCATAGAAACATCTAATATGCTCTGAGTATATTAAGAAAAAAATATTTTGCACTGCTGCGGTTGTAATTATTGGTAAGATGATATGAAAGCCCAGGTAGAGCCCTTTGGATATATCAATGGAAACGAGAGTACGGTCGCACGAAGCGCAACAAGCGGTCCGCGTCCCCATCGATATATACATACGATGCTACACCTGAGTACCTAATTGTGATCGGGGATCGAATGCCTCGGCGCCCTAGTCGAGGAGTTAATGGCTCTATTTGCAACCGGTCGTCTCTGTTCGCTTCCACTCCTCCGCCCATATGTTGGCTCCGTCGTGCCAATGGGTGGTGGTAGCGCGTGTATCCTCTTACATCGGTAGCACTACTACGCACTCACAGCTATGCACAATACGCGCGACTCTTGATCCCACGTGGATTTCCAGATTCATTCGAGTCGTTTTACAATCTGGCACATCGATCGTAGCAACGTTGACGAGTCACGGAACTCGCGATATTTTTACCGAGTGAATAAGATATTGCTTAACGGGAGCGCCAGTCACTTCAAACAAAGTCAGAAGAGAAACAAAAATTATTATTATGAGGCCTTTCCTTTAAAAAATCTTAGATTTAAACCGCACCCAGTATGTACGTAATATCAAGTACTTTAATTCTTCAAATAAAATATCTACAGTATTTATAAAAAAACATAAATTTTTAAATAGTTGAAAAGAAAACACAATATTACATGAACAATATTTGGAAAAAATGAGTACATAATTCACGAAAGAATTAATGGAGAATCATACTTTCCCATTATTTCTCCCGAGATTATTAAAAAATTTATCGAAATAGTATTCTTTAAATGGTTATTCAAAAGATTAACCATTTTAATCAGAATTTATAAAAAAAGAAATAGTGACGTGGCCCTTTTTATTATTTTTAGGTTTTAACCTCATCGTGTAAGTGTATATCAAGCACTTTAATTCTGCAATTTTGTAAAGACATACAGTTTTCACAGAATCCAAGACACAGTTTGGTTGATTAAAACCAATTATCTGTAGTTTTTACAAAAAGACATACAAATTTTGCAATATTTGTGAAAAAAAAAATTACATGAAAGATGTTTTGTAAAAACTGGGTACATAATGCATTAAAAAAAAAAATGGGGTTCCACACTTCCCCATTATTTCTTTAATATTTAGACACTAGCAATATTAAGACGTTTAGGCTCTGTCTCAGTTCTCTTCAGTTTATTAATTGTCTATACAATAAAAATATGACGAAGTAATGAAACAAATAAAAAAATGATCGAGCTAAAGTTCACGTAAATTCTTTTTACAAGGTAATTATTTCTGTCCATTAGTTCTTACTACATAGATTATTAAATTGACCAACGAGAAAATCGAATTTATTTGACAGATTGAATAACGAAAAACGTTTATTTTATTTAATACAATGGTTTTATAGCGTTGAAAAAAAATCTATTGAAAATTTAGTGCACCAGTAATAATATTAAATATTAAACTTAATATTTCAAATATTCGCACAGTCCGCGTGTAATTGAACCCATTAGGTTTTCCACATATCTCTCCTCGGTCGCAAATCGACATTAGCTTTCCTCGTAATTAAATTAATCCTCTTATCTCTGCCTTGACCTTCCTATAATTCATCCTCCCTTTTTTTTTCTTTTTAGAGTGATCCGTCAATTATGCATGCTCGACTGACGGTTACGAAGTTTGGAAAGAGAGAAGGGTTCGAAGGATTAAAATTTTTGTTTAATAATTTCACGCATCAGGAGTAAATGTTTCACTACGTACTGCTGAAGTACACTTCACAGGGATTAAATGGAGGGAATATAATAGAATTAGCGTTTTGTCGCATGGAAAGAATTATGAGAGATTCCGAGCTAAGTTTAGAATGTCATTCCATCTGCCCATAAATTTGATCAATCGATCTTCTCTGTTTAAAATAGTATCGTTCAGAACTACTATTTTCAATTAGAGGTCGAAGCTGACGTAAATATCCTGTCAATAACATTCACCAATGAAATTGCATTGTTTGCCCATATATTTCTGTCGGATGCGACTATAATCGATCCAATTAAAGATTGGCACAGCACAATTTTCGGTTGTAACCATTATACATTCTAAATCAAGATACAGGGTATCGTTTCCACGTCAAGTGCTGATAAAAAGTAAATTTAATTCAGCTGTTTTTTTTAATCGAGATATTGCTTTACACACATGGCATAGAAATTATCAACGCAACCGCAACGGAATCGTTGACGTTGATACCCACATTGAACGATAAAAGTGGTTTTAAAATCGAATCAATCGATTTTGACAACCAATTGCAATAGTTTGAATAGCATCAACTATTCAGTTCATTAGAGGGATTGCAAACTTGGCAACCAACTGCAAACTTTCAACTAAAGTCTTGATTGGAGCAACCAATTCAATTCAAACAGAGAGTTTCATTAATTACAAAAACAGCTTCATGGATTCAAAGAAACATTTTCATTGATTTAAAAAAGGGTTTCATTGAATAAAAAAAACACTTTCATTAACTCCAAGAAACGAGTACATTGATTCAAAGAAATAGTTTCATTTATTTCAAGTAACAGTTTCATTGATTCCAAGAAATGATTTCATTGATTCCAACAAACGGTTTCATTGATTTTAAGAAATGGTTTCATTGATTCTAAGAAACGGTTTTATTGACTCCAACAAGCGATCTGATTGGAACAAAGAAACAGTTTTATTGATTTAAACAAATTATCTACAGTTTTTATAAAAAGACACAAATTTAAAAAGAGTAGTCAAGAAAAAAAATGACATGACAAATATATTGCAAAAAAATGAGTACATAATAATGCATTAAAAAATTATTAGAGGACCACACTTCCCTATTATTTCTCCCGAGATTATAAAAAATTTAATAATTTCATATTCCTGAAGCTTATTATTACGCAATAACAATCAATAAGATAACGGTATCATAAATGTTTATTTTATAAAGTGATGGGGACTTGGAGCTTTAATGCCAATCGACCGATTGGTAATGACAACTAACTAAGATTAGTTGAGACAAATAATTGTAGATAGTCGTAATAATAAATTTGATATGTATCGCGAGTAAAGTATCCAAACCATTGAAAAGTTTTTTTCTCTCGACCAAAAATATAACTCCTTGTGCGGTCGATAGTCATTCACAAAGGATGGCTAAAAGGTGACGCTTATTTGACAACAAGAAAGACGATAGAATCTGCAGCGTCGAATTATATGTCTACAACGAAAGCGAACGGGTGACCAAGCCGGATATTGAATCGGCGAACTCGCGTGGGATTTATTCTTAGAATCGAACGATTCGTTACGGCTTGCTAACTTCGCTCCTATCTTTCTCTCTTTCCTTCGTGTTACTTTTCTTTCCCTTCTCTTACTCTCTCTCTCTCTCCCATTTATTATATTCAATTCTCGAGTACAGGCGAATACAAATTTTATTGCTATTCCATTAGCACACGTGGACGATGATTGCATTCATAGTTTGTACATCGCACGAATCAAGCTTAAGGTGCACTTTTTTTGTTGGTAGCTGCTCGAAAATTATGGTCAGCACAAATCTCAACGTTTCTAAATAACTAACTTTGCGCAAAATAACAATATATAAGTATTTTTTTTTTGCACATCGCGACTATTTTCGCCCAACAGATGTTTCAATATTGATTCTATTTGGATAATATAATACCGTACAGCAAGAACATCGGCGAGTACTTGAGCAAAGAGTATGATGACAGGCGTACGATAAGCCACGAATAAAAATCAATCGATAACCTCGGCAAGTTTTGGCTTCTCAATCAAATATCCGACCACTTTTCATGGTGTATAGCAAGTGCGTATCTCTTATGGAAATAAATTATATGCAAGATATATAAAACATGTATTCTATAAAAAGATATATTTTTCTCAAAATTTTTATATGTCGTATATACTTTACGAGACTTACGAAATATATGCGAGTGAAAAATACATCTGAGACATCCAGAATAAATAAAAAATGTATTTTTGTTATATTATCGTCCGGAAAGTTTTTTTTCGTATATATTTATAAATAAATTACAGTCGACAATATATAATTTGTATACTGAATATATGCAAAATATATGCAAACCAAAAATCTGGGGTATATCCGAAATATATAAAAAATATATTATCCGTCGAAAAGTTGGTTATATCACATATATTTTTGGATATATTTCATTTTCCATGAGGTAGATTCGGTGAGGGAAGCAACTGAAGCTTTCAAGTGGCCTTTGCAGCATCTTTAGACTCGTGATATATTTTTAAATGCTATTCTTCGAAGCAGACATTAAATACTTTGCCCATCACTCTTTGTCTCGATTGCTTGTTAAGCGTTGATCAATTGTAAACGTTTGTGAGTAGTGGATCTAATATACTGGAATTAGAATTTAACTACCCGAAGAGAAAAACCAAAACAATAGATCATCGAATTGTCACTCGTATAATGTTTATCGAGTCGACTTTAAGCTCACAAACAATAGGGCTGAAAAATCACTGAACATTTTTTTGTATACGTAGAAAATGTAGTAAAGTCAATTAGAAAAAATGTAACACTCCATAAAACCCAAACTGTTTCAACGTTTTTGCCCAAATTCTATGCCAAAGATCGCATCGGTTTGTTCCATTTTCATCGCAAGTTTCAGCCCGATAGCTAAAAATTTGTTGAACTTGGAACTTTGTCTGACATTTTTCAAAATCTTTAAAATCTCGTATAAATTGAATGCTTCAAGCGATTTTTATAAAATTTATTCCAACTAAAGATTTACTAGTACATGGCATTCAAATTTGACGTTTCAGATCTTTTTAAGCACATACGAAAATCTCCAAATATAGAATAACGAAATAAATTGTCCTCTATGAGAAAGTAAAATTAATTTAGAACACATACATACAAATCTCATAGAATTTTGGCTACTTAACCGAATTGCGATATTTGACGCGGTTATGAAATTTTTCAAATATAAACCTCCCGTTCATAAACAAAATCAAGATATACTTTTTGTTAATTTAATAACGAATTTGTGTCGCGGTTATTTTTCGAATTCTCGTTATGATTGATCGAATTGATCTCATATAGACGTTCTCTGAATTGGAATACAATTATACACAGCTACTATAAAGCCGTACATTTCTTCACAGTCTGAAAGCGTGAACTCTACAAATTAACTAATTTTGCAAAGGTTATAAACGAGTGTCTTCTCCTCACATTTTGTCTCCGCTCCGAGATAATAATTATCGCGTCAACTGTCAACTGGACCGTTAAAATTCCAATCAGCTAATTGAGCTCTCACGATTCGCCAAGCTTATCGGAAAATTTTTCTTCGAAAGCCTGTATAAGGGATAAAGATTCGTTTCTCCCTATATTCACGAAATTATGCCACGCATGATAACCGTGGCTATTTTATAATATCAATGAAATTGAATGTGAGATCAATTTTTATCCAAGACCTTCTTTATTGTACTCGTCCGATTTTCAGTTTTTTTTGTTCCACTATATATATATATATATATATATATATGCACATGCAAACGTAGCAATACAAAAAATTGTGGATTCTGAGAAGCTTGGACGTTATGAAAAATATGGTAATCGCTTTTCTCCCTTCAGTTTGTGCCCAGTTACACGTTCGATACGAGTTTATCAATACGGTAACACCGATATTTTTATAATATATATATTGTGACCAATTTTTCTTTATTATTGGGGCAAAGGGAATCAATAAAAAATTAATAATGACAACGATGCAAATTAGAGCCTTGCACATTTCTTGCTAATTATTTTTCGGTTTTTGCACAGTTATCTCTATGAGGAAGTATGTTAATTGATTTTGGCTTCCTTATTTTGAATGTATTTAAAAATCTGAATTTAGAGAAATTTGAGTCATGAATAAATAATTTAAAACAATCGAATTTCTATAAAATTCGAACCCTTTTACCCATCTTGACTACATTAAATATATAGCATTGCTGAACATTTTATTGTTTCCGTGGAAAGTTTGAGCTCGATAGATCAAATCATAACCGCCTTACCGATTTTGCCGAAATTTAATACCAAAGGTTGCATTAGTTTGTTCAATTTTCATACGAAGTTTCAGCTCGATAGCTAAAAATTTGTTTGAGTTAGAGCATTTACAGATATTTTTCCAAATATAAAAAATCTCGTAAAAATGGAATGCGTCAAACGATTTTCATAAAATTCATACTAATTGAATATTGACCAGTACTCTATGTGACATTAAAATTCGAGCCTACTCGGTCGAGTAGTTTACGAGTTACAGTAAAATGAATTTTAAACCCTTCATCACACACTCACCACACACATACATACATGCGGAAATTTTTTTTAACCTCTTTTCTCAGACAATTTTTAGTGCACTGATATGAAAATCTCGCAAAAACATTATTGCGCGAAAAAAAACATTGAGAAGTTTATAGAGAATACACCGAGATAAATTTCTCGTGTATAGAACTTTTGTGAAGCAGCAATTTAGGGTTCACGGTTTTGTTTATTTTCCAACAAGTATTTTTTTTTATGCCGTAACAAAATTTGAAAAGTTTATGTAGCTCGTCGTGTGTGATGAATTCCACGATTCAAAGTTTCGACGCATATGACGTGCTTCCAGACACAATCAGCTCATCACTGACAGACAGCGATATTCTCGGAAGAGAAAATATATTTTTTATAGCAGTACGTAATTTTCCTCGTAATATATGCGAAAATATATTTCTTACGTATGACAAACATACTTTACATACGAAAATGTATCCAAGCATTTTTTTTTTTCAAGCAACTATACAGATATTACTTTTAAATATATTTTCGGTTACCTTTTATAATTTATGTAAATTATACCAAATATATCGCAATCGCATTTATTTATAAAAGTTTTCATATCTAAAAATAAATTATTGGTTACATTTTATAATTTACGTAAAAAATATCAAATATACAAAAATCGTATTTTTTCATGAAAGATTTGATATCCACAAATATATTTTCCAATTACGTTTCTTTTTCATAATCGTCCTTAATTCGATTCAGTTTCCCTATTCCAGTGAAGGAAAATTGTTATCAAAACTACGTTTAACATCCGAAGAATTTCGAATTTAATGTTTTATCAATTATCAATTTGTATCGTTGGAAAAAGTATTTTTACAATTTTTTTTTAAATTTCGTGTACGTGTGCTCCTTGCAATGGGAAAATATTTTGATATATTTTGGAGAAAGGGCTTTAGGATCGGAGGTCAGAGCGAAAAAAGAGGCCGTTGAAAGATCGTGAGCCAAGAGTTTTTCCCTTCCTACGAGAAATTTCACAGGAAAGGTGTCGTATTACGTAGTACGCATCATTCTTTTGATCGACCGGAAACGGTCGATCAAAATGCGACGAGGGTCTGGTACATATAACGTAGCATCAAGGATCGAAGTGAACTATAGAGCTGTATAGCTGTACACCCACGTGTACTAAAGTTATAGCCCTACGACTTATGTACTGTAGCCCAAAGAAGAGGCGAAATTACACGACTGCGCCTTTTCCCGAAGGGCTTAACATTCCAGACAAAAGGATACGTAAGATTTTTCTCTCACTCTATCTCACTACACTGTCCAAAGGAATATTTTATCTTCAGCCTCGTTGACAATGAAACGGTTTGTAAATCTGGGACCAAGAGACCCAGATAAATCCAACAAAAAATAAATTACAATGACTCGACTAAAAATATGATCTATTTTCGGATGTTATGACATACATAGCGACAAAATATTTTGTAAGATCGAAGTTGTAGTTTTCGTAAGGGAGAAATCTGTTTGTTAATTTCATAACTTTTTTTCTCTTCTCGGTTCTTTTTGTTGAAGTTGAAAAGTGAGAAAAGGGTTTCTTAATATGCCGTAATTTGTATCTTTTATTTTTGTGAAATAAAAAACGGTTTTGAAATTTTGTAAAATTGCAAGTTTTTATTCTTGAATGTAAATGTCGTAAGATAACAATTACCAATCATTTGCATAAAGTTTCTTCGTATCAAATGTGAAACATTTTACCGATTCATTCAAGTTAAGTATTCAATGTCATTTTGTATTTAAAAAAATTTAGATTGTCTATAAATTTTTACCCTTTTGCCGATTTGTATCAAATTCAAAGCAAACATTTTTTTTTATCATGAATAATTTTTATTTGTGACTAAATTTTTTTATGATAAAAAAAAGTATTTTTTTTCGTAATAAAATAATGATATAGATAGATTTTGAAAAAATCGCCAGTCCGCTAGAATAAACCGAATTTACTATATTCGGTTGCCTGCGGCAATTCCCGAGCAGTGATTTGTTCTGGCTGAGGTCCGGGCCTCATTAGGTTTTCCTTAATTAGTAATCGGACCCGGATAAGGCGGTTCTATCTGGTCCTAATATGGCATGTAACGCCTAATTTCTGATCTGGCCGTGATCAGGCTGCAAATCCGGGCTTTATCAGGTTGCTATCCGGCCGGTAACAGGATCCCAACCCGGTCGCGATCAGGTTACCAAACCGGCCATGATCATGCTTCTGATCTGGTCCATAGCAAAAAATGAGAATGCCCGTTTAATTATTGGAAGTTTATTCTGGTCGCATGCATACACTGAAAAAAGTTTTTGTATGAAAATTACTATACCGGTATTGGAAGCTCGGATGCATATGCCGCATATTAATTTTCATATACAGAAATCTGTAATATTTAAAGAATCGGTATACGATAATTAAATGGAAACCTTCGATAGTAATGGAAAAATGTGTTCGAGGTTTACAACATTTTCACCAATTATAATAAGTTATAAAATTTAGTATGATAGTACACTAAAAAGGGATGTACACCTCTAACAGTAATGAAACAGAGTGTTTTATTTATGCAACACTCTTTTCTATAATTGTAACCAAAGTATATTAAAAGTCATATACGTGTGAATAGTTTTCCTCATATATGGTATACTATTTTTAACATGCATTTTTCTTTAAATTTAGTATGTTGGTGTAGCAAAGAAATCTAATTAAAAAATATTTATTTGTACGTGTTCAATCGAGTTTTTCTCCAGTTTTAATTACATCTTACATCTTTATCCACATGTTGGTACATATTAATCGTTGAAAAAGATATTTAATTTTTTTACATTGTTCCGGAATCGAAGCTGGGACCCTCCGGTTGGTGTTGGTGCGCTGCGCCTTAGCTCACTCGGCCATTCAGATCATATGTTGAACAATTTTTTTTTATCTATTTGATTGTCGGTAATATAAGCTATAAAATGAAATTAGTGTAATATAGTCGTATATTTTCAGATTTATGTGATTGCGCCTGATATGGTAATAATAAAAGCACGTTGAGTTATTTTTCACGGCAATCGGTTTGCAATTTTATATCGAATTTTATATCGAATAGGGTACATTACTATCTATAAATACGTTGAACGAAGTTCCTTGTTTCATTGTTTGCGCGAATTAGTTGATTAGTATTTGGGTGAATGACCGTCTGACCGACCTAAGGGTCATAGACTAGGATGGGTGACCGCCTGGCTGACTCTGACTGTCAGTACTAAGTTCGTTAACCGCCTAGTTTACACTGACGGTCCATACTGGAAATCGTTAAACGCGGTTATTAATTTCCAATAAACGGTATATGAATACCCAAACAAGTCTTTGGATAATCACATTGGTTGTTAGTCTTAATATACTTGTGCCAACAACCTCAAAAAGATTCTGACACTTTACCAGTTTGATTGAGTTATTGAAATTTAAAGAACAGGTGACTTACTATTCATATAAAAAGGCACAATATTTTTATATTCAGGTACAGAATTTTACAAAACTCTGCATTGATTTTAAAACACCGGTCTATAAATAGTTGCCTTGGCACACGCGTTAGAATTACAAAATATTAGCACCGAAAATTCCAACGCGTATTTCTTAATTTCTAATGACTGTATATTAATGGATTTTAATTTTAAGGAATACTTGTGGACGAGATTTCGATGTTTTTAATCTTTTAATTTTGAAATCGTGTTTTAGAAATTTAATCTATCACGAAGACCTACTTTTAATACGTAATTGTATATTAAATATTTAGTCAGCCACTAACCGTGCGAACTTGTACACTAATTTCAATACACCGGTCTATGAATAGTCTTTCTAATAGACATGTATTGTAATTTTAAATATCAGTTATACGAAAATTCATTTACTTTTGCTAAATTTCGTATACGGATGGTATATTTACTAGACAAAGTATATTAATTTCTATTTTATATACCAGGTTTTGAAATTTCACAGTTGGTGGTGTACGAAAATTCCTTTTTTTTTTTTACAATGTACATGGTCGTGGAAGCTTTAAAAATTAAGGTTTACTGTTTTCTTTTTTAGCTAACCAAATTGACATATTCAGGTCTGATAATAATGGAAATAACTTGCAGATCCAAAATATATACAAAACTCAAGACGAAAACAGAATAACAATAAAAAGAACAGTGTGGAGTTTTAAAAAATGTATGTACCTGTAACCATGCGATTCATCAATTTTTAAAATGTGGCACGTAAAAAAACGCAACGTCGAAAAATATTGACGATAGAATTAATCAACCGCAAAATTATGATTTTGGTTATAAGTGATGTAGTCGACGAGAAAATATATGCTTTCCCTGATACATGAATAATTGTGTGAGACACATACATAAAAATACAACTATTTGTAATCGGTAGTATTACAATAATAAACGATATTATATAGAAAACATCTCTCATTTATTTATTGTACAACGGTAACGCGAGATATGCCCTTCTAGTACTCTGATAATTTCGTCTAAAGTGGTCTATATTTTAAAATAATTAGATTTGCAAATCTAATTATCTTAAGATATAGACAGAATATTTGAATATTCATGAATATTGAAATATTCAGGCGAAAAGCGGGGCCGCATCTGGCTAGCCCGACCAGGAATACCTGACCGATGCCTGATCCCGGTATGATATGGAAAACTGTAGTCTAACCACATTTGAAATGTTGTACCTATGCATAATCCGGGTGGGGTCCGCACCTCATTTAGCTAATCGGATCAGGAATGCCCAATCGGTGCCTGATGATCGCGGCCTGATGGGGAATATTTCAGGTTAGCCAGATTTGAAATGTTATACCGATACATGATCCGGGCAGGACCAGGGCCTTATTTAGCTATCCTGAACGGACATGCCTAACCGATGCCTTATACGGACCTGATGGTAGTTGAGGCAAATTGAATTAATTTATGCTCGGGGTATTGCCCAATTTTTCTCGCCATGTAGTGACAACGGTAAAAGGTAAAAATGTGAAAATCAACGGATTTTCTATTTTTGTATCGAATCGTGATAGATGAATAGCAGATAAAAATAAATAACATGCACCAGAGCAGACACATATCAGATTAATGTTAGTGATCAGAATCTATAATTGCTGGAAGAGAACGGAATCTTCGTAACAACTACGAGTTTCGCATATAATTGTCCGTTAGCAAGACATCTCGAGTAACAGGTTTTTCTCATTGATTATTTCCTTTCAAGTTTTTCATTTCATTTTATTTAAATCTATTCCGTCATTGCCACCGCGAGTAATCCTTAGTTACACAACGAGTTGTGTGTTGCTTGTGCCGATAATTCGAGGTGTAGTGCAAAATCATTTTCTTGGCTATCTGCAAGTAGCACCTGTAAAGCTGATTATCAGAAAGCATTATTTGCTCGGATCAAAGATTACTTGATTACTTGATTACTCGATTATGCCATACAATTGTGCAAACGCGGGAGTCACGATTTCTTTAATTTTCCATTTACCTTTTACGAGAGTTTGCATCTGTGTTATCCGGGTTCTGACCAAGTTCTTCTCATCGTTTGCACAAACCAAGTCAAATAAACGCGACATCGAGTGGGACCGCACTAGGAAAAAGGCTTAGTTAGAACTACAGTAGAACGTCGATTATCCGGCAAGGGACCGACTCTACACAAAGACAAGTCGACACGAATGACTGCACACGCAGGCAACTCAACGTGTGTGCAGTCGTTCGTGTCGACTTATCTTTGTGCAGAGTTGGGAGGTGTAGAGTCGGTCCCTTGCCGATTATCCGAGCTAATTTCGACCGGGCACCGTTCGGATAATTGAGAATTTGGATAATCGAACTGATTCGGACAGGGCAACGTTAATTGACATTTTGGGATAATCGGCGGTCTACTGTACCAAAAACTTGGTTAAAAATGTTACGAACTTATTGTTTATGTTAACCGATAACTTGGTAAGACAAACAAGTATTTAGATCGATTAACCAATAAATTGGTTGCGTCTACCAAATTTTTCTTGGTCAAATTTTGAATCAAGATCTTAAGTAAGCCCAACCAAGCCATTTTCTCCGTGCGGTCTCACGTAAGAGCTCACGAACGATCCGTGGAGACTCGGGATACACACTCGGCTTCGCGACGACCGCGATATTTTTTTTCGGCACTGACGCAATCGCGTCGTGCACATGCACGTGGAGCGTCGGAAAGAGAAAGAGAAAGAGAAAGAAAGAGAGAAATAACGTGAAAAAAGAGGTGGAGGACAGCGTGAGCTGAAGTCAGAGAAAGAATTTTCAGGGCTGCGTTGAGTCATCGACGGAACCTTCTGCTGGCGGATTTTTTTCGCAGATGACAAGATACCCTTTTGCCGTCACCGCCGCGCATCACGCGTTGCACCGAAACTCCAATGAAATCTCAAATTTTATTCAAAGTGCTCTGGAATAAATTCCCTAAGAGCACAAATTTGTAAGAAAAATATTACATTATATAATAAAGACAAAGTACAAATAAAATAAGAGATTTTTTATTATAATTGACTTAAACTAACTTAAATTACCTTTTTTATGACTTTGATAAAAATAGTAATAAAATGAGTAACAGATTTGTTTATTTTGATAAAATATTTTATTAATTTGATCAAGTCCGGTTTCTCTATTCAAAGCGAATGTTTACCGATTCTATTATATTTCCCTGTGAGAGAAATATTTGTATTATTTGAGAAAATATATTAATTATTGCTATAATAATTGAGTTGTTGAACCAGAATAACAACGATTCAAAGATAAAATTTTTCGGAAAAGTTGCACTTTTGATTATTATCTCCGCATTTATGATAGTATTTGAATCAGAAGATTGTTTTGAGTTATCAATTGTATCCTTTGCTGTCAGATTAATTTCGTAGATGTGAAGATGCTTTTCTAGCGCAGTGCAGCACACGTGAAATGATGGTCTTTAAAAGCCTGCAACTTGATCAGCCGCACATCTATATAAAATCAATTAAGCTCTTCGACAAAATGAATTTTCGTCGAGGATTTAACACTGGATGGATCCTAAATTGATTATTTTCCCCCCGTAATCTTTATTGCAGCGTTATACACGTTACCTCGTCCGTTGATGCGGAAGATTCTCAGCGTAAGCCTGAACTCTCCCTCAACACGTGCATTCTCGGGAATCAATTTCTTTTTCGTAATGTCAAAATATTAAGTTCATCCTTGCAGGAGTGAAAAATTATGTTCATTACAGTAATTTCACTGAAAAAAATTCCAAGGATGCTTTGAAATCGATAAATAAGTGCGGCTCACTTTCTAGCAATGCGGATTAAATATTTCTGACACGGGAATTTCTAAATTCAGCAGATTTAAAAATATTTTATCACTACTGAAAAGTTTCGTTCGAGAATTTCATGTCAGGACACTTAGAATGGTCGAAAACTTCGAGAAAAGTGGTTTGGAAAAAATCTGTGTCTTTGTCGGTGTGTGTGTGTGTGTGTATGTGCAGATTCCTTGTAAGCACGATAACTGTCGTAAATTTAGATGTATCTTCGTCAAATTTGGCACGTACGAGAGCTGTGATACAACAACGTTTGGGATTGTAGTTAACGCGAATCGGTTGGAAAATGTATACCAAATTTGGCGAGAATCGATAGAGTAGATCTGATTTTATTGCAATTTCAATGTTTTAAATAAGTTCTGCAAAGACTTCAACTCCTGTAAACTCTGAGATATCCGACTGCAATTTTCCGCATAAAGTCACGATTATTGTTTATCAATGATGAATTTAGTTAAAGGAACTATCGATATCTCTCGGTGAATTTCGATTTTGGTGAATAAAAATTTTTTAAATGTCGTCAAGGACAAATAAAAATTTTGACATTTTTCACAGATTTTTCTCAAATTTAGTTCACATGTGGACGGTAATCGGAAACGATTTGAGTACAAATTTGACGCAGATCTGTCCAGCCGTTCAAATTTTATGGCATTTCGAATCGTTCGAAAAATTTCGTTTTCGCGCTGGCTCGTGCAAATTACGAGACACCGGGTTCAAACTTGATCCACATATACCATGGTACAAGGTTTTAGTTGAAATTTGAGAAAATTTATTACGCGGTTGAAATTCTACGAAACTTTGAATTTTTAGAAAAGTGTCTCGAGCATAAACAAGCCGGCAAAGTAGAACTTTGCAAATTGCTTCTGCATTATTATTTTTTTTCTTTATTTAAGGTCACATCAACTTCAATAGTTATTAGCAAGCTAATGGTATATACATTCTCCTGTTTCGTAATATTTTTAACCTTTTTTTTCTGTAATCTTTTTTTTCCTGTTTTGTAATAATTTTTACATTTTTTAAAACATTTATTCTATAATTAGCAAGAGTCAAACAGTTTCTATAATTATACTGATGTTTACTTAATTTTTGTGTTACATCGTTTTAGAAATAAATGTTATGTCAAGGCGTCGGAGGTTGCGAATTTTTCGTTGGCGAGTGAAAGATTTCAATTATTCTATCCGCAGGAAGTTCGATGCGTGCACAGGTAGAGTCCTTCCGACGTGACACGGGGAACTCTCCTCCTGTGTGACTCACTGCGACTGCTCGGTGTGCGGTTGGCCTCTGTCTGCGTATATCGCGGAACGCGGTAGTATCCTTCGTTTGAGAACAAAAAGAGAAATTATACTCTCATTTCATATCTTATCGACTATCTTATCGAATGTCCTTACCTTTGGAACTAATTATCGTGTCATTCCTAGAACCAATCAATGAGTACAAAAAATTATTATACAAGTACGAGTACTTGTAATCAAGAGAATGAGAGTCATTCTTTGTTAATTGAATCTCCTGTTTTTCATCCTTCCTAGACATTTTCTCAGAGTCCACAAATATTTAATAATACTTCCTCAACATTTTTTCAGATTATTAAATCGGTTGGCTCAGAAATTTTTCTTTAACTCCGAACCGAACTGACTTTAAAAAAATTAAATTAACGTTAAATTAACGATTTCTTGAACATTTTTCTATTTTACGTTTTATTGAGAAAATTTATAGCTAATCGATTGATCAATTTTTACACCAAGCTAATATGACAGTATAATTTTTATGCCGGCCATTATTTTCTGTGTTTGTGTAACTGTTTGGCAATTAACAAATTGGGTGTCAAAACCAACTAGTTTGTCGGTCCGACCAAAAAAAATTGGATAACGTAGCCATTTTAACAGTGTTAACATTATTTGCAAATTTACATTACCAGAAATTTCGATCATCAGCTGATATATTAAATTTAATACAGAATTGTAGTAAAATTGCAAATTTTTATATTAAATTTCCTAATTTTTATAGAATCGATTAGAAAATTAATAATCAAATGTAATATACAAGTTTCTGCAAAAAAGATTATTTCACTTCTAAAGGTAATTTACACTAAATATATTTAACATAGGGATCGTGAAGGATCGTGGTCGATGGTCAATTGGTAAAATATAATATAAACCAATAGGAATTATAATTTGCAATATTCATGATGAAAATAATTATTACTATATTTAACAGTGTATGTAGCCGTGCGAATGGTTGCGAATGGCAACCAATTAGTTCACTCCGTGTAGATTTATTTATTATTCCGCGCTAATCATAAATCCGATCTAAGCTAATTTTTATTGACTCCAGCACTTGCGGCTTTTCGATTCCTGTGAATAATGCAAGCGAACGCTTTATCGAATCTGAGTTCGGACGAGGCGCAGAGCCACAGAGTCTCGTTCGCACGCGGAGAATCGCCCTCACAAACGACTCTGTCTCGCGTGAGCGCGTGGGCGACGAGTCAAACTGGTTTTGAGGATCTCGCTCGCGCGTGTGTCGCCCCAGACACACCATTTAAAAGGTACGAATGAAATAAGCAAAGTGGAGATCAAGAGAGAGAGAGATGACACGCGAGAGCATGCGAAACGAGAATAAGTAACGAGTAAATACATTTATGCCCAACCTTATATTTATAGCGTATAAAGGTATGCGTGACTGTTAAGTCTCTGGAGATCTTTAAGCGTTTCTCGTCCTGGAACGCTCGTTGATCTGAGATCTTGATCTGAGGGACCATAAGAGACTATGTTCTCCGGAGCTCCCAAGTCAAAAAAATATATATATATATGTATATATATATGCATATGTATATGTATATATATGGGGCATTCCAGCTGAATTTTTCATGCTCTGACCCTAACCTCCAATCAATAATTTTCACAATTTTCATCAAAAAGTATTTTCTCTTTTTATCAACCAGAAGAGACACGTATTTTTTTTTTTTTTTTATTTATCGCTACGACCAATATTTCCGACAGACGAATTTTAGTCAAAGTTTGAATTTTTCGGTATGTATATTATTTATATCGTTAATATCTTGGAAATAAACAGTCCTATCGAAAAATGTCTACGATGAAATTCGTTCAGTTTGCATGGGGCTACATAACGTATATAAAAAGATGTCATTGTAGTTTTTCTAAAATTTTGTTATAAGACGTTAAACAACAAAGTATCGTTTTGCAAATAAAGCGACACTTTTTATAATTTTTATATACTTGTATAAAAATTCTGTGTAAAATAGCAAAATTTTTGAGACCATATGCAGATTGGCAGGTATTTTTTTTCGAAAACTACGTAATTCATGCTTTACGTAATAATTCAGTATGTTAGAAAACTTCAATTGCGTAGAACTTTTCATTAAAAAATCTTGTCATTCCGCATAGGGTCTAAAGAATTTCATTTTTCGAAAATTGCAAAGCCAAATAAAATTTGATCATATATTTTTGAGAGAGAGAGAGAGAGAGAGAGAACGAGCCTCTCGAAGTAATCAGGATCGTGTTCTGGCAATTCTGTAAGAGTCTTGCGCTAACTAATTATATGCTCCTTTCGCGCGTTTACTTCTTCTTTTGCTTAAACGTTATTGCATTTATATCTGCAGAAAGATTGTATGGTGAATACTCAACTAATACATGGCCTACGGCAGTAGATATTTCAGACTTACAGAACTTGAGTGACCGGGGCTTGTTGCATCCCAAGTAAAAAGAAAATATATAGAGCACATAAAAAATATATATAGTTTTAAACATAGAATTGGGCAGTCTACACAAAAATAAATTTAATAAATATCCAATATGGAATCTATATACGCAAACCCAACTTCACAGTTGGTCTTATACATATAAATTTCATATAGATAATTTTTTGTGGGATTGGTGAAAGCAGCTTATCGTTGCGGAAGTGCATGTTAAAATAGAATTTGCAGAAACGGTAGTGAATTAAAGAAACTCGTTTTTTAAATTAATTTTATTGAATACGAGTTTTTACAGTTTTGTAGATGGTTTTAAACTAGGAAAAGTACGAAATACCGAAAACACAAAAATATAACAATGAGTATAATTTTTTAATTGCTTGAAACCCACAAAAAAATTATATTATCATTTTGGTTTTTTATAATAGAATTTGTAAAAATTAAACCGGCGCCAACATTGAGTGCTTTTCACATTTGAAATTTATTTTTCAAATTATTTTGCCATTAAATGTGGTTTAGGATGAGATTACTTTGAACGGATTTTTTTCTTATAGACAATAAAAATACACGCCCAACAAGTGATTTGCCGTGACAGTCACAACTCGTCAAATTACTGTTCCAACGAAACTATTTAGAGGCACTTTTGAACGTCATATCATAGAATTGACATTCAATTGACCATCACAGCACATCTCTATGTCCAACGATACAAATACTTACGTTGGAGATACCTAAGATGCTATTAGTAAAATTTTTGTTTTTTCGTTATTAAAATTCTGCTTTTTTTACCATATTTTTTGGATTTATCAATAAAAAAAGTTTATAAATCGTAACAAGACTGTGTTTTTTTTAAATTATTACATTATATTTTTCAACTCAATATTGGTTTTAGTTTGCTCTCATTTACGCTTATACTATTATTATTATTATTATTATTATTATTATTATTATTAGAATAGAAATGTTAGTGTCTTGAGTTCTGTCGAGATATTAGAAAATTTCGGAATATCGGCTGTATGCCAGTTGACAGTCGAGGGGTCGAAATTGAACCAACTAGCCCCGATCTTTCGTAGTGGCTTATATGCGCACGGCCTCGATTCAATCAATCGCGATTAGAAATTACGTCCCGCTACGAGACGCCACTATAACTGTCGAGTACCGAGAGGCAAAGCTATTCAGCACTCGCTGCTCTCCGTCAACACGAAACCGGCGTTTAAGATAAACTGCAGTCAGCACTCTTCGATCGTCTTTCCTCGTGTCTCGATAGATATATTCTATAGCTATATCTGTAGTTGCTGGTTGATTATATTAAAGACAAGCAACGTTTCTATTGGATAGTATCCTCGGGGCTTATTGCTGGTTCTCGCGTTTCTGTTTCACGCGGTTAAGAGATAGAGCTTGAATCATTAATCTGCTCAGCTCGACGATCCGGTCGTTCGGGCGACGGCTTCGATGACTCAGAATGTCTGCATGCTCTTATGCATACCTACTCTTTGGCATCCACGCGATAACCGTGTCGATGTCCTCAGATATTTCGAGCTTTGGCCACAATTGCGTAATAACGTATTAGGTTTTTATAGAGATCTTGAAATAAATTCATTAGATATAAGAGAGGCTTAATGCTTCCTCATAGAGGAGAAGCGTTGCTTGCGTGACATTTTTTTTTTCGTTATTTTCATGTCAGGACATTTTTAATTATCCAAAACGCCGAGAAAAGTCGTTTAGAAAAAATGTATGGATGGATTTGTGTGTGTGTGTGTGTGTGTGTGTGTGTTCAAAATTCAAACCTATATATGTCGAGAACGGCTTGAACAATCGGTTTGAAATTTGGCATAAATATGAAACCGGTAAACGCCTTTATTTGGAAAAATTTAGAGAAAAATTCACAAATGAATTCAAATTTTATTTCATTTTGCAATTTTCCAAAAATATCTGTACACGATCTAGAAACCGCCAGTTTTTAGCTATAGCGCTAAATATTTTTTTATAGATAAAACTACGTTAAAAGAGGATCGGTATTGAATTTCGAATGAATCGATAAATAAATTCGGTTTTTATGGGATTATGAATTTTTATTTAAATTTACGTTTTGCTCAAACTCACGTCAAATCTCACCAAATCAAAAGAAATTTTCTACAGAGAAAAATTAACACCCAGCGCTATTACGTACCAAATTTGGTAATGTTCGGTATATTCGGTTCGGGATTTAAAAAAAACTGAAAACATTCACCTCGATTCCTAAGTTAAAAAATTGGACATATACAGTTTGTACAAACACTATACACAATCTATATGCCATTATATATAGATTGTATATACATTATACACTATATATGTTGAATTTTATGTTTAAAGCTATATACATTTGTTAAATATATTCTATATATATATATAACTTTTATATTTACTTGGGTTATCTTTTAGTAGATCCGAGAACAGATCCGAGAAAATAAACAAAATAGTGTCTAAATTGGTGGAGAAAGACTCATATTTGAAAATTATATTTTTTGCTTTAAAAATTTCCGTATCTCACATATATTATGGGAACAAAAAAATTCACTCGTCTTATCAAGTAAATTTGTCTTTAAATACTAGAAATGAAAGGGTTAAAATTCAACGAGCTTTGAATTCACCATTTGATGATGTCTCATCGTTCCAATAATCTCACATGCAATATTGTATCTGGAATCGAAGTGCCAAAGTTACGAAGGAAGGAAGGGTATGAAAAATTGATGTAGGACTTTGAAATTTAAAGGATATTCTTATATCCGAGAAGGGATCCGAGAATGCGGTAGTCAAAAATCAAATCGGTTCTTCGACGCACAACCGAGCGGCCTTTTCATATATCGAGTTGTATCCGTACTATATATATACCAGAAGTTATAGAAGCATAGTAGTAGCATTTGAACCAGGCGGAAACCGCGAAACACTGGACGAATCACGGATTCATGAGCAGTGAATAATGCACGACCGAGATCCTGACGTAAAATTTGGCTCGATGCTCCGCTACTTCTGCTACCAGAACACGAGAGAACCGTGACGCCCATGACTCCCTTCTCTTATAAACCAAGAGAAGCCACATATAGTTTGCAGTATGTGCGGAAATACGTGTGTGGACTTGCGAGAGAGATTCTGCGTTCAGAGTGGAATTCACGAAGAATAGTAGATCTGCACACAGAGACCTCGATGTGTGCAAACACCCAGATCTTTATAGCAAACTTCCGTTTGTCAAACTTTTCCTCATATACTTATCTTATTTTGCTTTTTAATTCATGGATTTTCACAGTCAGTCACTTCCTCTGTCAAGCGGTTTTGTCAAAAATGAAAATTAATGAGGAAGCAATGTGCAAAGTTCTACGTTGCAACTTTTTTTCCTCATCATTTTTCGTTTTTTTTTTTTTTTTTTTTTTTTTTTTTTTACAAAACTACAAAAAATCAAATTCCTATAAAATGTAACAAATTCGGCATGGAGCATCACTAAAAATTGTTTTATTTACGTGAAAAACTTGCTCTCGTTAGATTAAACTTTGCAAAAATTGATGCAATAATGAAAATAAAAAAAAAAAGATGAAACTTGATAAAACTCGAAACGTGTTACCGAATTCGTCCAAATTCAATAACAGTCACATCACTTTGTTCAATTTTAATGCCAAGTTTCAGTCCGATAGCTATATATTTGTTTGAGTTGGAGCGTTTATGGATATTTTTCAAAATCTTAAGAATTTCATAAAGACGAAATACGTCAAGCAGTTTTCACAAAATTTACACCAAGTACAGACTAGCCCGCAGTTGAAGGCTGTCACAACATTTACTGTGAATAATAATAATGCCGAAAAGCCATTTTTAATAGTACTTGCAAATTGAGCAATTTTTAGAATTATTTGCTTTTTCTTCCACTGTTTAAATGATTCGTCACGAATTTGCTGAACGAGGGTCAGTTATTTTGAGATTTCGTGGATCTCATATACCAAGCGAACGAGTTCTGTCGAATGCCGTCATTAAAAGTGAGTTAAAATGTGTATAAACGACTGAAACATTTATAAACATCGGTAACATGTGGCTAAGCTCATGTCGTAAGATTAGTGTACATCGGGCCATTTCAAAGTCGAGGACACGAGTACTTGAAAGAGTACTAGAACGTACTCATATACCACCATGTCTTCGGTGGCTACCATGGCTATCGAACAAAGCCTGAAAGCAGCAGCTTTCACGAGCTGCAACCACTTGGTTGCCACTTCAGACGCGTTGACGTCGTCGACCACACTCAGATCCTAATCACACGCCATTCACACTGCTCAGCATCGAAAAGGAGCATCCGTTCGTTTTCCTATCAAGTGCATTTTCAGTGGATCAACTACTGGAATACGAAAAAAAAAAAAAAAAAAAAAAAACAGAAATGAATGTACCAATTCACTCTCATCCCTATTGGAACATGCATGACATTTAAGAAATTTTATCATATGGTCTGGTAATTTGAATTGAGTCACATTTAATTTGTGCACGAAGAAAAAAGATTCGTTGTTGTAATCTAGAACTTGTCTGAGCATATTACCAAATACTTGGTTGTAGTGAAATATTTTTGGGCTTGTTGATAAAGCGGCTAAGATGATTGTTTGCAATAAAAAAAATTTGCGGCCTGCCAAAAACAAGTGTTGTCAATTTGATTTTACTTCTAATTTCTACAATTTCATAACAAATTGAAACAATTTCAAAATGGGCAAAATATTATTTTATTGTCTCAATGTTAAATGGGATTGTAAGAATAAGAACTACAGTTCGTTTAAAAGTAATTGTTTTTGGCAGCCCGCGAACGAATGGTTTTTGAATTAATGACTTTTTTCTTAGTGTAGATATTCACTTGTTCTCACCCTAAATTACCAACACCTCGTTTTTTTATCATATTAATTAAACGTATCACAATGAAATTAATCGCAAAGTCAGAGACGTTGCATTTTTAGCAGTTATTGATTAATATGTATTCATCCACTCTGCATGATACTCTTTAAATTTTATCATATTGTATGGTAATTGGAATTGTTCGTTAGTCATATTAGTAACTTGATTAAGAATATACCTAAGTACTTGGTTGTAGCCGATAATTTTTTTTTTGGTTTACTGAAAAAGCTGCCAAGATGATTGGTTGGATATTCACTTGCTTTCACCCTAAATTTATTAAAACCTGGTTTTCGATCAAATTAATTAAAGCTATCACAATAAAAATTATATATGAAATAAGATTAGAATTTGTCCCGGAGAAAAATAATTGGTTGCCCCAACCATTTGTATGGCTAAATATGCTCCAAGCGACCAAGTTTACTGGGTCAAATAATTCTTTGGTTAGACCAACAAACTAATTGGTTGTGACATCCAATTCGTTAGTTGCCAACCAATTAACTTGTTCGCCCAATTAATTTGTTTCTACAACCCACTACTTTATTGTCCCAACCAATTTTGTTCTTTCGAGCCTATTCAACCAATTTCAATTTTTAGCCAAAAGATGCTTCGTGGAAGAATAGCCAAACGACTCAATTAACCAGCCATTTCCGAGTTTTATTAATATTAAAATTAAATTATCGTCATAAATAAATTTCAAAGTCAAACGTGTAAAATTTCTCGCTTTCAGTTGAAAAATCATATACGTACATATTTTTTTGTTCCTCGCAAAGTCGGAGTAGTTGCATTTTTACCAGTTACCGATTAATATTTCAATGCGGATCGTTCACCTCGAATATCGAATCGCCTTACAAGCAGTAGCAGCAGCTGCAGCCTCGTTCGATGACGACGAGATCGAGTTGAACAAAAGTGTGCGCCGGCCTATCAATAAATTTCCTCTTATCTGTGGCCATAAATCCGTGCGTTCGTGCAGGGGGAGGGGGTAGTAATACCTTTGAGCTCCGGTCGAGCATGCAAACCTTCGTCGCCTTCTTTTCCCCTTTGCTGAGAAAGTCTGGCAGGACAGGTCGTTTAAAAATCGCAAATATATTTTCATATTACTTGAATGTCTCTCTTTTCTTTTTTTTTTGCCGATTCGTTGCGTCTGCTGAATCGATTGACTACCGATATAAAAAGTTAAATTAAGGCAGATGTGAAAGTTGGGCCGTGACAGGTTTGATTAATAATTAGCCCCAATTTCACACCGCGCCAGAGAGAAA
This sequence comes from Ephialtes manifestator, assembly GCA_963970395.1. Taxonomy (NCBI): domain Eukaryota; kingdom Metazoa; phylum Arthropoda; class Insecta; order Hymenoptera; family Ichneumonidae; genus Ephialtes; species Ephialtes manifestator. Next base: position 221,203 of record OZ019975.1, on the reverse strand, counting down.
TGGAAAGTGTCTTCGTGAGTACATGGCCAAGTTCACGCGGATTCGAAGGAAAAAAAGGAAAACGCGTGATAAGGAAAACTTTAGGGATTCTCTAAAAGTGAAATCTTATTCACTCCTTTCAATATTTCGTACGATTCTATCCTTTCCAACGATGAATCATCGTTGGGACGCAAGTCTTTGGTGCCTCACGCAAGATAAAAGTAGAAATGGCCAACACTGGACGGACCCGCATTAAATTCTATGTGAGATATATGTATACGCAAAGTTGTATATTTCGCATATATTTCTCATATATAGTTTTGCTAAAATATATGACAAATATGTGGCGAATATATGGGAAATTATATACAAATGATTCATATGTGGTCCCACATGAAAAAATATGTATGTACGATAGATGTATTCTAAAAAATGGCATATTTCACATATATTTTTGCGAAAATATATGACGAATATATTGGAAACATATATTATGTTTTATATAATGTAACTTTTTTTTTCGGCATCCTATTATGGGAGAATTTTTTTATGGGGAGGGCATCAGGTTGAAGCAATTGAATTAAAAAATGTAATATTATCTATATCCTAATGTGTATAAAAATTACCAACAAACCACATTATTGGTACTCGATGAAAGCTTTTTTTTTTTTTCTTTTGACAGAGTTGCGCCTGCCTTGTCATTTTTTCGTAAGCTAAGTTTTCAGTTTTTTCACACCGTGTGTGATGCTGACTAAATTGCTTCGTTGATTTACCCCGGTCAGGTTTAATCTTTTTCTCCGTCATGATATATAGACTGATTAAGTGAAGCAAATATTAATAAAAAGTAATAATTTATAAACTACATTAGTATAACTGAATAAATTGACTGGCTTTTTATTGAATCAATGGATAAATCTGCTTTCAGGATGAAAATAACATAGCTCGCTCCGCTTATGCGACGTGTCTTCTCACGGAGGAAAAAAAACAGTTTAGTCGACATTATGCGCAGAGTAACAAAAACTAATAACCGTGCTTAAATGAAAATGAAAAGGCATGCGCATCCCAGCCAAAAGGAAAAAATCCTTTTATCGAGTACCGACAATGTTGTTTAATGGTGATTTACTTTACATTAGGATATGAATAATATTGCATTTGTAAATTCAATTATTTAGACCGTAAAAAAATCATAATTAGCTAAATCATTGAGCTTTGAAACCCTTTTTTCTTATATTTTTTAAACCAATACAAAAACAAGAACATATATTTTTTCGCCACATTTTTGAAAACCAAGATTGTGCTTATTTCTGTCTACCCCCATCTATCGATTTGTTTATTCAATGACCGATGGGTTCCACCTCGGACCCTGTTAAAAATATTTCGTATCATTTTCCATAACAGTAAAGGAAGCTCTTTTACAGAAACTGGAATATTAAATTTGATATGGAAGTTTTGCTCTAATTCAGGTAAAATTTCGACTAATCGACTGAAATTTTCTACGCAGGAAAAATAACATTCAACCCTGCTAAGTACCAAATTTGGTGATGATCGGTAAAGTGGTTAGGATTTTACGTGATTTTGAATTTTTTTAAAATTTATTCGTGTGGCTCTGGATTTCGTAAAACGTCAGAAATCATCAACTTCGTCAATAATTTTTATTTTTCCCAAAGCTTCCTCTATGAGGAAGCCAAAAATTAAAAAAAAAAATTTCCTCATAGAGGCGGCTTTGTAAAAAGCGAAAAAGAATGAGGAAGCAATGCGGAAGATTCTACTTTGCATCCTTTTATTATATTGAATTTCCGGTGTAGTGCAAATTTCTAAACATTTCTAACAGTGCATATAAGTCATAAAAAATTTCGAAATTCAAGTATATAGATCGGACGTGCTCCCTTTATAAATTTCTCAATCAGCTAAAAAATTGAGCTTTGCAGTGCTTTTTCTTTTTTTTTTTTACACAATACAAAAACAAGAACATATCTATTTTCGTCACGATTTTGAAAAACAACATTCTGTTTATTTATATCCATAGCAATCTGCCGATTTGTTTATTCAATGTCCGATGGGTTCCACCTCGAACATAAGTCATCAGACGTGTTGCGAGACAACCTACGAGAGTTTAGCAACGAATAGCCTGTGATGTCATTGCTCAGCGTGTAAAGTATAAAGAAACTGGTCGTCGCGGACATTTACTCGGGTGTTTTCAGCTGTATTTATAAAATTAGCGTTATTTATGGGCAATAGTTTCGTGGTACTGTGAACTTCTGGTACTCTTAGCCCGTTCGCTTTAAGTGAGTGGGTTTTGCGTTATGAAATATAGCCTCACACACTGCATTTAACGGCCGAGTGGTTGGTAACGAAAATACTGCTTAGAATCTCATGAAATTCGAATATAATACACATAAACTTCGGCCGTGAGATGCTTCGCCGAATTTGTAATTTGAGGTTGCAGCGGTGGGGATTAATACACAGTCAAGAATAAACTATTGATCGAAATTGCAGCAGGGAAAGGTTGAAGTTGAATTATATTTCTCCTTAAGCTAAAGTTACAATTATATTCATCTATTATGACCCTATTACACAATTATGACCCTTCATTTGGTTATAACTTGGAACATTTGCAAATACAAGCCGAATTTTTATCTTCTTTCTTCGAAACCTTTTTTATATTTTTTTAATCGAAATTTTAGAGCCCGTCAAAAAGTTTATGTTGATATTATCATCTTGCACAGTTTGAAACATATTAACAACAATTAATGTCAACTATGAAGTCACCTATTTTTTTTTAATTATTTTTCTATTTGTTTTTATTTATATTTTTAACGACAAACATTGGTTAAAAAAATTTCTATCCCCAAGTAATGAATAAAAAAAGAACATAAAAAAATATACAGTTTTAAATATATAATTGGGCATATATAGTCCACATACGCTCTATATGCAATCTATATACAATTATTATACATAAATCCAACTTCACAATTGGTCTTACATATAAATTGCATATACATAGATTGTATATAAATTTTATAAAGATTATATATGTCCAATTCCATATGTCTAACTATATACCATTTTTTAACTTGGATCAGCATCTACTTAATCTGAATCTGCGAGCGTAAACTGTTTCGTTATTTGTTTATTAACTTGTATCCTTTAGAGTTTCGTTCAGTTCTAGTTAAACCCCGAATCAAACAATTAGGGTATAAATAAAAGGTTGACAATGAGTTTCCATGAGTTGATTACACAATGTAATAACCGATTGTGACATAAATTCATTTAATGGACTTTTACTGGAATGGTGATAGCTATTATGAAATAGTATATATATATATATATATATATATATATATATATATATATATATATATATATATATATATATATATATATATATACAACTAATAACTGTCGCTGCGTTATTAGAAGCGTGTCGTATTTTTGTACAACCAAAACGGGAAGTATTAAATATGTACGTGTCTGCGCGTCGAGGTTATAAATACCGATGCTAAATAGCTAAGAATTGAATATATAAATATATATATTAACAACCTCTATTATACTATTGAACGGAGAGAAATGGGTCCGCGAATATAGCTGCCACTCGCAGAAAATATTGTACGACGGTGACACATGGGCTCTATTGTAAAAGCTCATATAAACAACGTCTTACGATACGTTTAGTAATTGTCCCAAATTTGCTTTATTACAACAATGACTTATTCCTTAACAGTATAGCAATCCAGTGTATCTGTATCGTTTTGAAAGCCGAAAACATTCGAGTAATGTTTATTTACATGGGACTTATTACCGTCGATTAGTATTAATTTTCTATTCTGCTTTGGGATTATCAATCTGTGGGGATTTTTTAGATTCGCTAATAAGAACATGATTAATGATGACGTCGCGAATTTAGTCATCCACTAGGAATGTAAAATTTTCCTAACAGCATACGTTTGTTGTTTGAGGTTTTTTTTAAGTCGACATCTAGCGACAGCATAAATAAGTAGAACTGTGAATCTAGAGTGTATAAGAAATGTTGTAGTTACTCTGCACCATAAGAAACATTGAAATGTCATATTTATATTGTAAACAAACCCAGAGAACATTTAGTGAGTTTTCAGCCGCTAGATGGCGAATAACCACGACTTTTCTCGTAAACGAACAGATGTACGGCGGTGCATATAAAGAGCAGCCTTTTCGCCGAAAAGTGTCTTTCGTGGGACATCGAAGACATGGCAGTGACGTTGCCCAATATTTGTATTTTTGGTCGAGTTGACATATGATAAGTTACAACTCTGATTTATCGAGCTACCTTGGCTAGCGTGTTGCAATTTCAACAGACAACAGTCAGAGAAACAAAATTGAATTACAAAATATGATGGCGTCTTTAAAAATGTTGACACTTTTTATACACGAACTTGCAAAGCATATTCAATACATTTCCCCTTCCTTCCCTAAAATACATTTAAGGGAACGCAAAGAAAATCCTTCCATAATTAATTCCAGTTTCATGTTGAAGATAGTACGAAAAATTTAGTAATTTTTTCTATATAAAAAGGGAATACCGTCATACGTATACGTATGACAGTAAGTAAAAGTTCGGTTGGAAACATTAATATAGGAATAATGAGCATGGTACTAAAGCAAAATCGGAAAGATTACAATACACATTGTGAAAGCTTCTACGTGTATAGGAACAACTTTGATAAAGCCCTTGTGTCCCCGCGGTACGCAAGTTATAGTAATTAACAACAGAAACCCGCGCAGCTACACACAGACTTTTATCTCCGTGTATGTTTCTATTAATATGTAACAGACAAATCGTAGTGTGAAGACAACATTAATTTCTTTTTTAACTTGGCGTCGAGTCGCTACCGCGACTCTTGATACGAAAATGTAGAATCCTCAATGAGGTAGATATATGTAGATAATATTTTCGTAAATGCCAGCAATTTTACTATGAGAATAAAAAATGTAGGACAAAATGTACGTGAAAAAAAAACCGCGGGAAAAAGAGGATAAAAAAAATAATGGAATTTTATTTGAATCAAATAAATTGCATTAAAAACTAATTTGAATTATCTTTATGCAATACATTCTATTTCATCGAAATAAAATCCTATTAGATCAGTCATTAAATAAATTTCTTCTTCGTACGCTAGCATAATAGGATTTTATTATTGATCAATAAGAATTTATTTCATTCAAACAAATCATATTAATTTCAAGTAAATTTTGCTTGATCAGAATAAAATATTTGCTATAGATCCCACATAAAAATAGAAATATATTCGAAATATAGAACTTTTTAGCGCTAAAAATATATATATTTTACATATATTCTATATATGTGTTTCATATAATTTGCATATATTTTCGCACACATGTATGTAAAATATATGCAGTATATTGAACTTTTTCGCACCATATATTAAGCATATATGATATAATATATATTGTTTTATCTAGGATTCTGTATTTGATTCAAATAAACCAATTAAACCGACTTGTCTGGGTGCTTAATTTTTATCAAACGATATGATTATCATTATCTATAGAGGATGCAGTCATCGTGAGATTCTCAACGCCACTTACCTAATCGATTCTCTCTTTTTTTTTTTACATCTTTACGAGTTCCTGCTGCTCGGTCGTTTGCAGGCACTTACAGACTTGTAAAAGAATCTTACGGCATCGGACGAGTGCAAGGCTGACCTCTTGTAGTCGACAAGGCGACGTTTCAAGCCTTCAGGCTGTAAGCACTGACGCCAAGTGCTAGACGAACCGAGAAACACCGAGTTTTTGTTTTAAACAGAAAGACTTATTCAAAATGTAATTACCAGACACGTCCTATAATTTGTATCAAGTGCGTCAGTCGCAGTATCGGGGTTACATTGTTTATAATGCTGCAAATTGAGTTGCAAATTTTCTTCATATTTTTCTTTTTTTTACAATTTATAGAGTAAAAATCACTGGTTGGTATTAGATAAGAGTTATTTAATAAAATCCTGTCTATAGTAACTTACGGAAGTATCCCACGAATTTATCTGTTTAAGAACTTTATTATAAAAACAAAAGTTTACCTGTTTCTGAGCCGAGATATACTTGAGCTTGGTTCAATAAACATCGAAAATAGATTAAGTAATGAATAGGTACAAAAATGTTCAAAATTTCAGTTCCAGATTTCAGTCACGACCTTCAAATTGTATCATGAAAAAAAATACATTGGCAATCGTCCCAAATTTTCCAAGTATTAATAAAAACATCTCTGATTGTCAGTCTAATCTTCGTATACATCAATTTTTAATTGAGCGACACTATTTTCATACTGCAATGTTTTCACGTATAATGTTCCATCCAAGCATAAGTTCTGTATTTCTAAACATTTTTGACAATTAATTTATCACGACATGATATGTTACACAAATTTTAGAGTGAATATATTAATTTTGTCATAGAATCCCATCATTTTTAAGGTTTCATTTATTTATTTATATATACATATTTATATTGAATTTAAAGAAATACTTAAAATATGCGTAAGTAGTGCGCAATTTCCGTATTTTTCTAGGGCGTAAAAAAAACCTACGTTGAATTGTCAAAGACAAATTAAGATAGGCATTTTGCTAAATAATAACAGACTCGAATTGGCGCCGGTCTCCCTACTATCTAAATCACTTGTGAATCACGATAAAAGAATTTAGAATATTTGGCATCATTCACTATCGTTATCTCTGAGGCAAGACATGAGCCTTCGCACTTGCTCGTCATAATAAATTAAGTCTCGGAATGTGAATTCCTAGTTTTTAGGGCAAAGTCTCTAATAAATAGCAAATCGAATGGCATTTGGGCCGCGATGAGGAGTTTACAGTCTCAGTCAAGTTTGTTGAGATTGTGTAGACGAAAAAAGAACATGCCAATGACCTATCATCACCCCGAGTCGTGTCTATTCTTTGCTTCATCGAGCGTCGTGTGAATCGCGTGTGTTTCCGTAGACAAGGATAATTGGCTAACAACGCGCATTCGATGCTATACACTAGAAAAACCAAACGAGTTGCAAGTGTGTTGCTTTCGATGTGTTTACATTTACAAGTAAAAAAAAACCAATTATATATAGATTACATAAAAATGTACATATTTTAAACATATATAGAATTGGGTATATACAATTTATACATAAGACCAACTGTGAAGTTGGGTTTGGGTAAATTGTCTATAAGAATTTATACAGATTGTTCAATTCCATGTGTCGGACTGTATAGTATAATTTTAGGAATTGTGATGAATTTCTATACATTTTGGGTGTTGCATGTTACATATTATTACCATGTAACATGCAACACGAGAATCAATGTGTTGACGGTAATCGTAAATATTTAGATTAAAAACAATAATATAAAGACAAGATTTTGCGTTCGACATTGTACATATCAGTAATACTCTATTAAAATATTGCAGCACCCAAAAACGTGACGAGCATATAATAATCAATAAATTAATGAAAAACCTTATTTGATTAATAATTAATAATAAATAAATTCTACGGAAGGTCAGCAAAAGTGTCACTATGGATTCTTTTTACTTGGGTCACTTTGTAGATATTCGGGTAGAATTTATTTTTTTTTCATTCAAATAAGGTTTTTGTCTGGATATTGTATGTCCGTAACGTTCTTGAGTCCCGCAGGTAGACATTCGTTAAGACCAATTATCGGAAATGCATTAAAAAAATGAAAATTAGCGGACCAGAAAAAAAAGTGTGACAAGTTTGCCGAATCTTCTCCGATTGCTATATTAAGATCATCAGAAATATATACAAAATTATTACATTGTTTTAGCGTTTTTGAATAATTAATAAATTGATGAAAATCATATTGAATTTGATTATAAATTATCATTTTAATATGCAGTTAATTTTATTCAACGAAGAAATTGTCGATCTTCGACCACGAGACGTCCATCGATCGATATCCTACTAATAGCCAATATGTGACTCGACTGCAGGAGAATTTACAGAATTAAAACACAATTGTCGATTACTCGTACACTGTCGATGTCTGGCACCTACTTTATTGCATAGCTATTTTTCGCGTTCCACTCCATGAACTCTATTAGCACTCTTAGCGACACTCATGCGATGCTTATTCCTTGGAACTGTCGTGTTAGTTATAGGATGCGGTGCCGACGCGAGCTGCGTACGAATTTTTTTCTCATTCTCCGGCGAAGTAAAGTAACAAGCGAGACAAGGGTGTAACAGAAGAATTAGGAATGCGCTGGCGCATGGTTTTTGCTCTTTCTGTGACGAAGACGATAAGCTATCTTCGCTTGTGAATCAGTGGATCTCAACTCGACTGTTACATAGTTTCAATAAAACGATTAATAATCTCGTGGCTCACCGCGACAATACATTATTCGAGACAATACATTCTTCATCTCTGCCATTGACTGTCGCCGGAGTGGATGATAATAAGCTGGCATTGATACCAGTCGATTGCACTATCAACATTGAAAGCTATTAACTATTAAATTGCCAGATGAACGATTAATTACGTTGACCTAATAACAGTGGGCATTTGCGCTAATACAATAACAACCCTAAGTAAAAAATTTTAATAATTATTTACATTACCAAGTCAACAAATTATATATAGAGTGCATAGACAAAATATACAATTTTAAACATAGATATGGGCATATCCCATCAAATATATCCTGTATATTCTATGGATATTTATTCTACATACAGAAGCATATGCACGCATAAATAATCAGAGCACATTCTACGTGCATACTTCAATTATTCGAATTTCAACGTCCTGTACAGACATATTCGTAAGATATTGTATGTATGTATGCATTCATGAACATGGGAAAAAGTGAAAACGTTTTTTTTTTCAATTGAGTTCTTTGCAACAACAGGAGAATTTTTATTAATCTGTGAAAAAAAGTAATTTACAGTGCTAAGTAAATTCAATTCAAGTTATACTTATTTTATTAAATTTTCTTATGAAATAAATTTGCTAATTTTTTCAACTACATGTAATTTTTAACAGAATTAAAAAACGATTGTGCTTTATTCAATTTTCAAAAATGATTACAAAGTAACAAATCTTCGATGTTTTTATGATTAGGTTCCATGATACACCAAAAAAATGTTTTAGGGTAATCGAAGAACAGTTTTTGGAAACATATTCATAATTGTGAACAATTGGGAACAGTTTCATAAACATCAATAGGAAAAGAAATTTTTTTCTTTTTCTATTTTTTTTTTTTTTTTTTTCATTTTTATCTATACATGCACAAGTTCTGTCCATACCAAGTGGGTCACCTAAATTTAGAATGGTCGCAAAATGTCTTCATAAATTTTTCAAAAGTGGTTTAGCGTATCACGAAGATTCATAAATTATTTCAGAATCTTAGCACGTATGGTTGCCCAAAATTTAATAACGATTTTTTTTATTTAATTTTTTTTAATTCGCTCTTATTGAAAATTACCGATCTCACAAAAGATTTCTTCCGGTATAAAATTTTTATTTTATTATAGGAATTATTAAAAATACATTATTATTACTTTATTATCGTCATTTTTTGACAAAACAACGTAATAATAATTTTTTTTTTTTAGACAGACCGTTCCGATTTTTCTCAAAATTTCCATTGTTATGCTTACAAACTACAAAAAAAATGGATGTAATGGCAAATGAATGGACCACTTGGTATGGAATCACTCATATGTCCAATTCCATATTTCTTAATACATATAATTTCTTTACTTGGATAGTATCCAATAATATGCTTTTAGCTTGAATATCTTTAAGCGTTCTACCACAATAGTGTCATGACGTTGAATAGTAATTGACGATGAAAATGAAATTTTGATCCGACATGTATATATATATATATATATATATACAAGAGGTCGGCCGTCTGGGTGTTTGACCCGATTCATCAACTTTATTTTACGTCTGTCGCGGGTTCTCCGAGTTGACAACTCTCACGCTGAACTCCTTCAGTCGCGCGATTCTCGCTGTTACGTGTTTATTGGCTGCTTGAACCGAAGTCGAAAAAGCACTGAACGCAGAATGCTGCATAGAGAGAAAGACAAAGCTAACGCCGCGTTACATTTGTTTCTCGAATTACGTCATCGAGACTGAGTGACATCATATGTCGCGGAACGCACGGCAGTGTATTATAACAACACATATCTGTAAGCGATCGTCTCACCCACAATTGCATATATTTCAACGATTTACCGGTGCCGATCCCTTCTGAAAACTCGAAAGAGGCTTAACGCGCATACTTTGCGATTCTCCAAGCTGCTCTCTACGAATATTCCTTAATACGAATTTCCTTGGAAATCTTGGATGGTTTGGATGTAATGTTCACGTCCGTTTCGATTATTGGTAGCACTGAAGTATGCGCTTTAGCGATTGTGTCCCTTTACATCAGTTTTGACATTTGACCCCAAGTAAAATAATTATATATAGAGTATATAAATAGGATATTGTGCTACAAGAGCGGAAAGAGTACGTGATTTTCAGCGAGTGCGAGGTATGCGGACGAACACGAGATGAAAATTCGTACGCTTGCCCAAACTTGCACGCACTTGTACACCCTAGCACACACTTGCACACACTTATGCACAACACAGAATAGTACATTACCTTACAAGGGAGGGAAGTGCAACTTTTCACCGAGAGCGAAGTTTGATTTGAGAAATTCACAACCGAGAGAAAAAGTTTTATTGATTCACGGAAATCTGTGCCAATGAAATGAAATATATGAATTTCAATACTATCTTTTCTTTCAATGATTTCAAACTCAATGAAAAGTAGTGACATCAAATCAAAGAAACATATCTTTAAACCAATGAATCTTTTTCATTGACAGCTAAAAATTTCGAAACCTTTTTTTTCCTAAAGTACTCGGCAGATAAAGCTCAAATTTTGAGAGAATGTGCGCAAGTACGGCAGAAAGAGGCTAAGCTTCTAGCTCCTCGAAACTCGAAGCCGTTCGTTGGGGAGTACCGGAAAACAAAAAAGTGAGGTTGGGTTCGAGAGAGACAGTCTGTTTGAATCAATGAAAACGTCTCTTTAAAACAATGAAACTGTTTCTTTATTATATGTTGATTAAGTAAATGTTTCTTTACAGGCAATGAAATGTTCTCTTTGAGATTCAAATGCACTATTTCATTGAAATCAAAGAAATATTTCGTTGAAATTAATGAAAAAAAAAGGCAATCCACCCATTTCTTTGGCGTCAATGAAATCTTTTCTCTCGGTGCACACGAGGTGAAAAGTCGCACCCCTGCCATGTAACGTACTACACTTTTCTCCCGATTTCGCTAAAAAATAACCACATTTCGTGTGTGCAACAAGGACGGTGAATAAGCTCATTTTTAACAAATTACGACATGCATGCGTAATACGATGATTACCTCCCTCGGGAGGTAATGAAAGCAGACTTTTCTGTCCCCTGTAGCACTTTTCCTTCCGCTGCGCTACTTTTCGTCCCGCCAATGAAGAAATAACAACTTTCCACCCGCGTTGCAAGCTTGGAATGTGGTCTTTTTCAGCGTAGTCGGCAAACATATATATTTCTATACTTTTGTGTGATAAAAAATGTCTTAGAAAGTAAAAAAAAACGATAAATCACCTGGAATTGAAGTTTAATTGATTTGATGTGATTAAAATGTACATTCGAGGTCAATCGAATTAAAAATGACATCAAGTGAAAAATATTACCGGATTCATTGACGCCAAAAGAGCCTAGAATCAAACTTTTGTGATTCAATTAGCCACATCTCTATGTATTCAAAGTTGGAGCTCAGATTGAAATAGGGCTATGCACTACTATTTATCCTCATCTAAAGCTGACTTACCCATCCGTCAAGTTTTTAAATAATGAACGCGGTCGCTCGCGGTTATACATTTGAATGAAACAATCACTCGTTGAAATTCAACGATCAAACGTTTCGCTTACCGCTTGTTCCTTCTGGCTCATTAATTCATAGATCATGAATCGTCCGAGTTTGCGAATACAAATGAGCCAAGATGATGAATCCTGTGCCATTCCGACGACGCAATCCTTTAAAGGCGATCACTTAAATCGCGACGCAAAAGTCCTAATTGTCATTAGAACCAATGACAAAGATATTGCAATCGTCGTCATTGATAGTCCTCGTGAACATGCATTATAAGGATCACTTAGAGAGGATCATAAATGCACAGCCGCCTCGAGGACAGACGTTGCCTAATGAATTTGCCATTCATCGTTCACGGGTCATACGTGGGTCCTTGGCAAAATCATTATCGCGTGTATCCGCTCGAAATTGTGTGCAAATGAGAACCGCGTGTTTGAAGCTCTTCTCGCCGCCTCCGTTCTGAGCCGTGGACCGCACTGAAGAGCCGCTTCCCGAATTAGCTATATCCGTAGTAACACAGCTGCGAGGTGTGAACGATGCAATTATTGGCCAAGAAACAGTGATTGGCAATGATGTGGTGAGTTGCTCCATAAATCATATTTAAGAGATAGAGATAAAAATATGTTAAATACCCAGGTGGAAAAATTATATCAAGATTCTATAAAAATGATATACATATAAATTAGTGTATATGATCTCTATAATAAAATGGACATATATTATTTCTACCCATTATATATGATGTATATAGGGTGACGATTTTCAGGTGGCCATCCCCTTTTTATTCGTTGTACGGTTTAATTTTCGTTGGTTCAAAGTGTGGTCTTTTAATGATTTTTCATGAACTTTTGTATGGAAATGGCGATTTTTTTTCTTTCTTAAGTATGTTATTTTTAAGGTTGCTGTGGGGCCATGTCAAAATACTACCGTCATGAAAATTTTCACGAATGTTCATTATCCTTTTGCAAATAGTCTGGTGAAATTTTAGAACGATGAACAGCACCGTTTAGGAGAAAAAAAACTCACAAATTTAACAACCTATTGCACTATTGTTATAGTGAGTTCTGGCGATTTCGCCGTATTTACGTTATAACAGCTACGAAAATGTTACCACGTACATAAAACAACTATGTATAGTTTAAACGATAATAGCTTTAACGTTTGGCACCTTTGGAAGACGATCGACAGCACCGTTATTTAATTATTAATTTATAAAAACTCTTGGTCGTCTTCGGTTGGGAACTGAATACGCAGCTGTCTCACTCGCACACCAATTGCACCACACACCGCGCCGCGCCCCCTGGTCGCCCCGCAAGCACAGACCCCACTGCAACCTTAAGGTATAATAGCATTTATCCCGGAAAATTTTCGAAATTATTTTTCGCTGGCAAGATTATGAAGATTATAAAATTGGGGATTCGTAAATATAACCAGTTCTCCATTTCGGGTCATTTTCGCGGAGAAAAGGAAAAATTGAAATGAAAAATTACGAGTAACTTTTTCGGTCTTCCGATTACGATTGGGGAATTCAGATTGACGCTCATGAACTTGCAGAATCGACCTGAATATATCGTTCTTCGCTCGTCCCGAATCGCTCAACATACACATCACTCTCTCAACTTGAATCGAACTGTGAAAAGCTTGAAAACATAATCTTGGGGATGCCGATTGAATTGAATTGCAACTGTAAAACTATAACGACCATGAACGGTCATCTTGTTTCATTTCTTTCGATTTTTAACGACTTGCTATTTTTTCGAAAAAATTGTTTAGAAAATCGACGAAAACGTTTGCCCACTGTGGGTCATAGCTCAAAAATGTTGATATCTGTTACAGGATTTGTGAGAATAATTACCAATTTTTAAATTGCTGCGCAAAATATTTATTAAAAAGATTTCAGTAAAAAAAAAAAAAATGAAGTGTTTTTTCGAGCACATAGAATGGTACAAACAATATGGAGCGAATTGGATAATTATATATAATTTTGTTAACTCGAGCACCGCAGTGCATTTCACATACAAATTGTTCAAAGTGGTCAGACAGTGGAAAGCTCAGTCTATAGTCTGTTCCCCAAAGGGCCAATAACTGTTCGACTAATGGACTATGGAAACTCGTAGCATGCTTTGCGTACTGTACAAGGTAAATGCTATATACCTACCGGCAATTTCCTTTTTCTCCATTTCTCTCGGTCCGCACTATTCCCTTCAGTTTCTCCCGCGGCTTCTCATAAGCACTCGAAATTGTCCGGACGTATATTCCCCCATCCAACATGCAATGAGAGTCGAGTGACTCACGTGCGTAAACATATAATGCCAAGTGCGCTACGTTTGATCTCGTGCGACTAGATCCCTGGTTGCACTCGTCGTCGCGTAATATATAAGCAAGACTATCCCACCAGTTTATGTGCCAAGTATATATACATGTACATATACGAGCTTTAAGTTATTCGGGCTCATTCGTTTCGACAGATGTCGGAATAACGTGGCAATAGTCCAGCGCTTTCCTTGCTCTTAACTTTTGTACTCACAGCTGCTTATATGTACCTCTCACGTTACCTCTCAAATTGGTAATACCAAATTATTATACGGGCCATTCCATACCAATTGGACCATTTATTTGCCATCACGCCAATTTTTATGTACTATGTAAGCATAATAATGGAAATTCTGTGAAAATTTAAGAAAAATCGGAATGGTTTGTCTCAACGAGAAAAAAAATATTATTACTTTATTTTGTCAAAAAATGGCGGAAATTCGTTATGCGCAGCTATGGAATTTTTTTTTTTTTTACTTGGATGTCCTAATTTACTTATTTTGTAAAGCCCAATTTTGCTTAATGCATATTTTGCCATTAACTGTTGTCCATTATTCATAACAAATTAACGGAGGAATTGCATAAATAGGAGATTTTGTATTCAACATTATTTTCAAATGAGTAAATAAACGATTTGAAGGAAAATAATTTATCTCTGAAACGAACCAATAATTATGACAATTATATGCATTTTATTGCACTCGGCAAAATTGCAGAGATGCTGTCTTCTAGTCGATTATTTACGAACTTTTTCGCAGTCGAGACTCTTGATTTTATTTTCTCATTAGCTGTACGATTCGTTTATTTACCTCGTGGTCCATGTCGCTTCAAGGAAGTGTCAATTTACGCTTTCACACGAAATAATAATCATTATTATTCTTTTTATAAAATGACCGCACATGACCTCGAGGAAATCTCGGTCTCGGCACGTATGGCCGGTAAATGCAACAGTACCGACAACACCCGAGTCCTTTACCATAAATGGTAGACAGATTTTGCGTCGACTCGTTAAATACACGCATGTACAAGCCAACTTGCCCTCTTGTCACTTTCTCTACAGCAAATATAAATTCACTGCTGCTGTTACGTTTCATATCGAAGACGAGGTTTTTTCCTCTTGTAAGTGATTGCGAAATTCAACTTTGCTGATGACCCATCGAATGTAGAGATACCCAAAATATTGTCCGAGATGAACTCGCGAGTACGATGCAACTATTGGACACTACTAAGTTTCTATGTCACTTGCGCTATTAAAAATGTTTGCAATCCTGTATTAAATTTAATAAATGAGTTTAGTAAAATTACAAATTTTTATGTTTCCAACTTTTACAGGATTTCGTAGAAAGTATTTTTCCATCTCACTTGCATATCAAATTTAATATACCATTAATATATATAATAATGAAATACTAAAATACTATTTAAATAAAAATAATATTTATCAAGATTATAAAATCATTTTATTTTTTTTAATTATTAATAAACTTTATTACAATTAAGATAAAGTGTGTGTGTGTGTTAGCATATTGGACGTTCTCTAGGCTATTATTTGTGGTATTGATTTGCGATTTTTATTGATTAATATAATTTACTCATTGAATTATCAAGTTATTTTACGGTTTTCATCGCCTTGCATAAATGTATTTCACATAATTATTTTAGCTTTTGTCAGCTTTCGATGTTCATTAGATGGAATTAAAATATAATATATGCCGCCACCATATATTTATTAATATTTAATTCCTGAAGAGCTCCTCTAGAGTGTGCAGATTAGTATCGAGATTTTATTTCTTATCGCGAGTGTCTTTTTCATAATGACCGGCGACCCAATTAATTTAACGTGGGGTTATCGAATAACGAAAGCAGCAAGAGGACAAGAATTACCGCATAGTCGCTCCATTGCGCAAAGCTTTCCAAATAAAATAATTATATATAGTTCGACATATAGAATTGGATATATACAGTCTGCGTAAACTCTATATACAATCTATATGCAATTTATATATTAGACCAGTTGTGAAGTTTGGTTTATGTATAAATTGCATATAGATTATTTATAATTGTATATATTTCACATAATATGCGAATGATTCTTACCCTTAACCTTTTTTCATTTACCCAATTTATTGTTAATTTATTAATTTTTACAACATTATTTTTTAATCCATGCAACTTATATTTATAGTTACGGGAACTGTAAAATGTATCTAACTAACTATTCTTATAGTCGCATAGACTTAAAATGAATTGCTGTCTGAATTGCTTGATAGTTAGCGATGCTAGAATTTTCTCTCGGTGTATCATCAGCCATTGCAAGATTTCGGCGGGTTTTTCCCGAATATAATTTAAGAATCACACGCAAGTCATAAAAGCCTCGAAAATTCTGCACTTGGAAGATTTAATTATCCGTGAAGTTGAAGACGTATTCGTTCGGCGGTAGCAAATTATTGATAAGAACTAATCGAAGACTAGTAAGAGGGGCAAAAGAGGGAAGATGTAGTAATAACCCGGACTCGGTAACAATGATTATTAAGCGCGAGGCGTGACATCATACATATACTTAATCTACAAATAAAATGTCGGCGTATATCGGCCAAGGGGCTGATGTGCTTAATACGCACCATTCAAGTTTATTTCTGATTACAATCAAGTTTGGGGAAGTTTGTGGCATTTCCAAGAAACACTGACAATCTATTCTGAGAACTTCTGTCATGCTTTGGGATGCGACATAAGCGAATGGTAATCGCTGGTTTCGCGAATGAAAAGAACACAAAAAGTTGCTACTGGCGTATTCGCAACATGTGACTTTCTCATCACATTTGTTAGTGGCGTCAAGTTTTTATCGCAAATTTATTGGGGTATAGTGACTAACTACACAAATATCAATTTTTTCGATTACGCACAGTAATTGTAATCTACATTTGTCGCTATAATTTGTCAAGAACGCGTTTTTAAATTCGAGTTGAAGCTACGAGCCGCACTCGCGAGGAGGTGCGTGCGATTTTCGCGCCTATTCACTTTACATCTCTCTTTCGTTTTGGTCGGTATTATTGTCGGCACTGCGATAGTTTGCAAAGCCGGATTTACATTTCTGTCACGAATATTCCAAAAATTTCGAATCTTATGATGCGGCCTCTGCAGGATTTGGTATTCGTATAAAATGATATGCGAGTGATAAAAACTATGATAGGATGAGTGTACGAGTGTTTATAGTCTAATATCCATCACTGTGAATAAACTCAAATGTTTTTTTTTCCTGCAATTTTTACTTTCTTTTTAATCAGAGTTGTAAATGCCTAATACTTATAGAAATAATTATGATGATAATAATAACATGTAGCGATTGTAATACGATGATTAAACTTTGGAATAGCTGCAGAAATTATTATTTTTCAATAAAAATTCACGGTAATCCTTTTGAAAAAATATGGAAAAAAATAAGTAATGCGTTACTTATTTCTTCAATTTTTTCCTCTATTTCTTGCAATATTAAAGCGAAAATTAGTATTTTTAACAACTATTCAAATGTTTACACTCTATTTTATAATCACTACATATTATTATTATGAAATCACAATTACAAAACAAATTGTACTGTTAACTATATCACATGAATTAATGGGGATTTACAACTCTGTTTTAAATCTAATATATGGTGTGAATATTCATAGTATATTTTTAATTGAAAACTGCTCAAGATCATTGATAGTAGTCCTTTTCTTTAGTGAATGTGTAACGCAATCCATATTTAAAGCAAAATAAATTTTTCACAACCGACAGTTGCACAAGTCTTGTGTGAGTGATTGAAAAGACCACAAAATCTTCTCTATACTAAATTTCTTGTTATTCACTGCTCATTTGCCGGTAATTCTGTCTGTATGTATCATACCAAAGCATAATAACTTTTATATTAGTTCGCGGTCCACAAAATAAATAAAACATTTAAAAAATTCTTTTTCAATATTTCAGGTAAAGTATCAGAAGCAGTGAAGATTTTGGATTGGATTTCAATACCAAAACTACATTTTAAATGAAGAAGGCGCACGTTAAATTTCATTGCGGTTCATAGATTTTTTTCACAAGTTCCCGGGTAGAAATTAACTTCGGGCCCTCGTCAGGCCATTATCAGGCCGCCTGACTGCCCTGGTATGACGCTTCTTCCATGGCAACCTGATAGTGCTCTGAATCGAACTGTAACGCTGTGTCACATATGGCCCTGATCAGGCTGCCTGACCAGGCTATTATAAGGCTGCCCTAAGAATGCCTAATAACTTCCAAAGGCTGTATTTACGTTCATTATAAATAATATTACAATTAATTATTAATTCCAGGCCATTATGTAGTAATATAAACAATAACATTCTATTAATATAGCAAACAACAACAAAAAAGCGGATCGTCTTCGAAGACGGTTTTTTCTAATACTGACCGAGCACGCTGACTACTAGATAAAATCGACTATGTGGATGGATATGTCATACTGTAATCCTATAATAGTTTATTTTACGATAACAGTAAAAGGAGTGATGCGAGAGGGTAATATGGAACCAATATTTGAAGATGACTCTGCCAAAAACTTCGGATTCAAATTCGCCGACCTTATACGACATCTCTGTGGCACAGAAGTGTGACTTTAACTCAAAATTCGTAAAATCAAAATGGCGGATTTAATATGCCGGTCGAAAAAGCTAAAACTGACTTTATTTGCATAAAATTTATTTATTGCAAAAAGCATCTTTGTCCGCCACCTTGAATGCGATATTTCGATTTTATAAATGATATTTTTAATTCGACGATTACGAATTTGAATTTTTCATTCGTAAAGTCAATATGGTGGGTTCAATTCGACATTCGGACGAATATGAATAATCTTAGTTTTATTATGAATTTAAACTTCAAACTTATAACATCAACATGGCGGACAAACAATATTTGGAAAGATTAAAATTCAAACAGTTTATTTGACTGAGCTGACACTAGTATTCCAAGAATGCGAAAGTAAGGTTATGTTTTGACAGCAGCGTATCCGTGGCAGCGAACGCTGCTGCGAGCATTGCTAATACGACTGTCGTCGAACAATTTCGATTCAAGAGACTATTTGGAACCAGACGTCATAATTTATTTCTACGGTAACAATCCATAAGTATAATAGGTATGGAATATGATACCTATTATCTAGGTATAATATATTATCTATATTATCTAGGAAAAAATAGGAAATGAGGCACTCGTAAGGCAAGCCTAATCAGTGCAATTTCACGGTTGCCTGATCTTACACCTAATACGGCGGCTTCGGATAGCACCGGATCACGCCCTGGTCAGTCTTCCCATAATAGGGCTAGCCGTGGCATCGCCTGATCGGGGTCAAGCAAGGCTTTCCAGAATAGGGCTAGTAGCCGTAGGATTCCCCGATAAGGGCCTGATCATGATAAGGTAAGCCCTGACAGATTTCTACCCGGGGTATTGTTCTTTCGGACACAGATGCCAGTCACAGACAGACAGAAATTAGTGAATATGTTTTTCTGAATCTAGGACACTCAAAACATGTATTTCCATCCAAATCCAAGAGTCGCATTTTTTTATTGCAATACTTTCTCTTTTACATACTTCGTATGTGATGAGAAAGTAAAAAAAAAAAATAAGTGACGGATAGTGCGTACGCAATGTATTATAATTATAATATATTACTCTATTTACGATACTATCAGTAATTTGGCTTTATAACATCACACGAAAAAAAGTCTTGGTTAAATATGCGCCAGTCAATTAATTGATTAGAATCACCAAGTTGTTGATTACGCTAACCAAGTTATTGGTTGTATTACAATGCGATATCATTGGTTGTTTGCGCTAATCAATAACTTGGTTAGTCCAAAAAGCGCTTGATTGTTTTAACCAAGCCTTTGTTTTTGCATGCACGCAGAGAAAAAATTGGTTGCCCCAACCACTCGCATGGTTAAATACGCTTCAGCCGACAAAATTGGTTGGGCGTCACAAACAACCGATTGGATTGGTTATTGTGGCAACCAATAGTCGGTGCTCCCAACCAATTTTGTCGGTTGGAGTGTATTTAACCACGCGAATGGTTGGGGCAAACAATTTTTCCGACATGAGTGTAATAACCCTTCGCTTCTATTTCCGGAGATCTTTGAGTCGGATGATCCGAATGGCGCGGTTTTGGGCGAAAAAACGTGGTACGGGCTTGACAGAATTACCAGGAATAATCGTGTATAGGGCTTGGCTCCGATAGCGAATATTACCGAGGCAGGCTGTAGTGTGGCTGCTTCACTATCGCCTGATACAAGTGAGCTCTTGGGCCTTTGTCGACATGGGACTCCCCAGTCACACTATGCCAACTATTATACCTTATATCCGGGATCGCAAGGCTGACGATGCATCTCGCCTCTCTGCATGCCAGAATGCACACACATATACATACACATACACACATATGATAAAAGCAAAACGCGTTTGAAACCGCCTGCACCGTGAACGATGAACGGTGCAGTTGATTCGCCATGGGGCATACCGGTCACGCAGGGTGCATGACACATTGTAGCCCAAGAAATAATCAACGTCTATGCAACTGTTGTGTATTTTTTGTCCGCGCATATGTATATGTCAATGTATGTAGCAGCAGCTTGGCAGCAATTCATGCTACGGCTGGTCTCTACTTGTGGCATCTTAACGTCAGGAAATAACGCCTTTGGGTTTAACTACTTCGCTGTGCTCGAATATACGAGGATTCGTAATTGTCCGTTGCATACGCCATACACAATAATTTCACTCGTTCTCTGATGTGCTTTTGCCAAGTTGAAAAATTATATACATATAGTATATTAAAAATAAGTATATAGATTTGAACCTAATCTAGGGTATATATACCTAAGTATTAAAATTATTGTAATTATAGTGTAATAAAAAATTATACTATATATTTTAAATCGTGGTAAAAAGGCTTGTAACCGGTATTTTCTGGGGTAGAATATGTGACTGGAGAACGATAGTGAGGGCCAAAATTCGATATCTTAATGAAGAAAAAAAATGGATTTTCCGACCGTAAGTCGGAATTGTGAATTTTGGAATCAGAAACGGAAAAATATCACTTTTTTTAAAATCATTTATTCATAATTAAAAATGTAGCCTTAATTCGATTGCAACAGCGGCTCTGTGTTTTACATTACTGTAAAATTACAAAGATACATCCTCAGTATCTTTGAAAACAAACTTTACCGAAAAGCCCAACGAAAACTGAGTCACCCGATGGCCAGGCTCTTCAGGCCGTTGCTATAACAAGAATAGACTGCAAAGTCTCTTCCCGCTGAATGTATATTCCTGTACTCTCTCGTTTCGTATCTGAAACAACGGATGTTGTTTTTTCGGGGCCCATATTCGCACGGCCTCTTTATTTACCATGTGTGTGCACGCCAACATCTTCAATTTCGTTATACACGTTCCACGTTACGTGTAACATTGTAAATTATCAACACAATCTTCGTTCCGCCAAAACGGAAAAGGGGTCTGCCAACATTCACGAAATTCCAGGTCGACGTATATTGCCTCTCACTGCTTCGCCATTGAAAATCTCGAGGGATGTATTTAACCCACGCGAGCATTCACAGCTCGAGCGGATCGTGTCAGGTTGTCACGTCGATGTGTTATGCACCGAGATTTTCCGAATTCATTAGGCAACTGCAATTCTTTCCTGCAACCGAGAGGGTTAACTATGGTGCAATTAACTTTGACTCTCGGAACTAAACTGCGGAAATATGTGAGCCGCGACCCAAATAACTTTCACCAACTGAGCACGTTTTCCACGGCGCTTTACTTTTTTTCGGGAAAGGGAATGAACGAACGAGTTATCCCAAGTTTTTAAAAAATTATATATAGTCTGACATATGGAATTGGACATGTATAGTCTGTTTAAACTTAATATACAATCTCTATATGGGGCATTCCATGCCAACTCGGTCAACGGCTGAACCTCAATTTTTATTTAGCGGTAGTGATGCGGCTTGAGACGAGAGATTATCTTGAATCTCGCTCGTTTTTTCTTGCGTTTGTCATTTGTCTCGAGTTCTCGTCTCAAGCTTGTGGTATGAAAAAAAAATATCATAGTCTCGCTCGATCTTGCTTAAAATAACAAGCGAGATCGAGCGAGATCTTGAAACTTCCCTAGCAATCACGCTAACTTTCATTTTTTCGTAAAAACAATTGTCAAAATAACCAAAAAAATAACGCTGAGTAGAAGTTGTTTTTTGCACGGAAAAAACTTTCGGTAATTGTCAAAATGACTTTCGAAACAACCAAACAAAAATAAATCTGAAAGTTGTTTCTCCGTCGCCGGAACCAAAGAGTCACCGTCAAAACAACCTTCCTACTAATTCCGGGAAAGTTATTTTCACTCGGTGGTCACTGTCAAAACAACCTATGTAAATGTCGCACAAAAAAATCGTTTTTGCGCTTAATTTAACGGGTTATCTTGCTCTTTTAATTGTAAATTATTTGTATGGATTATTAATTTTCGAGCCGGGCGCATTTTCATGTAGTTTTAGACACAATTGTAAAAACTCATAACATGATTAGACTTTTTTGTATTACAAATAGACAATCGAAACATGTATTCCTAAAGGTGTGAATAGCCGAGTGGTCTAAGGCGCATAGCAACAATCACAACGTCTGAATCCTACCAGTGACAAAAAATTTACATTCTTTGTTCATGTTCAAACACGTATCAAGTTGTTGAACAAAATCGAATATGCAGTAAAAGAGCAAAATAACAGGTTCAATTAAAGACAATTTTTTTGTTGTTTTTTCAAAATCTTCATCGGTTGTTTTTACGGTGACGATCAGGTCGAAAAAACTTTCCCGGAGTTAGCGGGAAGGTTGTTTTGACGGTCATTCGACGGTCTCGAGCAACCCGAAAAGCAACCTTCCCGATATCTACGCGAAGGTTGCTTTGATGGTCACTCATTGTTTCCAGCGACGGAAAAACAACTTTCAGATTTTTTCATTTGGTTGTTTCGAAAGTCATTTTGACCATTACCGAAAGTTTTTTCTGCGCAGAAAACAACTTCTACCATCGTTATTTTTTCGGTCACTTTGACAGTTGTCGTGATTGCTAGGGTTATAACAGATAAACTGTCAACAAAATAAAGGCTATGTTGTATGATATGCTCCGTTAGGCTCTGCCACCGACCACGAAAATGAAATTGTGTGCCTGACAGCTTTTCGAAATGTCGGCATCGAAGGATGGTATAGGTTTCCAAGGGCTTTAAACGTTGATTGTCTAGTGTAAAAGGACTGCACCGAGCGAAAAAGTTCCGTTGAATCACGGAAATCTTCACCAATGAAATTAAATACGTATCAGAACGACGTTCTGATACGTCGTCTCCTTGATTCCAAGGTTCAGGTCGAGTTTGAATACGACAACTACGTCAAAATGGATTTCAGTCTCAAACTACACGAGGACTACGGATGTCTTCGGATTGTTCTGCCAAATTCTGGATATCATTGTAGACATCGTTGACATGGAATCGTCCTTGAAAACTGACTTAGACCTCAAAAGGTGTCCTGTACATGATGAGGTCTACCTAAAAACCGATCGAAACGTTTATCATTAAGAAACCATCATCTTGGAACCTCAGAAAGTTAGCGTAGTTCTACGAAGTGAAAAAACTGTCTTTAATATTGAACAAAAAATGTGACCTTCATCTTTAATGTAGCGGTGGATGTACTCCAATGATTTAATAATATAATTGATTCAAGACTAGAATAACAGCACTAGATATTTGATATAAATAATTTCACAATTTACTCTATTCTTCTCAGCGTTATCCATTTTCTGAAACATTAATATCATTGGAAATAATTTAAAAATAGCGAAGTTAATAGGAAAATAAAGAAAAACAATATCATCCCGCTGTCAAGACGAGAACGAGAGAAAAATCTTGCTATGTCGATAATCTCGAATTAAAATGACAATCAAGCTGTCAAATTCCGAGTCTTAGTCTTGATCTCGACTTTTTCTCACTCATCTCGTTGGTCCGCACCACTAATTTAGCGGCAATTTTTTATGTTATTCTTCCAACTGAAAAATGCATGCAGAAATTTTTCTACATTTTTTTTTTATCGACATTTCTGAGTTACAAATAATTGAAGCTACCTAAAAACGCCCTAATTTCAAAAACTCAAAAAATTATTAAAAATACTATGATGTGCAACAAAACGTTTGAATCATAGGCCACAGTGGGTCGAGACCTCCTGCTATTTTTCTTCCTATTTATAACGTTATTAAAAGGATTTTTACATGTTAAATAGACAATGCTTCGATTTAAAAATCTCAAAAAAATCTCAGAAATAATTGAATATATCATATTTTTTTTTACTTGGTTAGTTAACCGAGAAATTATGACGTGTCAACGTTTTCATTCTGTACTGATTTATTTTTACGCCATTCTATCTTCTTATTCTGATACTAAGAAACATAGTATTTGTATAATTCTATTAAATTTCACAAGAATACTCAAGGAAATCGAGAAGAAAATTTTCGTTACGAAATTATAATGGTCGAAGAGGAACCGGATATCGATCGAATTATTCAAAGCATACTGAATAGACAGATATGGATATTTAATTCGAGTACTATCTATTTATTTATAAATCACTGACGCGAAATCGGTATTTCGGATGTTTTAGCTATACTTAATAATAAATCAGGCCACAAATCGGTAAAAATTATTACTGATGTAGTAAATATTTATATTTATTATAATTACTTTTTTTTAATACACTCGCACATAAATTCTATATACAATCTATATATAAAATTAATGTATACAATAAGTTGAATTTATGTATAAATTGTATATAGATTGCATATAGAACGTATGTAGACGACTATACTATATGACCAATTCTATGTTTAAAACTATGTACATTTTTTATCCACTCTATACATCATTTTTTAACTTGGGTCACATTCTGATTTATGCTATGTTTAATTCTTTCCATCTCGATGCCTCGAACGAAAGTATCGTGCCAAAGTATAGAGACTTTTCTCTCGTTTCGTTAAATAGATAAGCGAAGTTTCATCAAATAGTTGTCGACGTTACAAAAAGGGGCATTGTATTTGTATTCTATTTCAGTCCGAATATGAGATTTGTGTGAGTTTATTTTTTTAATAATGATTTAGTTATGCCGCCGAGACGAACGAAACGAGAAATGGCAAATTATTGTCTAGTCTCGAGTTGGCGATTATTAGTAGTTTCGTCTCGTCCCGGAAGAAATACCGAGACTTATATCTCGCCTCGAAACTTTTTCGAGACGAAGCTATCATTATTATTTCCTATAATATATTATAAATAATATACTCTTTGAAATCAAAGAACAACAAAAAAATCAATCCATGCATTTCTATTTTTCTAGTTTTAGTGTTTTTTTTCGCGTGAATTCGTATACAATCGACGCAGAGTAAAAAAGTAGACTCGCGTACGTTAATTCTGACTCGTACGCCTGTTTCTCCTGCACAGTCATTATCACTCTTAGGGTTAGTAAGGGAACGTGAGCTCGAGTGGGATAATGACGATCAGTTGAGCAGCTATGATGGCTTCGCTGGTCGCCTCTTGCTGCCAATATTTCGGGCATAATTGCGCCGTAATTGGAAACCTGAGAACTTCTATCTTGGTTTAGAACGTATATTGTGTTGCTTTGGCATCGAATACTTAGAAGGGCGATGCTACGTGATAGCTATAAAATTGCTTTTACGTAATTAAAGTTATTTCTAGTTCAACGGGTATAACCACTAAAACCCCCTTAAAATGAGGTATTTTGTTTTTAATTCATAATTCCAAAAGTATAGAATAAAGTTCTTTTACTTTTTGTCCACATGGCAGTTCATGATTTGAATTATTTTACATATAAAAATTATCTAAAAATGTTGAAAATTAAAATTATCTTCCATAATTACTGACCGCTATATGAAAAACAAAAATCAAAGACTTTAATATTTATGAATAATATGGCTACAATATAATCTTTTCAAAATCAGTTGATTATTTTTTATATCGATAGTTTGTCGAAATAAATAAAATCGACTTTGCTGCTATTGAAAACAAAAATAAAAAAATATGAAAAAAGTAGGCTATATATTATAGTAGCCCTATTCAAGAGTATCAGAAGTATTGTTATTTTATATTCTACCCTAAGATTAATGCTGCTTTAAAACACTTTTTGACTCATTTATGATTTTGACGTAATTCTTAATATGAGTGTCAAAAAAAAAAAAAAAGAAGAATCGTTTGATACATTCAAGATTATCAACGTCAAAATATATCCATCAAATGTATCAATAAAATGACTAACTTAATTGGTATTTTTTTTCGAGAAATTGTAACAAATATCCGAATTTCTTAATATTGGAGATTTATTCATCGTACAAAATATTTTATGGGAATAAAGACAGTTTGGTGGAATGAAAAATAAAGTGTGGTCGCCTAGACTCGATAAGAAGACTCGGCATGCCAGACGGATGTATATGCAATGAGGATGAATGCGACGCGGTGTGTCTGACCGCTACCGACATTCACTACTTTACGCTGTAAACTACGAGAGCGCGCGCCCCTTAGCTTTTGGTATGTACACGCGGCAGACTCTTCCCGCACAATTAACGTCAATTGTCGGATGCCGCGGAAGCGTTGAAACGCAAGAGCAACCGCCGGCGCTCGAGCCCGCACGATCATTAGCACACACGCGTACTACATGAACTCTACTGATGCAGAGTTCATGTGCTGCTGGGAAAATGTAGTACTCGAGAAGAACAGTGGATGGAGATAATGGGAATGCATTTATATAAATTAGTGTAGATACCATCCTCATCTCACACTGAGAAAAGTTACTGGGATGAGTAAATAAACATTTCTATACAATTAAATTATTTTAATTCACTCTGCGGTGCTATAATGGATGTTTTACACACGCGTGCATAAATCGCCATTTTCACACCTTGTGAAGTAAATTTTTGTACAATAAACATTGGAAAAACTTGTATCGTAATATACTATTAATTCACTTGGTGTGATAATGGACGTTTTACGCACGGTTTAGTTGTGAAGTTAAATAATATATTGCGTTCAAATGCGGAAAATCTTTTTCTTGACTTCTGAAATTAGAACACTCGTGAGAAAAAAAAATGTCAGCACTTGAATCCCAATATATTTTATTTAAGGTACTAGGAGCGGTACAGTTCCGCCAAACCTGAATTTCAGAGAAAATTTCAAACACTTCTTGATGGGATAAAAATCTGAAAAAAAAATTAAGCACGTGGAAGGTGCTAAAAAGACTGATTTTGCATAATAATAATTCCAGATTGTCGTTAATAAATCCATGAAGAAAAAGAAAATTTTCGACAAATGACGCGGCTACTTTTTTCAATTGGAAATGATTTGTTAATTTTTTCCAATAAGTATGAATTATTTCAGAATTTTTTGTATTAACAGGTAATTTTTGAAAATTGCGTTTTTTTATGTTTGAGCTGTATTTCTAAACCTACTCGATCAATCGTCCGAACACTTTTTGGGTGTAAATTAATGGTTTTATCTAAAATTCGTTATTTCTTACGAATTTTTTAAATTAAAGAAAAAAAATTCAAAATTAACAAAAAAATCTGAAAAAAATTCACATGTATACATATGTTATGTTGCTAGTTAAAGAACTGAAATCAAGCTGCTTAAGATAATCTTAATTCCAGCATCTTGGAAACAGTTTAGCATTATAATTTAAGAAGCGAGCGATATTAACAATTTTTAAAAAGTCCAATTGTAACGTCTATATTTCTTTCATAAAAGACAAAAAATGTAATTGAAAAAAAAAATGTAAAAAAAGAAAGGAAATTTAATAATTGAATCGCGAATACCGCGATAATTCCTTTGTAAATACTCGTTGGTTTCTTATAATGAGAGATTAGAGAAGAGCATGAGCAAAAGCACTAGAGCGAAGGAATTACATACAGAAGGAATAAAAATAGAGAATAAATTTAAAAAAAAAAAAAAAAAAAACTATTTTTCGACACGAGAAGCAAAGATTCCACAGTTCCTGGGCACCTAGAGAAAAAGATGAGAAAAGAGGAAAGGTCGACAGAGCGTGAGCATTGCGAGGGTGGTTCCCAAGTTTTAGCACGCTCGCCCTAGAGAAAAGACGGGAAGGAGGAGTGAGAAGAGAGACGGAGTCGCGGGATGAGGATTTGTCGCTTGGATCTTAGACAATAGACTATTAGGGCAGTTCCGTGGTAAGCCGCTCTGCTTCTCGCGTAAATCTCTCCCTCTTATTCGGCGGTTTGTATCGCTTCTTCTCTTTCACTCTCACATTTCACATCAAACTCACTCGTGTGGCCCGCTCAGCCGTCAACGCGACCAGAGAGGATTGAGAGGGTGGCACGTCGAGCTGGCTTGAGAGTCCTCAGCCTCAGCGTGTAACTCGCGTGTAGTCACCACGCTTACCGGTACTCATTGTATGTGGCTATGCCACACTGCTGCTGCTGCTGCTGCTGCTGCTGCTGAACCTTTTCCTCAGGCCCCTATTTACCCCGTTGCTCAGACTCGACACAACGCTTTCTTCCCACATATCCTTCTTCCTCTTGCGTACTTTTTTTTAGTTCCGACGCTGCCATTGTCAATCCTTGCGATTTTTCGCTTTCCAGTTCGGTCGTTTAAGGGAATCGAGTTAACTAGAAATGTTGAAAATTCAATCTTTCATATTCATGGAAAAATATCATCAGGCAAGCATAAAAAGTAAAATGTTTTAATTTGTAGTTACCGTAACTAAAAATTAATAGTTGTGACATTGTAGGTGCCAGGACTTTTACAATTACTCTGAATTAATATGCCAATCACTACATATCTTGTGAATAAATAGAACATGCAATTTGGCTGCTGAACTGTATACTTAATTAATTACCACATATTGATTTAATATAAATTTTATTAATGACATTTTTCATTTGTCAATCGCAGTCGCACATTCAATTGGATTTACGACAATTGAATATAGGTTTTTATAAGATTATAGTTTTCTACGTTGAAATGTATTTGCCATATATTTTCAACAGTATCATCACATCATTATTGATTTTTCTCTCTACGTTGCACCATCGCTCCCTCAATTCGCGCAAAAATCGTTTCGCATAATAAAATTAACGAGACGCTCGTTCTGAAAAGGAGCTTAGGTCTTTCATGTTTTTGCTGCAGACATGCAGCGCACATTTCGCTTCAACCCTGTTGCACATCACTGCGTTATTTTTTTTTTTATTTATTTATTTTTTCAAAAGACATAAATGTGTACGTTCTCTTGTGACTGCAGCAGAATTCACACAGCTGGAGCGACGATATTTTTTCAATGCTCAGATATAGGCGCCATGTGAATAGATGGAGGGGAAGGGTTACAGAGGCAAAACGTTGGCAGGAAAAGATTTAAAGCATCAAAAATTGAGGCGTTCGCTCACATCTATCATCGCGCAGTAATTGTATAAAACTCTGCACTCCGTGAATGTCGGGTGTGAAATAAATGTTAAATCCCGGATGCAAATAAAAGAGTCTAAGCTGATGCAGACACTTGACTTTTGCGTGCGGTTGGAACAGATCCGATGACTTTCACCGGTTTCTGTCGGTGTATTTTTCGCGTCGAATTTTTCATCCTCTTCCGAAAATAAGAATATAATTGGAAAAAGCATAGTGTACGAGTAGGATGACAAATACGCTATGGCGAATTATTGTACGAAGGTTGACATTAACAAGTCCATATGTGAATCGAATATGATGACGACGACAACAGCAAGGAAAACAGTTTGAACGAAGACCGGAATACAAACGATTGGTGGTATTCGAGGGTACGTGTTGTCGCGTACGCGAAACGGTTCGTGAATTCCGAGGAAGCGCCTTACTGCCATCAGTATTACAGGCAGCGGCTATAAAGCGCGGGTGATCCGCTCAAAAAGACACTAACAGTTGCACAAGAGTTTGCGTGAATGGAATTCATTTTCGGCTACTTGGCGCTTTCGTCTGGCAAGGTGACGTCACCTGTTGATGACGAGACCAAGTGAAACTGATATTGACTCCGGGTAGATATGGGTTCGGGATTCTGCACTCTAAAGAAAACGGTGTTGCGCAAATTTGTAGCCTTACCAACTAAATATATGGGGCATTCCAGCTGAATTTTTCATGCTCTGAGCCTGACCTCCATCAATAATCCTGACAATTTTTTTATTAAAAACTATTTTGAAAAAGAAGAAACACGAATTTTTTTCTTTAGCGCTACGATCAATATTTCCGACGAACGAATTTTTGTACAAGTTTTGTAATTTTTCGGTATTGATATTTACTTTTATAGTTAATATCTTGGAAATAAACAGTCCTATCGAAAAATGTCTACGATGAAATTCGTTCACTTTCCAAAGGGCTACATAACGTATATTAAAAAAAAATGTTATTGTATTTTTTCGAAAATGTTGTTACATAACGTTAAACAACAAAGTATCGTTTTGCAAAAAAGCGCCACTTTTTATAATTTTTATATACTTACATAAAAATATACATATCGAAAAATTCCAAGTTTTATAAAAATTCGTCTGTCGGAAATATCGCTCTTAGCGCCAAACAAACAAATACATGCCTTTTCTTTTTCAAACAAAATTTTCTGATAAAAAATTGTTAAAATTATTGAAGGGGGTCAGGATCGAAGCATGAAATCCATATACATATTCACAGCTTCCGAAAAGAATATCATCAAATAGATCCATTTTTTTCGTATAAATATATATTTGGTATTATGAATATAACCAATATCTTCAATTACTTACTTCCTTTCATAATTTGTACGAATAAACGTTAAGTGAAACGACGAATGTCCATTATTGGTAGTTGAGCGATTTATGTGCGGTTTCGGTGGTTTCATGAATTAAGTCACATTTGTAGGTACACTCAGAGAAAATTCTGTCCTCGGTAACTATCTAGTGACAGTAATTTAATTTAACGCTATGTGACTATGTTTTTATAGTTACGATAATGACAAAACCGTCATCGCTACTGCAAAAATATAGTTAGAATAATTTTTTTGTTACCGTAACTATAAAAAAGAAAGTTGCACGGATTGAAAATGAATAGCTGTAATTTTATAGATATCAAGACTTCCAAAATTTATCCTTCTCTCCAAACAGGTCAAGGATTATTTCTTGATCCGTTTTGGGATTGGGAGCATGATTTGTCTTACGATAAAAATAAAGCACCCACATGCTACAAATGATATGATACAAATAAGGGAATAAATATTTTCAATGCGCATTAAGGGGTTGAAAAATTCTATTTTTCTAAATTCGGTGATCGCTCTACTATTTTATATGGCAGTTTTGCCATCAATTATTATTCACATAAACCACAAAGAATTTGATTCTTTTCCCAATAATACCAAAATGCAATGTCATTATTGATTTTTTTTTCATACGAAAAATTACCATTACAAGAGAATTTTCTTTTTTGCGTTTTACGTCATTTGTGTTCCGGACAAATTTATTGTCCACTCTCAAAAAGTAGAATTTCAAAGAATCCTTCACTGAGAGAAATTAAGATGGTCCTGGTGATTATTAAGTGATAATTATATTTTATTAGTTCAGGTGACTATTTTTGTAGTTGCATTAACAATAACGTAGTTACGTTAACAGTGAGAAGAGTTAATGTAACTACGAAAATAGTCACCTGGACTAATAAAAAATAATTATCCCTGAATAGTTACCAGGACCATTTCAATTTCTCTCAGTGTTGGAATTGCGCCCGTCAAAGGGTTAAGCAGAATGTCGTAGTTTTATTACTCGAATTGGTGGTAACAGCCTTGCGCTTCAATTAGTAAAATAGTCAACACAGAGCTGTTGACTATTTCAGAGAAATATAGATATAAATATAGATCAGAGAAATATATAGCCTCCTGTACTTGGCATGAGTTTTCCGCAGTTTTCCCATTCGGTCACACCGAATGCGCGGTGCGTTATCGCTTAAGTCGGCTGTGGACGCATCGAGGGGTTACATTAGCTTAGCGAAGTACGGTTAGGGGATGTGGTGTTAGGAGTAATAGTGGGGAAGGGTCGTAAAAACCCGTCAAGACATAAGCAAGAAGAAACCATATTATTATTATTATCATTATTCATAGACATAGATTCTGAAAAAAGTAATAATACGTTAGATCAACGGCTGCGACGTTATTTTCCCAAAATCTTGCCACTGTTTCCGGCTCAATTTTCATGGCAATTATTTCATAGGCTTGAAATTACAGAACATACTTTATTTCGGTCGATGCGAGAAACGCGGTTTTACGCACCCATTTTAAATCCCATTTGCACACCTGACAAAGTAAAATTTGGTACAATACTCGTTGGACGAATTTTTTTAGATTAGTGTAATTGCAAAACCCATCGGAAAAACAATTTCCTCACTTGCATTTTAATATACTATTTTAAATCCTCCTTATCCAGACTCTTTACGCATACAATAAATTTTATGTTCTTCAATCTTCCGATGTCTGCATATGTGATGTAAAAAAATACCGGCAGACTACTTACTTTTTTGTTTCGAAGAACCAACTGACCGCACAGACAAAAACTTCAAAGATGTTCATGTAGTAAACATATATATATATATATGTATATATTACGCACGTCTATATATCCATATACACACTTTTCTTTCCCCTGCATCATTCCTCATTCCATACTCGTATTTCGGATGTTTTACGACGTAGCCCGTACAAAATCCTCCCAAGATTCATTGCCGTCGGGATCGTGTAGGTCACCTACTCAATAATAAAGGTTCACAAGCGGGGGATAGAAAGTGTTGTGGACTGACTTGGGGCTGTATGTTTCTTCTGTCGTCTGAGGAATAGTAAATGCTGATTGCAAGTTGTGACAACGTCGAAATCCTTTTCCGCCAAGTGTCGGCACATCGACGACCGCACAGCTGTCATCTGCGATAGAAGTTGGTGAATACATAGTGGAGAAAGCAACAACGTCAAACTCTTGATGAATCATATTATATTTAAATGGCCCTATTATCTTTATATATTATAAAAATAGATTTCGACCCACCGCCGCCGCTGATGTGTCAAGAACCATCTATATATAGGGCATTCCATATCAAATCCCCTCCATATAGTATAATCCACCTGGATTTTTTTAAAGGGTCCCCGAAGTTCAGATTATTCCAAGTACCCCAAAGCTCCCCAAAGCCCGGATTTTTCCAAGTCCCTTATGAACCCTCAACAAGACTTTTCTAAGGCTCTTATGAGACCAATAAAAATAACGGCAATGCGAACGCTCGAATCGCATGAGCCACAATAACCCCTAGAATGAATATATATTTTTCTATATAATATACTATCAGTATTACTGTATCGGAGTACTGTCTTCTCATTTGTCTGGCTATATTGATGATCATAGAGTATTTCTGATGGTACCCTCATTTCTGTTAGAGATAGAACATTGTATTATTAGTCTGGGTTTGCTGTCGCGATCTATCACGAATTGCTAACGAGCACAAATCTATTTTCATTCTTGTGAGCTCTCGGTTTCGTACCGCTGAGCTATTCCACGAAATTGTTTGGGTTTTACCAAATAAGCAAGCAATGCCACTCATCGGTTCCTTTGTTTGGTGATTTGAGCTTTTCGAGAATCAGAGGAAACCGAGGACATGCTGCACCCGGTTCAACCGCGTCGACTCCACGAACAGAGACCCAATTGTCCAGCCGTTGTGGGTTTTCTTGCTTTGCGTCTCGTAGACGTGTGTTTGCTTCCCCGATTTGTGTACTTTTCAATCGTGGTCCTGTGACCTTTGTAAATTAGGTTGGTGTAGCTATTTCTGATATGATTGCCAACAAGGGCTTATTGTCGAATCAACTTATTCATCGCTCATCTGGAAATAAAGACTTGTCATCGATTGATTGCGTTTATTCGTGCACATGTATCAGTCCAATGACAAGTTTGTTTTTATACAATTTGATCATTTACAATATGATCCGTTTTTTTTTTTTTTTTTTTTTTTTTTTTTTTTTTTTTTTTTTTTTTGAACTTTCTCTTTATCGATTTTATTTATATTCGTACAAGTCCATGATAAATTTGTTTTTCATACAATTTGATCATTTACAATACCATCCGTTTTTCATATCCCACATCTTTTTCAGCTTCTTACGGAACCTTTCCCTTCAACAGTTAAAAAAAACTAGCTTAAATACATAATGAGATGACAATGGGAAAATCCTGTTCTATTAATACTGCAATGCAAAGAAAACTCCAATTTTCTTCGTCTTCCCAGTAGGAAAACCAATCGTGTTTTTCCTCTTCATGTTCCTATATTAGAATGCACGGATTAAGGAATCGCCAAAACAAAAACAACGATAATCCAATCTGAGGTCGCGAGACCAGTTCGCATCATCGACTTATCGTACCGAACGTTAAAAGAAAAACAAAAGTTGAAAAAGCAGGTCGAAGCTCGTGCGACGCTTACCGTGGCCCAAGGCTAAATCGTTGGCCGAGAGTGCGCGATAAAGAAAGCGATAGAAATGAGTGAGAAAAATATAGGAACGAGAGAAAGATGAGTGTGCTGTGTGAGGGTTTCGTAGTGTTATGAGAGCGACGTGTTACAGGAGAACGCTCTCTATAACCGCTTCGCGGCTTCTTCCTACGGGTCTCGAAATCCACTTTCGAACGTGTTTGGAG
The DNA here is from genome assembly GCA_963970395.1 of Ephialtes manifestator. Lineage (NCBI taxonomy): Eukaryota > Metazoa > Arthropoda > Insecta > Hymenoptera > Ichneumonidae > Ephialtes > Ephialtes manifestator. The sequence continues at coordinate 186,251 of OZ019975.1, read as the reverse complement.
AGGTCCAGAAATACGTTTTCCGCGCAGCCTTCATTCGCCTGGTGTTCGGTGCCGAAGCTATTCCAGCACGTTTGGCATCCGAATCTCTGTTACATATTATTACTCAACTTCTGACCATAAAGTTGCTTCAATTCTTTGTGGGCTGGTTTAGTTCATTCGTCCGATTCTCGGAGTTTCGCTCACGTACACAAATCTCAACCAGTTATTAGTCTATATATATATTTTTCAGTTAAAATATACGTGGCCCCTTCGTCACAACACAACAGAGAGTATAGTAATGAGCCAAAACTCCATGGGATAATAGGTGGATAAAGGAGAGATGAACGATCGTGCGTGCGTGCCCGCGTAAGTACCGATCGTGACCAGTCCGTGATTCTTCGAGACCTCTTTCCGGAATACATATGTTTTGGCTGGACCTGAGCCATGCGGCGCCTCTTTGTATTGGGCTTTTGGCTTACTTGGTATTTGTAGTGTTTTTGCTTCCTCACAGAGGAAGCTTTGTTTTCATTCAATTTATTTATTTTTTGCTTCCTCATAGAGGAAGGTTTATTTTCATGGCAACATTTTTTTTTTTTTTTTTTTTTTCCGATATCTTTATGTTAGGACACTCAACATGGTCTAAAACGTCGAGAAAAGTGGTTTAGAAAAAGTGTATGGATGGACGTGCGTGTGCATATCTCAACAACTGCTTTAACAATCGGGCTGAAATTTAGCAAACATGTGAAGCAGGTTGATGTCTTTGTTTGTGGTCATTTACAAAAAAAATTCCAAAATCTGTTCAAATTGTATTTTTGCAATAGTGTGCGTAAAATTCGATTTTACACCTGGATATTCCGGGTGTAAAGTGCTACTTTTTTCAACACCGTGCGTAAAAATCGATTTTACAACTTGCGGGCGTAAAATGAAAAATTGGGTTTTTTGCGTTTAAACGGGTCCAAAAATGCGGGCGTGAAATGAAAAACTCGGATTTTTGTGTTTAAATATCCGATTCATACAAAGAAAAAGAAAACAAGAGGGTCCTTATCATACTTCGGATGCTTCAAATTCTACCTTGCCGATTCTACCGATAATATCCGAAATATAATTTTGTTAGATTTCGTTTCTTATAATTATAATTCTTATAATTATTATTATAATTATTTATATCGGACAATACGTTTGTTCCTGTATCACTTATATATTTTGATATAATCTAATATGAAATAAAAAATATATTCTTCCCGTTAAAAGCTAATATTCGTTTTTTTTTTTTTCAAACAAGAAAGTATTTTTTTCAGGGGGGGGCTCCCCCCCCCCCGAACCTCCCGGTGGGGGCTTCGCCCCCTGCAGCCTTGTACCCGCTCCTGCGCCTGCCTCGCATCCCACTTCAATAATTTCTTGATTTATCGCGGTATAATAAGTTATTTATATCCACGAATTTTCCGCACACTATTGCAAAAAATATCGTATGCAACGCGGGCGTACGATTTACGACCTTGTACTGATCAGCACAGCCCTCGGGCGGCATGATCAGCACGCGGGCGTAAAACCGTCCTTTACGCCCATGTTACATAATATATTATTGAATTTTCAATTTTCGAAAAATGTCTGTGCGTTCTGTAGGACCTGCAAATTTTTAGCTATTGAGCTAACTAATTGTTTATGAATAAAGCTATGTTAAAGGAGAGTCGGTGTGGAATTTGGAATGAATGTGTTAAAAAGTTTGGTTTTTATGGGATTTTGAATTTTGCAAAAAAATATTCGTTTTGCTCTGACTGACATCAAATCTCACCGAATCAACTGAAATTTTCTACAGATGAAGAATAACATTTAGCGCTACGAATTTTTAAAGAACTATATAAGTAACATTTTCATGCATTCTGTACAAGGTTGCAAAATTTATACCACAGAGTTATCAAAATTAATGTAATTTTTTCTCAAATTTTCTCACAGATTTTCTATTATCTATGTATGAATCGCGGTCCAGGTATAATTATTAAAAATGCAAAATTCCTTCAATCTTCTGCAATATCTGTTAAATAATTACAAGGCTTTTTCATATAATAAATAAATGAATAATCATAATAATTACGATTAAAAGATCTACGTGATTTACGATTAATTATAATAATCTTTGGTAATTAAAAGTAGCAGAATGTCATTCAATTATCTCGACAAGATCTGTCAGCAATTACGACAATTTATTAAACATTTGCTTTCCATTGATCGAAATCTTGCTTACTCTTGGACTTGTAAGACTTGTGAGCGTGTGTAGATTATTCACAGTTTTTGCTATGTTAAACATCGGTGAAGAGTGTGTAGTGGATAGAGCCGATTGCAATTATTATTCACGAGCGTTTGCGAACGTTAAGGAGATTTCTACACTAGTCAAATGAGTGCTAAATTTTTAAAAGCTTTTCCACAATTTCTGGTGTTTTAATAAAATATTTTGAGGCGTCACTCACGTAGCAGTATTAGTTTTTTATATACGCTGAAAAAAAATGCCATTGATTTAATAAATCCACCGTTTGCAGGCTGCCAAAAACAAGCATTGTCAAATAATAACTAAGATCGAAATAATAACTCTAAAATAAGCAAAATAATATTTTATTATTTCAATGGTAAATGAAATTGAACGAATAAGAACTATGGAGTTCATTATAAAATACTTCTTTTTGGCAGCCCGAAATAGAATTTTTGTTTCGATTGATATCTGCAAATGCCCGATGCCATGTTTTTCATCCAGTTTTTTAAAAGTCCGATTATGACGAGCAATAACTCATTTTGTATATTGTAAAATTCTTTATTGATCGACCGTCGAGATATTTAATAATATTTGTAGTCAAGAGACGCGGCAGCGTCTCGAGACAAGTACATTTACACTGCCGCAGATCATTTACTCGAGCCAACTTGTTTTGGCCACTTTTTTTCGAGGTTTAGAAAGAGAGAACCATTTGATTATCCTGTCCTTAACTTAACATCGGACAAACAAATGACTGTAACATTTGAACAACTGATACCATAAGAAATCTGGACGGTCAATCGATTAAGGATCTCCCGAGAATCAAAATAAGCCATTGCTCGTCATAAACCGACTATTATTAAGGTTCATCCTTTTGAAAAAGAGCACGAAAAATCATTACGTTTTTCCATTCGAATCACGGCTGTAAATGTACTTATATATTAACAACTGATTCTGCTAAGTGAATAATCCCTCGGAATTATTAATTAAACCACCAAAAATTGTAAAAACATTTATTTAAATAGCAGCACTGACTCGACTAGGCTGAAGTGCTAAAGTAGCCTCCTTAAGTCTATGCCAGTTTGTTCAAGACTATTTAACTTGCAAGAATTATGGACCTGTGGATCTTCATTTTTATTTGGTCTCTTGCAAATAAAAACGAATTGATGGTTGGACTGGCCTTTGTGGTTAGCGTCGATGATGAGACTATATAAAAAAGCCACGTGTAACACTCTTTATGAGTGTGTCGCAATGGATGAACAGAGGAAGAATAATAGATATAATATAGCTGAAGATTCTTGAATACCATTATATGGTCGTATGTCTCATATGTGACGAGTTTTGTACGGGTAAAATCATGAGTTACGGTGATACGAGTTGATCGATAATCTTGTGTGAACGGCACTCGTAGTAGCAAGAGTTAATGGATAGGAATATGACGATAGTGACAGCATCGATGCTAATAGCGTCAAACTTGTTTTGATGCTTGGATGCTAAAAATAATACAACTACTGAGAGTATCTTAATAATAAATAATTGGAAATAACTACTATCATCTTATTTTTATACACGGTGAATGTCTAATTTTACACGGAAAGAAATGTTTGGTTGTGGCAACTACATTTTCAATTTGCTGTACACGGTGTCTAAAAAATTAGTTGCCTCAACCATATCAAATAGTAACCTCAACTATTCACGATTAGTTCTCGCGAGATTAAGTTAGGTTAATTAATCCAATCGTTGGATTATTATCATTGGAATCGTCGGTATTATCATTGGAATCGTCGGTATTACCATTTGAATCGTTGGTATTACCATTTGAGTTGTAAGATAAATAGAATAATCGATTGTTTGTGTCAACTCATTTCTTGGTTTTGGCCACTAATCTTTTTTTTCCGTGTATAGATAGACAATGATTTTACCCGCCAATGTAGGAAAAAACTTAAGGCAGAATTTTATTAAACGAAAAAACTCGATGCATATTACTGAAAATCTCCTGACACTCTATTTGGTAGGAGTTAAATTTATTTTGGTACTTTAATGGTAGAAATAATACAACTTCTAAGATTATCTTAATAATAAATATTCTGTAGTGACGAAGACCTAATATTTTCATAAAGTACCAATGGTTTATTTTAAATAGACAATGATTTGAAACATCAATGTAGAGAACATTCCGAAAAAGTAGTTTAATTGCGATATATTGCAAAATTATTAGTGTCAATCAATACGTGTGGCATTTTATGGCATAAACAAATCATATTCTATATGACAACCAATTTTTGTTGGCAGATTTTATGAAGAGCTCATGTTTATCAACTAATCGCACTTATAGATTACCGTGGTTAATTTGTACAACGAATTAGATTTCAATTGGTATTTCGGCCTAACTATTAGTGATGCTAGCCAACCGACTGCTAAGCTAACCAACTAATTCGATTTGTAATGTCGATTTCAAATAAATTTTAATTCATAACTTTGGTATAAAGACCTGGTATAAAATCTCTGTACGCACAATGGAATGACTTCTCTTACAAACAACATAAGACACCGGAAGTTCAAATCTGTTGGCTGGTTTGATTCGAAAGCTGAGCAAAGTGACAAATTTTACATTTTACCTTACACCGTTCTGGTATTTCATATGTTTGTACAAAATTACACAATTATAGTGCTTGATATGTACCTTACACAGAAAGAAATGTTTGATTATGACAATTACGTTTACAATTTGCTGTACACAATTGTGTTAAAAAATTAGTTGCTCAACCATATCGAATAGTGACCTCAACTACTCACTACGACTAGTTCTATTTCTGGCGAGATTAGTGAGGCTAACCAATCCAATCGTTGGGACTACCATTTGAATCATCGGTATAACCATTTGCATCGTTGACACTACCATTTGAGTTGTAAGGAAAATAGCACAATCGATTGGTTGTTTCAACTCATTTTTTGATTATGGCAACTAATCGTTTCTTTCAGTGTATGAAGTTTAAATGTAACATTTTTAGAAAGAATAGAATCATCAATGAAAAAGGTTTTCCGATTACTTTTTTTCAGGTGAGTGTGTCCCCTTAAGGGCAATGAATACTCTTCGTTTGACGCAATTTATAGCAGGAAACAACTCTGAATTAACAAGAAAGTGAGGAAAAAAACACAGCGTCATGGAATAATGTTTCTTCAAATAAGAGAGACACGTTGTAATGTTACGAGAATAGAGTCTTCATCCGCTAACAACCAACCGGTCCATTAAATGACAGCCGGATAACACAAAATCTTCGCTCTTCTAAAGTTACGGATTATATCTCTCACTCAACTCACGTACAACTCTTTTAGTTTTTCAACTCTCCTTGCACTCTCCACTTTTCATCGTCTCGTTCCTCTACTCCCATCCAGACGCCGCTTCCGGCTCTTCCTTCTTCATCGTTTTTCACACTGTACACGAGAAGATATATATATATATATATATATATATATATACTAGGAGTCTATGGGGGTCCGCGCACTCGCAGTTGGTTTAATTTATAAATTGGCTGTGGAAATTTTAGAATAAACAGGATCTGATGGGTGGGGGGGCTTATGGGACGATTTAAAATAAGCCGGTTCTTGATGGGCTAGGGAGGTGGGTTCGTTTTTCGAAGATCCCGTATTAGATGCGTATTCAGGTCATGAATTTTTCAAGTCCCATATGAGGCCCCCGGCTTTTGTTTTCTCTTGGTACCCCCATGAGATCGCTCTCAACACGTTGCATTTTCGGATTCACGTTGTAACATCCCTCCCCAGGACTTGATTATTCTATGTCTCCCCATAAGACCCTTCTCCAGGCCTTGATTATTCTAAATCTCCCCATAGGTCCCCAAATCTCCTCTCCCTAAGCCCTAATTTATCGAAAACCCTATCGTGACCTACGAATTCATAAGGGAACTTAAAATACAACGGCTCAGGGGGGCGGGGGACTTTTAGGGATACTTACAACATGCCGATTGCGAGAGGGGTCCCATAGAGCGACTGGGAATTATTGGGGGCGGGGGGCCTGAGATAAACAAGCAAGAAGATTTCTAAAAAAAATATATATATATATACATACATGCTCCCTATGAAATTCGAGTAGTCGATGAGTGACGATCTGGACAAATTATGAAATTCGCTCCCTCTCGCCACTTGCAAGATTATCACTGTTTGTGGGGATCTGGCGACTGCCGTTTTATTGCCAAGTGGAGGGTTGAATGGATTCCTTCCACTCCCTCCGAGACCGCAGACTGGCTCGAGACGCAACCCCATTCTCAAACCAACGTGTTAAATGGTCTACCAGGAGATTTCCGATAAGTTGCATAGAGTTTTTTCGTTTAGGGAAGTTTTATCTCAACTCGCACGAAGAAAAATGCATATTTTTGAAAAGTCAAACTTGCCAATGTTTTCGATACGTTAGTTAATTACGGCACACATGAAATCAATTAATACTCGTTCGTTCAATTAGTCGACATTACACATCGAATCAGTTGGTTAGCTTAGCAGTCGGTTGGTCAGCATTACTAATAGTTAGGCCGAAATACCAATTGAAATCTAATTCGTTGTACCAATTACCTATGGTAATTTATAGTTGCGATTAATTGATAAACATGAGCTCTTCATAAAATCAGCCAACAAAAATTGGTTGTCATATACAATGATTTATTTATGCCATAAAATGCCATACGTATTGATTGACACTAATAATTTTTTTAGATGACTGAGTTCCCTTAACGTTTCATCGCTTTATCGCAATAAGCGGGACAGTATTAGGAAAAGTCTAGTGAACTTGATGATTTTTTCTTGTTTTGTACCTTGTAATATCGAGCGGACGTGGAAGTCTGTCGTGGTTTCCGCAATTTGTTGAGTCCTCTCATTGCGACTTGACCCAAAGCGCATTATTTGATCAACTACCACGGCTTTGTCTGAAGTTACTGGATTCTCATCGCACCCCCGGGATATGAGACTTCATATGAGATCATCCAACAATGAATCTCAGCAAATTCCACTTCCGGTCTGTTGTGATCTAAAAAAAAAAGTCTATGGGAAAGATCCGTCCGTTGGTACGTTTCGACGTTTTGCGGACGATAAAAACAGCAAACTTTTATATTTAATTCCAATGGTGAACATGCAGCAAAATTTCCGACAATGATTATGAGGTAATAATGGAAATTTAAGGAAAAAAATTATTATTTTTAAGATGCTTTGTGTATCGCTTTATTCATCTTGCATAGTGTTTTAAAACTCCATCGTGACATTCCATAAACTTTGATTATATACTTAACTTAAAAGTGATTATTTTGCACTACGTATCTCTAGATTTTATCAAAAGATGTTTAAGTTTTCAAATAATCGTTAAGAAAATTAAATATTCATAAACTACCATGCAAATTTTCTCGAAAAAATTGGAATGCATTGGAAAATAATAATTTTCAAAATATTGGCGAAAATATATATATATATATTGCATTTATTGAAAAATCGGACGATTTTAAAAATAAACTATGGCAATAAATTCAGCACAAATTTAGTGTCGCACTTGTATATTAAATTGAGTATACCACTTTATATATAAATGCTTCTTATATAATATATTTACAGTATATATAATTTTTAAAAAGAAAATTATACAGTATAAATTGAATTCAACACGCTTTATCATTAAGGTGAATCTTCGTACGTGAAATAAATGTTATGGGCAGTAATAATATAGGTTTTTTGCGAAATTAAGTTAAGAATAAGAAGAGAAACAGATTGTCGTTCGTGACCGCGAGGACTCACGTTAACGGAGGTCGTTAAACCCAGTGCGATGACTCACCGCTCTCGAGAGTCGGCCCCAAAAAATCTCCTCGAAGTTTCCTGGTGGTTAATCGCAATGCATTGCAACCTATAATCATGTTGCATGCTGTTAGTTTGGTATTTTAACCTACTTTACGGTCCAATGACAAGTATCGATAATTCCAGTGGACACTTTTGGGTTCACTATTTCCAGATACAATGACTACCATAATAACTACAAGTGACCCAGTTTGTCCAGAAACTATTGACAAAATGAGCATAATTACCAAAACTTCTCCATCGAGATTCAAATCACTGAAATATTCAGGTTCATGCTATTCCGGTAAGTGACTGACTGAATATATCGGACTACGATACACAATTGATGGTATCGCAAGCTGAAGTTGACGCTTTTAGCTGTGACACTCAATTTCGTAACCGCTTTTACCAGAAGAAGAAGAAGAAGAAGAAGAAGAAGAAGAAGAAGAAGAAGAAGAAGAAGAATCATGAGAATAGGTGAGTGTACCCGAGAATGGCAAGCGAAAAATCCCCAATTTAAGGGACTTCTCCAGGGCGTCAACTTAACGAATATATACGCTGCGGGCCGTCGGACGTGCGAGGTATTCCGAAGGAAGAGGCTAGTCCGAGGCCAAAGACGTGAAGAAAAGAAGCAAGAGAGAAGAGATCCTTCGGGTGAGGAGCCAACCATGGAGGGTGGTCTTGAGGACCCAACGGCGATCGTCCTTTGTCTTAAGCTGTGCTATATTAATGCGAAGAACATGTTACAAGGACCTGAGCCGTGTGGCGAGAATCTCGAGGCTGGAGGGTGAGTGTCTAGGTGTTGAGGTGTGCGAGGAAACACCGTCCAAGGCACCGACGTGGAATACTAACGAGACCACGCCAAATCTCCCGAAGAAGAGCTCGTTTAACCGCGCCTTTGCATTTTAACAGCCTCTCTCAGGAGTGAGGAACAACTTTGAGGAACGCGCTCGCGGCCCACCTGCTGAACAAAGGGAGAAGACCAACTATCTACACTGCGGGTCCTCTATCATATGGTGATATAAGTATATGAGACATTTCACGATATTTCACACAGCCCGATTGACTCCAATTTTTTTCTCTTTTTTTAGTGTCACATTGATCAAAGCGAGTAGTAGAGCATCTGTGAACTTTTTCACAAGTTTATTGTAACTTTTGTAAAAATCTAACGTCAAGTGGGAAAATCTAATTGACAAAAATAACCAATATTTTCGTGATTCAACACAGTTGTTTAAAGATGTATATATTTTTTACGCCTTTAATCTAAAAAAATAATTTTTTTCTTTCAAAATTACGACCCCTCGCATTCGGTTACAAAAAGTCTCGAAAATACTACATTGAATACCCAACATTTTAAACCTAAGCTTATGATGGAGAAATCATTCTTGCATTTTTTTATTTAATCGATATCGAGACAGAGAATAAAAACACGAGGAGAGGTGCAAAAGGGATTGCTTGGTGTGTGACACGAACCTCTTCATTACCTGGTCTTTCAGATTTAAACTTGATTCTTGATGACCTGAGCAAACTACGATGATTTATGTGCATATTTGGCAATGGAACGGTCAAAAATTACGACTACATTGGTGAAAATGATGCCGGGACTTGCATATTGCTTTTGATTGTGAAATTAGTTTCGAGCAAAACGTCGAAAATGCGAAAGTAATAGGCAAAGTCGGACAATAATTAATTTTATAAGACTTAACAAGAATCAAACACGAAAAAAAAGATTAGTTGCCATAACCAAGAAATGAGGTTGACACAACCAATCGATTATTCTATTTACCTTACAACTCAAATGGTAATATCAACGATTCGAATGTTAGTCCCAAATATTCGAGTGGTAGTCCCAACGATTGGATTAGTTAACCTAACTAATCCAATCGATAACTAATCGTGAATTTTTTAGACATTGTGTACAGCAAATCGAAATCGTAGTTGCCACAACCAAACTTTTTATTCCGTGAACATTTCTTTCCGTGAAGTTGTTTGTGTACGAGAACTATGTGAACAAAGTGTATTCGATGGAGAATTGTTTGCTCTGCGTGGATTAGCATATTGATTTATTTATTGATTAACTTATTGATTTTCGTTTTCCTATCTTGGACACCCAAGTTAAAAAATTATATATAGTCCGACATATGGAATTGGACATGTACAGTCTGTATAAATTCTATATACAATTTATACATAAACCCAACTTCACAGTTAGTCTTATATATAAATTGCATATAGATTGTATCGGTTTACGTATAAATCTTATATGTATAGATTGCATATAGAGCATATGTAGACTATATATGTGCCTAATTCTATGTTAAAAACTATATATATATATATTTTTACTTGGAATAGTGGAGAATATTAAGCGTCCGCCCAGAAACCCACAAAACCTTCTCGCCCAGAATACCTTAATCGAATATTTATTGTTCGAAATATTTAATGAAATCAATATGAATTTCGGTACGAAGTAAACTTTCGACCGTTACAATTTACGAAATCACCGAATCAATGATAAACAATAATTTGCTTACCGTTTTTAAACTAACGAATCAAGTTGATAATTCATGACGGATTCCTACAATGAATTACATGATTAAAATAAGAGAGTTAAAAGTTAATTTCGCTCTTCCGTAGGGCATTTATTAGACGGCAAAGCTGAGAAGCAGTGGGAGTAGATATAATCGAGTATCGAATTCCGATCGTTACACGCTCGATCGCCCTCGCTCACTCGCTCTCCCGCAGTACAGCAATGCTCGATCGGTGTTTCGCGTCATTAGAATTTCAAAGCTATCGACTCTGTCCCGTTTCGTAGCGAAGCGCCAGACGGAAAGATGAGAAGGAGCGCCACAATGGAGCGTCACAATATTGACCAGCCACTTAACCACCACGCGTATTGACATTCATGCGCGGCTTCCTTTCGTTATTTTTCTCAATCGTCTCTCGTCGCTGATGGAAATCTTATTAGGAAGTGCAGCAGCTTGACAGCGTATCTAAAAAATGAAAAGAAAATTTTTCTTTCGTCACCTGCTAGTGGGTTCGACGGTCCCGGTCGTTAATGCAACGCGATGATAACGAGCATACGTAGATAGTTGTCTTGAAGAAAGACAGAGTGTGCGTCGAGCCACAGAGAAGGAATTTTCTTATCTCCGGTGTGCGCCGAGTAGTACAAACATCGTTGGCCTATATCTTGCGTATATGGTTTCGAATTTTGGTGTTGGGCGAGAAGTTGTTGTGCTTCTTCGCTCATTCCCCGGGAGCCACCGTTGCAATTCACACTATCGTGTAATTGTGCATTGATATATATTATATGTATTAAGTATACAGAGTTAGGAGACTGGGATATCGATATTGATGAGATGTCTCGCAATACTTTTGGATAATTAACCTAGTTAAATGGCGCAGAGATTGATTCAATATTACATCAATATTGTTGCCGGCGTTCAAAAATATTGCACTGTAAAAAATTAATATGATACATTGCTAAATATAGTGAGTTTTACTATAGAAATAGTGTCTCGTGCCATTATTTATTTTCTGGTTACGTTATTTATTGTTACAGCAAACATACAAATATTTTTCTCCTTTCAGCGAAAGGTGTAGAATTGACCATACGTTTTTCTGGGTGTGAGATATCAATATTCTATTAAGATTGCAATAGTACTGATGAAATTATTAATGATTTCAAAGGAATCGTCACCGAAAAATCATGAAAATTAAATAGCATACACATTTTTATTACTTCATATTGATACGAAAATAACACTGGACGAGTAATTTTTTTTTTAAGTATCCTTATCTGCACGAATATATTTTCTATTTTTCACTTGTCATAGATTCTGCATGCACTGCTGGATTTTTTGTAAGAGGGCTCTGTTCGTTCGGAATACTGGAATTCTTTTTGGAAGGCCTTTAGCAGAAGTTACAAGGAACTTTTGTCAAAAAGCGACTACGCAAGAATAAATTTAATGAGTGATAATGAGTATATCTTCTGCAAAAGATTTTCAAGTAGAAATTCCCATACACAGACCGGACAGAGTCATCCTGTAAACGGAGTTGAATCTTAGAAACCAATTACGAAGAATGGTGCAACTTGACCCCTGCGAAAAATGCTGAAAACAACAAATACAAAGAAAAAGTGCTTTGCTAAATTGGGCTACGAAAAAGAAAAATGATATGTACCGTTACAACATTATTATATTTCAATGAGTAGTAGTGGTAGTACTTCTAGTATAGCTAGTTCTTATTCTTACAATCCTATTTCACATTGCAAGAACAAAATATTGTTTTTCCATTTGAGAGTTATCGTATGTATGTTTCAATCTGTTATGAAATTGTAAAAATTATAAGTACAATTAAATTGACAACACTTATTTTTGGCAGCCTGCAAACGAATTATTTTTGCATCAATGACATTTTTTTATAGTGTACAACTAATGAATGAATCAATTATTTATTATCCGATATTTTCCCACTCAGTTACCTTACTGAATTAATATTTCCAGCCGATGATATTCGATATCTGTGGCGTGTTTGGGGTGACTCAATCACCTAAAAAAAGTCATGAGAAAATATTTTTTATTCATGATTCTATTCTTTGAAAAAATCTTACATTTCACTTTCATAAAGTAGATATCAAGTACTATAACTGTGCAATTTGTACGAACATATGGAACACCAGAATGATGTAAGGTGAAATGTAAAATTTGTCAATTTGCGCAGCTCATGAATTAAACCAGTGAACAGATTTGAATTTCCAATCTCTTATTTTGTTTGTAAAGGATGCTATTCCGTAAAGAGTATAGGGATTTTTATTCCTAATCTTTATGCCAATGTTATGAATTTAAATGAATAGTGAAATTTTTATTTCTGTTTTAGTGCTGCTTTAGTGGTTAACTCAATCTCCACTGCATCTTCAATCGTTATACTCATTATAGAATTACCTAAACAAAATAAGCCACCGGAAGCTCAAATCTGTTCACTGGCTTGATTTGAAAGCTGCGCAAAGAGACAAATTTAACATGTCGCCTTACACCATTCTGGTGTTCCATATGTTTGTGCAAAATTGCACAATTATAGTATTTGATATGTACTTTATAAAGTTCAAATGTAAGATTTTTAGAAAGAACAGAATCATCAATAAAAAATGTTTTCTAATTTTATTTAGGTGACTGGGTGTCCTTAAATTCACTTATAAGTATTTAAATGATATTTGAGTCTTTGATTTTGAATTTTTTCATTCTTCAGATTTCTGAATCAGCCACTCAATACAAATATCCATTAGTTTGTGTCTCTTGAAGGCTGAAAAATGCTTTCGAATTGACTGTCGACGATGTCTGACCCAATACCGATCTTTTCCACTGACGCAACTATCTACCGCATCTACCACTTGACGCCCGTTACCGCGACGTACTTAACCATCGCGAACACGTATTTCCCATGCATCTCGAGGATTTTGGACTGTTCGAGAGGAGAGAAAGAGAGAAACGAGTGGGAGGAAAACGATGGTGCCCTGTTTTGTCGAAGTATGAGCACGTAGTTGCCGCGAAAGGATCATGGAGTGGACTTAGCGTTGAAATCCCGCGTAAAACTTGTCCGGAATAACAAAGTTTCCGGTAGAGGCTGCTTCTGTAGCTGCTTCGCGCTCCTTCTTCTTCCACTACTTCTTCTTCATCTTCTTCGTTGTCGAGTGTCGTCCAGTGACTTCCGTCTCTTCCGCACTTTCGTCTCCTCTTCGGGTTCCCTTATAACCCGCTTCTCCCTCTCTCTCGCTTTCCTGCAGCCGTAAAAATCGAGGCGAGATTAGCGAAACAAGGGAGCTCTTTGTAAACGAGACTTTGTAGAAAAAAAACGAATGCTGAAGCTGTTGCCTCGTTTACCTTATCCTTCGTCCTATCCTCTCATTTTGCAGAGTCGTCGAGAAACTTTGGTACAATTCTCGTCATCGATTCCACGACTTGAATATATTCTTTAAAGTCTTGTCGAATAAATATTTAGCAATCATTTTATAAGATCATTTGACGGTATGATACACTGAAAAGAAAATCTACTGGAAATTTGATGTATAAATTAATATTAATTAATAATAATTAATATACATAAAAAATAATCGGGAATAAGCTATTTTTAACAAGAATCTTTTTGTTATGACCAACATCAATGTAAATTTTATTGTTATTTTTGCTTTTGTAAAGGGGTATTTGCTTACTGTTATTTTTCCGAACTTTCAAATAAATAATGTAGTATACATTTTTTTTTTTAAATCCGCCAACGGGAAAGGAGTTGATGATTGCAGATTGTTAAAAACGTGTTTTATCTTTTTATCCATATGGATATAATATGCTATATCTTATATAATTGAGTTTTCTGATTGTGAAAGAAAGTTTTGGAATCGTACATAAAAAATAGTAGGGTCTCCATTTTTTCGATGCCGCTTTTATACGTATATTTTCTATTAGTAAAAAAATGAAGCTTTCACCATTTAAAAAAAATTGGCTCCTAGAGATTTTTTTGGCATCATCAATAACAAACATACACCATATCAAACTGGTGTAAGAAAATCTTACACAATTGATACAATTTTCTTTGCCAATTATTTAAATAAATAAAAAATCCTTTTTTCCTAGAATTTGATGAAATCCTCGAATAATGTGTGTAAATAGATAAGTATGATATGAAAAGATTGATAATGATAGAAGTATTAAGTATACTATTAAAAGATAGGAGCTTTAAACGATTGAATCACGAAGTGGTTGCCCTGTGATCTTGCAAATATTTGGATTGGCAAACGGCGTTAAGCCAAAATTAATAAACGCGAGTCAGTGTAATGCTGTTATGTATACAACTACATAATACTAACACGGACGTCAATATCCTCGTTTCAGTCTGTGAGGGTTCAAAGTTACATAAGATAAACAGCAGCGCCGGCTGCGTGTGACTCGAAATGACACGTTACGTTTATATGATGTACATAGGATTTATCCCAATCGTGCAAAACGTGCACGGAAATAAATAATTGGCTGCCCTAACCATTCGCATGGTTAAATACGCTCCAAGCGACTCATTTGGCTACGGTAACCAATTTTTTCGTTGGTCCGAAAAATTAGTTGATTAACGAATTCGTTAAGTCCCAAGTAAAAAAATTAGATATAGTCCGACAATGAAATTTGACATGTATAGTCTGTATAAACGCTATATACTGAGAGAAAAATAAAATAGAATATAGCAAATCATTAATTTGAAATATATTTAATTCATTAAAATATTTTGGTGATTGCAGCAACTATACGTGTAATTAAAATACGAATATATTGCGTTGAATGAACTCTATAAAAGAGCCAAAGTATTCGAATGAAAAGAACTGGTACAATTGAAGCAACTATATATTTCGTTGAGTCGAATAAAAATTGATTACATTCATTAAATATGTATATTTGAATCAATGGAGAACTTAAAATCCATTAATTAAATCCATTTAATTGAAGCAATTGAATATGAAACAAGTTCAAATAAAATTGTACACATTAAAACAAATATGGTTTTGATTCAAAGATAAATTTAGTTGGTAGGATTGATGATGATGTATTATCTGACGTTGTCATAGGATAGTTTAATTGAATCAACACAATATTTAGTCAAAAAGATTGAATCGTTCGTTGAGTCAATAAAATTTTGATTTCATTCAACAAAATGAGCAATTAAATGTATGATTGGTTCAAATAAACCCATGCATTTGAATATTTTCAAATAAATGGTATATTTGAAAATTCAGTGTATTCAATTATATACTTCTTTCAGTGTATACAATCGATATGCAATTTTCATATATATATATATATATATATATATATATAAGTTCACCAGTGAAGTTGGTGTTATGTATAAATTGTATATAGATAACATATACGGCATATGTCAGAAATTCGATACGTAACTTAATTTGCTCAAATTATCGATCAAAACTTTGACACCCCAAATCTTCGCGTAAGTTTAGAGCGGTAAAACTTGTTTGTTAAGAACTTGGCGTCGAGACGTTACCGCGTCTCTCGATATACCCAATTCTATGTTTAAAACGATACATATTTTTTTATATATTTAATAGATAATTCTTTAAATTGGGTTGCCAATCAATAAATGTAACTAACTGATTTGTTTCTGTTGAATTTGGTCGTTTGGAGTCTATTCGACTAATTATTTTTTGCCGTGTGATGTGAAGGACGTTCGAAGGTAAAGATCTTTGCTTGTCCTGATTCGAGTATTATCTCTTCTGCTAAATCTTTCGAAGGCTTCGATTTTATTTCGTCTCTTTCTCTCGAGGATCCTTGACGGGCTTTTGGTGAACGAGATTATTGCTGCACACTGCTTGGTATTATCGCGGCGAAACATGTATCGAGAACCTTGACACACGAGTATCGATGCAGCTGCTGCTCTTACAAAGGAAATGTATATACGCTCACTGTAGGAGGCATACTTTTTTTCTTCTTTTTCTTTCGATACTGGGTTTTGTACTGATTTCTGAGCGGCTACCAAGGACTTACGATTGCTATCTTCAATTTTCCATCCATGTCTTTCCCCATTCGAACCTCATCGCGTTGCACCCGCAAAAAGTTTCAGCAAAATTCTAAAATAATCTTCCATTATGTATAAAATGTCTACGCAACGACCAACCATCAATTGCCATCTTGTTTTATTTTTCTCCATTTTTAACGGCTTAGAAAAATCGATGCAGACGTCGTTCCATATTTTGGATTGTAGCTCAAAAATTTTGTCATTTAATACACGATTTTTTAGAATAAACTCAAGTTTCTAAATTGGGGCGCAAAATTTTTATTAAAAAAATTCACGAAAAAAAAAAGATAAAGTTTCTGTAAAATAAATCTAAAAATAATTAAAAGTGTTTTTTCGAGTATATAGAATGGTATAAAAAATTATGGAGCCAATTGAATAACTTTGATATCTAATACAGTATTTTTGAGAGTAATTTCAAGTTTTCAAACGGCGGCGCCAATTTTTTATTAAAAAAATTCATGGAAATTTTTTTTTAATTTGAAAATACCGAATACCAAAGTCCCTTGGTGACTTTTTACCACGAGTAACGATATAGAGATACAGCTACTCTCGTACTTCATGATACGATATACTTAGACGAGCACGTGTAGTATTATAATGGTATATCGGTATTATAATACGCTTTATAATGCGATATAACTTGGCGCTTGGGTTTCTAAGACGACGAAATACGAAACTATCACCAGTCGCTCGACAATTTGCTGACGACGTCTATAGTATAATGTGGATTCGTTGGCTCCCAGACTAAGATCTTCCAAAGCATTTCTTAATCTTCAATGTGAAAATCCTAACGTTTTGTGACCTTTAATTTCTTCTCAGAACAATTCTTCACACACAGCAAAAAAAAATTTAATCAAAAAGAGATTTCATTGAAATCTTGTTACGTATAAAATATTTATTTATCGTCAATGAAATTATATATTCAACGTAACCGATATTTATAATATATTTTATTTGATAGATCTCGGATTCTATGAAATTTACTAATAATGAATCAATTATAAATGTACCGAAGCTTTTTCATTGAATTCAGTAGATTTTATATTTGAAACGGTTTCCAAAAATTTGAATATAAATGTTATTTCTAGCTGAGATTAATTATTAAGTATGTATTAAATGAAAATCGTGGAATAAAAAAAATGTCTTGGTCTCTTCTACCAAATTTAACAAGCAAAGTGCATGGAAACTTTCAAGAATTTACTTTTACTTTTTTTTCAATGTATGTCAATACACAGATGAGCGATGAATTTTTATTCATCATCAAATTTATGAATAAAAATTTAAAAACATAAGACATTTCTTTTTTTACACATCCATATATGAGCCAAATATTTATATATCGCTAATTAAAAAAATTGTAATATAATGTAGTATAATATAATATTATATATGATAATATACAATGTTATCTAACATTTCGTTCATATATTCGAAGATATATAAAAAAATTGATTCTATTGAGATTTACATTAATATTGTGCCTAATGTTGATCAGTAAAAAAATGTCCGATTAGCAAATAGAGATGATAAGCGTGGGAGCATCGCTCATGCTTGTATATTATGAAATGGACGATAAATTGCAGGTTCTGGATCTTCAGTTTACTCTTCTCATACCGATCTTTCATGGGCTTTAGTACATGAAAAATTGCTAGCTTTTTTCTTTGTTTTTGTTGCACTTTTTCTTCTTCTTCTTCTTCTTCTTCTTCTTCTTCATTCTCTTGGGTGATCACGTCTCCCATTGCCAGATCGTTGCGGGTATCGTCGTTGACCCATGGCAAGGCATGCAATACTCTTTGCCCACAGAATCATCGAGGAAAGCAGTTTGCAGACCCGTCCTCGGCGCTTTACGAATCACGACGCCGTGAGCCCGGAGAATGGCCCTCCGATCCTGAATTTATATCGTGTGTTTATGTGGGAATTGGTTCTTTATGAATGGCACGTGAGGATACTTGCCACAACAGTCGACAGAAGTGTAACGATATAGCGATTCATACTCCAGGTTTCTAAATAAAAGAAAATCAGAACTGTTCGTTTGGTTTTCGCTAGAGTTTCAGAAAAAGGATATTAAGAATTTTTAATTTACTTCCTTATACAGAAAACTTTCCTTGCAAGCCATTTTTTTCTTTATTATCAAGTTTGTTTAAACAAAATGATCTAGAATGTCAAAAAAACGTACTTTACAAAAAGTTTACTCTTTATAAAAATCGAGTAAACTAATCCAGATTTTAAGGGATTTCAAAGATTTTTGGAGATATTCGTGAAATTTGTGACTCGAAAAAAGGATATTAATATTTTGCAATACATTTGCATTAACGAATTATTAATTTAATTCCTTATACAGAAAACTTTCGTTGCGTGACATTTTTTCATTATTTTCGAATCTGTTTAAACAAAATGGCCTAGAATGTCGAGTAAAGTATTTTACAGCAAGTTTTTCATACCATATACTGTCCTTTATGTACATTTAATAAAAATCGCGTAAAGTATCTAGATTTTTAATATTTCAAAGATTTTTGAAGATTTTTATAAACTTTGTAACTCGAACAAATTTCTAGCTATCGTGCTGAAACTTTGAATGAAACTTTAAATGTAATGCATCTTTTGATATCGAATTTGGGCGAAATCGATGAAGCAATTCACATTTTATAGAAATTTGTATTTTCATAATTTATTTGAAAATGGTAAAATTCAAGAACGATTCGAGCAATTAATCTGAAATTTCGCATAAAAACTTAAATACGATGTATCAATGTTTGATTCTGAATTTATTTTGAAAACGTAAAAAAAATTATACTCTATAGAATTTTACATTTTTTTTAAATTCCACAATTCTCCACTGCTTAAGTGCTTAAGTAAATGACCTGAGATTTTCTAAATTGGATAAACTAAATAATTATGATTATGGTTAAAGTACAATAAGACGCGTTGCAAGAAAAAAGTTGCAAACTGAAACTTTGTCCATTAGTTTCTAATTCTTTTTACACTATCTTCAACAAAAATTTCTCTACGAGAAAACCACAATATGCAAGATTCTACTTTGATTTACTTTATTGTCATGCAGTAGAAATTTGTCCATTTGCAAGTAGAGAACATGATTGTCATGTGTTTATTAAATATTCTTTAGTATTTGCCAATATCGTAAGGTAAAAACTTGGGGAAAAAGATTCACATTATACACTGGAACTTATAGTGCTGGAAAGTAATCCGAGTTCTACTCTAATGCACTTTCTTCGTACGAATAGCGATGACTAAGCTTATTTAACCAGATACTAATTAATCTGCTGAATGGGCAGTACATCAGTACGTCGGTTGGAATTCAATCTATACGTTTTAAATTACGCATTGTAATTAAATTTTAGTTCACTGGGCGTTTTGTTAGTGACCATCCAACGATCCACAAATTCCGTCAATGGTATTTTCATTATTTTAAAAAGCAATCTTTGTATTTTGTATTTTTACAGAACGACGACATAGTTTTCGATCAAGATGGAAGAAATTCGGCGATCGAGGTGCCGTTAATCGAGAGACAGCATGAGCAATCATTTTTCCAAAGAGTTAAACGAGGCGTGTGGGATTGGTTCGCAAAGCCGGCGACGACTACACCATCTCCTACTACCGAAACTCCTGATGGTGAATTGGCACAATTATATCATTATTATTAATTTATCATCACATACAAAGTGAAAAAAAAAAGAAAGTATTGCAATCGAAAAAGACGCGACCCTCTGATTTTTTTATTGAAATATATTTTTGTTGCATGATAAAAAAAATAATCAGAAAAATGACCAACGCTTAGCAGTTTGTGCGGAAAATGCTTTTAACATGAGCTCATGTTTAATATTTCAATAGTACATTAAGCTGGTCCTCGAGTGTTAACGTCATGTCTGTTCTGTCTCTAGGGGAAAATCAAACGACGGAGACGTCGTACGATCAGACAGAAGGATCGGACTTTATGCTGAATACGCTCATGAATGAGCCGAAGAAAAGGACTTCCCGCGAAAGTGGGGAGGAAAATTCGGTAGATCAAACGCCGCCCAAAGTTCAGGTAACAATTTAAGAACTATTACAAGTCCGTTGGTAAACTTTGCTGGTATCGACTTTGTTTTTAGGGTGTTATGTCTTAACAGTCTTAATATTAATATTTTTATGATGTGAAAATAATACGAAAGATTTCGTGTAGCACTAATATGGCGTTAATAGTAGTATATAGACATAATTTTTTTCGAAAAATGAATTTTAAAATATGATTTTCTTCTTCTTGATATTCCGAAAATAAACGATTGTCGATTTATCGTCGATGAAAAAAGAAAAAGAAATATATATATATATATAAGTTTTCTCAAAAAGGAAAAGCACTGAACTTGGAGGAGTTTTTTTTTCACGTGCTAATATTTCAACAACAATTATTTTTGTAATTATTGTTTGTATTTAGAAATTTGGCTGGTTCAAATACCGTTAAATTACTTATATAGAAAAATGTGAGAATGTCGTGAATGCATTGGGCTATGAATTCGATATTAGCAAACATAGCATTTGGATACTGTGAAGTGATAGTTATAGATTGTCTTAAATTATGTTTTATCCCTTTTGACGTATCGAAAAAATTTCAGGACAACGACATCGGCAACACTTTAGCAGGTTACCCTCTGCCTATTTATCCTACATCGGACGACGAGGATCTCGAGGGTTCGGGCGATGTTGAGGGAAGTGCTGGAGATATATGGGGCAATCTCGGTACCGAGGTTCCGGTTAGACCCAGTGGACAACCACGTGAGTCTTAATTTTCTTTACATTGCGATTTATACTCAGCCAAATATTTGGTTAAAACTACCAAAAACTTGGTTAAAGATATTACCAAAAAAATTTGTAGGTACTACAATCAAGTTATTCATTACAAATGTTATCAAGAAAAAGCCTTAAATTGCTGTAATTATCACAGAAAGCGAAACAATGAAAATGCCTCAAATTATGGTTAAGCGAAGTTCGATGAGGCTACCGATGGATTAATTAGCATTTTTTATGTTTTCAGAATACTTCCGAATTACGCTTAAAGTTATCGAGCCATACAAGAGAGAATATTCCGATAGGAATAGCAAAGAGTATCAAGAATTGTCTGGCAATATCACTAAATTAATTGAGGAATTATACCGTGAAAAGATTCCCAGCTTTGCACATTCCACGAATGTTGTCATGATCTCGTGAGTGCCGAAAATATTGTTTATTTATTTATTTATTTTTTTCGCATTATTCTTTTGACAGGGGCGTGTATTTTATCGAACCATTGTAAATTGCAGGCCACTTCCGGATCCCTTCAGCACACAAGTAACCATCGATTTAGGATCCATGTTCGACGATGGTGTCACCGAGGAGCTCGAAGTACGTCACGTACTTGAGAACCAACTTCAACTTCACTCATTGGGCAGTCTTCAGGTTGAACCCGACGGTTTTACTTTCCGCAAAGTTCAAGGTAATCGAGTCTTCTTGGATTCTGTTAGCCGAACGATAACTTGCATTTTCGTGGACTGACCATTTATCAGTAAATCGCTTGTCTACGATCAATGACCATTATATGGTCCTTGTTCGATTCAGGGATTGGCATAAAATGAAAATGAATCTGAAATACTTTCACGACTAAATAATTGAAAATTATTAAGCCTTTTGAATATTCGAATTTATTATAAAAGAATAATTCATCTAAATTATTCATAATTAATGGAGAAATATGAAAATATTAAATTTTTCATAATGATTAACTATAGTTATAGTTTTTCACATTTCTGCATTAATTATGAATAATTTAGATGAATTATTCTTTTTGACAATAAATTCTAATATTGAATAAACTGAATAATCTTTAATTACTTAGTCATGAAAGTATGTATTATAAATACATTTTCATTGAATTAATGCCCATGTCCCTGTTTCGATATAGTGCATTTTGGAGTAATAAGAAAAATATGGGTATACATACCTTATGCATGTATATATTTTTTCTGACAATGTAGCACACGTAATTGTATCTTGTTACTTTGGTAGTAATATGTTTTAGTAAAACTAGCCTCGTTTTAGAATACACACATCGAATGTTCAGTATTATTATTTTATCGCTTTTCATACATACGTCTTTTTCAATTATTCATTCGTTATTATTTTTTCGTTTCATATTTTTATTCACCTTTTCGTTGGAATTATCTAATTGTCGTGGCGATGATAAGCTTCGGGAGGTCCAGAATGCGACGATAACAGCGAATTGAGGTGTCGCGATGGAATGTGTATTCCATTGAGCCAACGTTGTGACGGTATTCCTCAGTGTCAGGATCGTTCCGATGAACTGGATTGCCCACCGGAAACGTCTACCGAACGTAAGTATCCTTGCGATGGATTCAAAACTTACATTAGTAACTTCCCCCATGGCGTTGATTTATTTTATCGAGCTTATATTACATATTATACAGTTCGGTCAATTTTCTATTTTCTATCGTGAATCTTCATTTTTTGAATATTGCATGTTTATCATCCTTCTAAAAATCGCCTTCGATATAGTTTATTTTTCGTTTCTTTTTTTATTTTTTTCACATGTACTCTTCATTTTCTTTCCTTTTCTTCGGGTCTATTCACATTCTATCCTACGAACGAACACTCGATCGAACGCACGATAACCATAAAAAATCAGGAGGTGAAAGTACAACTCAAGAAGATGAGGATGACGAAAAATACAAGACATCACCAAGTGGTAACAGGAGATCTGAGCAGCCGAAAGGTTTCTGGTCATTCAACAATTTTACATCGTGGCCACTTGGATCTGACAGTAAACTAAAGTGTCGAGGCGATGATTTTCCTATACCCTGTAAAGATGGAAGTCGACGCATTTGCTCGGTGCAAAAGTGTGATGGTGTTGAAGATTGTGACGATGGATCTGACGAGAAGGGATGTGATTCGTCAGGTAGGACTCATTCGCTAAGGACATGAAAAGATCTTTGTCAGAATCACCTTAGCAAGTTTCAGTTATCTTGCGAGAAATTTTACACTGAAAAAGGCGATTTCTGTAATTAAATTCACCTACAAATCTACCGAAATGCATATACTAATTCTTCTTTCATCTTCACTTCTTTTACCAATTAACTTGTATCGCTTGTTTTGTGCTCTTTGTACTAAAGCCTAATATCTCTCTCAGCATGGAAGAAATTAATTATAGGAAAAGTACATTATATTCAAGTGGTAAAATAGTAATTATATTAGTAAGTAGAAATAGTTATTATTGGCCTGATAGACTTCACGTTAAGTTCTAGACAAACTGCATGTGATTTGTCCTTTGGAAGATCATCACCTTAAGGCGATGTGACAATACCCTGCTCCCACTAATCAGTTAATATAAGTAATAATGGTGAAGTTGAATATGAGTTTATAAATTTATTAATAATTAATATATGTTTTAATATGCTCCAGAACTTAGAGGAGTGAAATAAGTGTAGTCTTATTTTACATTTCGGTCATGTCGTGCAGACCCTCTTCAGAAATATTTATTTCGCCCGTGTGTAAACAATAATTGTCAACCAATCAATCCACGAGTTTCAGCTACTCAGTATCCTTGCGAATGATAACATTTTCGGACCGTTTAGTAATTATTTTCTACAACACTCTGGTGAGAGTAAAAGCCTGCAGACGTACTGAAAAACGCTCAATTTTTTTTTTTTTCTAATTACAGAATAAACGACTGCCTATATTGCATTGAATCGAACTTCTGTAAAACATACTCGGTCGATAATAAAAACCGTACAAAGTAGCATTGCGACACAGTTGACATTTCGGGGAAGAAAGATGATAGATAATTAAACAAGAAGAAATAACAGTAGTCTCGGGATGTCTCTGATTCAGTTATTACAGCTATGTCTTTCGCATTCATATGTCACGTGATACATGTTTCATCTTCCTTTAAGATGATGTGCTACTGCTCGGTCGGTAACAAAAACTGTAAAGTGTTGTTCTTGCTTACAATTGATATTTCAGGCAAAATACGACAAGTACTGACTGCAGAGTGCCAAGATGCAGTCAGTACTTGTCAACTTTTATTCGAAAAATCAACCGTGGCGAAGAATAACACTTCGGGACAATTCAGCTATTTCACTCGCACTTATGGCGATCTGAGAGAGACAGACGACTTGTAACACATCATCTTAAGTTCGATTACATGCAACCGTTTACGGAAAATAAAAACTCTTGTCGACGACCTAGACTGTTTTTATCACATCGTGAAAAAAACACAAACGTTTTTCAAGAATCACTGGAATAATTGTCTTATTATAATTTTTAACTGATCGTTAATTATTTTCGTAGGTTGTGGAGACGGCGAATTTGCTTGTGACGTGACTCGTTGCATCTTGGACTCCAAACGTTGTGACTTTACAGAGGATTGTCAGGATGGAAGTGATGAACACAGCTGCACCTATCCTGGTGAGTTTTACATTTTTCAACACCTATTTACAATCGATGTGACTGAATAGTACAGCTAACCTCACGAGTTCCATTCTAATTAGATCGATTTCACGTGAGGCGCTAAAATTGAAGAGCGTAATTCAAATATATTCTTCTACCATGTGAAAAAATTCGGTTAAAAAAGTAAAAAAAATAGAAATAAAAAAAAAAAACAGGCTAAGAAGCTTATGCCAGTGGGCAACTTAAATTTTTTCCACCTGATCGACGGAGCCTTAAACCCGTTTCACTAATCGTGAGATTCGTGAATTCCATGATTCCACAATGTTCAAGGGACACTAGGGCTAGTTGGATCACTTTAAGTTTTTTTTTTTTTTTTTTTTTTTTTTTTTTCTTTTCTATCAATTGACTGCATATAGAACATTGAAATCATCGTCATATTGTTTCAAAAGTGATTAGCTAAGTACGCAGCAATTTTTAATCTTGTCCAACAATCGATGGTTTGCGGTGCGAATAGGTTTCTACAAGTAGGTAACATGGTCCGAGTTGCCCCATACTGGGACAATTTGCATTAGTCGCGGGGCAAGTTGGGTCAAGAAAAAATCCCAAAATACGCGGAATGATTTGTGTGTGTGATTCACATTTGTATTATAAAATAGAAAAAGTACTATTTATTATTTATTATAAAATAGTAAAAGTACTATTTTATAATAAAAATATCGTCAGAAAAAGTTTTATCGCACTAGTATCGTCTTTACGATACTAGTGCGAT
Source organism: Ephialtes manifestator (assembly GCA_963970395.1). Classification (NCBI taxonomy): domain Eukaryota; kingdom Metazoa; phylum Arthropoda; class Insecta; order Hymenoptera; family Ichneumonidae; genus Ephialtes; species Ephialtes manifestator. The sequence goes on along the minus strand of OZ019975.1, from coordinate 160,434 downwards.
AAAACTTTTTCTGAAGAGTGTTGCAATTACACGAGTTTAAAAAAACGTTTATCGCACGAGTATCATATGAAATTTTATTCCACAAGGTATGAAAATGGGCATTTATGCATGCCAAGCGTTTTTTTTTCTTTTTTTTTTCTTGTATTCTTTCTTATGAACAACAAGTAACTCTGCGACTGCATATCGTGGAGCAAAATTATATGCTTTATGCGCATCTTGATGCTCTCGATCTGATAAATATAATAGTAGAACAGTTATCAGTAGTCGAGATTTCCGTTTAATCTTCGGTCGGTAACGTAGATTAATCTTAACAGTGGCCGTAGGTCACGGCTTGCCGACCATTGCATGGTTAAAAACAGGTCTCTGAGGAAGTAAACTATAATACCGACACCAAGAAAATCTATTTTCTTAACAAACCGGCGGCTAATGATTTTTCCATTGAAATTTTGAAATAACTGAAATTGTTCGTCATCCTTTCAATCGATGTATTATTTTTTGAAGATGTACCTGGCTTATGTGCAAATTGAGAATTATACTTGACTTTTCCAACAAACGTAAGTCGGAGACTCCAAACTGATGCTCTATTTATTTTAGTTTAAAGTTTAGAAGAACTCGTGGAAATTTCATCAAAACAGGTTTATACCACGCGACATTGATGAAAATTCGTCTTGAAGTTTTCCCATAGGACGTGCCCTTCGAGAATTCGTCTATATAGTTCGAGTTGAAGCTCGAAGAAGCCTCATTCTTTCTTTCGCGTAAAAATAGGGTCACCGTTGCATGAGTAGTAGAAGAAGAGTTGGGAAGCGGCGGTTGCGCCAGTGAAGCAATGCAAGCGAGACGAAGCGATGAATATTCATCGCTCAAGAGCTTTTTCTCCTCGTTCGTCGGGGACGTCGACGCAGTGTTTGGTGCTTTCCTGGCATTTCCCTGCCCGCTCAACCCGTTCCACACGAGCCAAGTTTGAGTATCATCGTAGTCAACAACGCGGAAGCCACGAAAGTCGGCCAATGTGGAGTCTTCTCTTTCTCCTCTTCGTCGTCCGCTTTACCCCGAATCCTCGTGTTTCCTAATTTTTTTAGGGCTACTTTCAATTTACGACATGCGACATTTCAAATGGAAACTGGAGCTCCAAAATTCTGCAACAAGACGATTCCAAAATTCACAGATTCGACTTCCAGTCGAAAAATCCAAACAAAATTTTTATTTCTTCAAGATATCGATTGTTGTCATTCACTATCCGTTTTCAAGTCGCATATTTTATCACATAAAATACCGCTTTCAAGCCTTTTTACCATGAATTTAAAAAAGTAACTTTTTTCCGTTTCCGATTCTAGAATTCACAGATCCGACTTCCGGTCGGAAAATCCAACCTACATTTTTTTTCTCTATGATATCGAATTTTGGCATTCACTATCGTTCTCAAGTCGTTCATTCTATCACCCGTAAATACCGGTTACAAGTCTTTTTACCATGGTTTAAAAAAATATCATGGTCTTTTTTCTGTTAGACATTTTTCCATGATTCATATGACTTAAATTATTAAACAGATGCTCGTGCAATCTGAAATTTAGTGTCTGATAAATGCCACCACCACATTGCTTTCTCTCGTTTCCCAGTAATCGCTTCTATGCTCAATCAATATTCTAGTATTCTTTGCAAAGAATAGACGAACTTCACGAACCTTCTTCGCCAAGTGTAATTCGCGTTTAACCAACCAAAGTAAAAGTCATAGTGATTGCTAGTTCAAAGAGTATATAATTTCTGAAAAGATACTTCTGCGAACCAAGCTTTGTGCAATTCGCCCAATTAATGATTTCCAATTTAATTATCATGTTCTGTGTTGATTAGTTTCATTTTGAATAAATCACTACTTAAGAGTTTCAGAAAATTGTATTATATTTGTTGCACTTTTATTAAAAAGTATGAAAGAAATACTTTTTAAGTTAAAAGGAAATGATGGTTACCTTTGTGTAATTTGCCTGATTGACGATTCCCAGTTTACTTCTTATGTTCTCCGTTCATTAGTTTTGTTTTGAATAGATCACTACTTAAAAGTTTCAGAAAATTGTACAATATTTGTTGCACTTACTACGGTTTATTCGTGGTAAATTTATAACGTAGATCTAAGAGATTCCGTCAATAAAAGTCATTGCAGATGCAATGGTATACGTAAACTTCGAGTATGATCCTAAGTAAAAAAATGATCTATAGAGTATATAAAAAATATTTTATATAGTTTTAAACATAGAATTGGGCATATATAGTCTATATACACTCTATATGCAATTTATATACAATTTATACATAATTCCAAGTCCACAGTTGGTCTTGTATATAAATTGCATAGAGATTGTATATAGAGTTTATACAGACTATATATGTCCAATTCCATATGTCGGCCTATATATAATTTTTTTATTTGGGATAATAGAAGTGTGATACATCTTTATGCTATTTTGGAATAGTTGAATAATGCACGTGGATATTATTTTTGGCTCAGTTATGATTGGTTGTCTTGACCTGTCTTGCTCGGAGAATTATTTTTTCATTATTTTGTCCCTTGCTCTCTGTTTTACATATTTTATCAACCAAAGTCTATACATATACTTGAAACCATATCTGAGAGCGACACCAAGATATGTAGACATCAGCGAAGATTTTCCAAATTTACATTTATGTCTGAAACGTTTCCAGTGCACCCAAATAAAAAAATTATATATAGTTCGAGATATGCAATTGGACATATATAGTCTGTATAAACTCTATATACAATCGGTATGCAATTTATATACAGGACCATCTGTGAACTTGGGATTATGTATAAATTGTATATAAATTGCATATAGAGTGTATATAGACTATATATGCCCAATTCTATGTTTAAAACTATATATATATTTTTATGTACTCTATAGATAATTTTTTTACTTGGGCAATGACTTGTCTTAGGGGCAATGTACAGATCTGTCGTGTACTAAGGATATTTAGGCCAAAACGGGTTTCTATTCGATCGCGATGAAACTTGGCTAGTTCGCTGAATCATTTGTGAACTTTTCACCCTGTGATTTTTTTTTAGTAATGCGAGCCCAAAGTATCTATATAAAGTATCGCGTGGACTGAAAGAAAAGATTAGTTGCTATAACCAAAAAATGAGTTGGCATAACCAATCGATTATTCTATTTCCCTTACAACTCTAATGGTAGTGCCAACGATTCGAATGGTAGTCCCAACGATTGAATTGGTTAACCTCACTAATCTCACGAGAACTAATCGTTAATAGTTGAGGTGACTGTTCGATATGAAGGTTGAGGTAACTAATTTTTTAGACATTCCGTACAGCAAATTGGAAAGGCAGGTGTTACAACCAAACATTTCTATACGTGTGTTAGGTGTTAAAAAACCAGTGGAAAACAACTGATCATAGCGATTTTCTTCGCCAATTTCTGTTCGAATCGAAAAAAGAATCGACCGCTGTAAAAATCATAGTTATAAATTCTTTTTAAATATAAATTGCAAGTAGATTCATGGATTAGTTTCCGAGATAAATTAAATAAACGAAAAACTCTGTACTTGTCTAGAAAATATCCTTGAGCAAAGACCTGATTTTTACACGTTCAAGTTGGATTTATGGTATTGCTCGGGTTAAAAGAAGAGTTATGGTTTATATGGGTATATATTCTGATTTAGTGCGTATGCTTGAAAATGCTGCCAATTCATGGTACATATCGAAATGCTGCGTCTCTAGATATTGCTTTCCTCTATTTCCTGTCATACCTAGTATTTCACGGAATGTCGGAGGTCGAGGGCAATTATGATGAGGCAGGGGATAGGAGAGAATACTGGGTTGGTAAGGAGTAAGGCATGGAAGGTACCGAAGAAGGCAAACGAGAGGCACGCTAGGCACCACCGCGCCAAACGTCAACCTCTCTGTCTTCGGACATTATTCCGATAAGCCTGCGGGTATACATATCAAATTAAGCAAGGGCTCATAACCGAAGGGTATGTAGGTAGTCACAAAGGTGCCACAATACATACGGACAGCTTTGAATAAGACAAATATAAATATACCATTTTGTACAAGAATCAAAGGTGTCGACTCTCGTTACCTGTCATTAGAACATCAGCCAAGGAACAAACTTTTCTTGAAGAAAATCCTGGCAGTGAGAAGAAGAACTTGGACTTGGAAAACGTCAACCTCTCTGTCTTCGGACATTATTCAGATAAAACTGCGGGTATACATACTAGGGTGTGCCAAAAAGAATTTTTTATTTTCATTATTTATTTTTTTACTGCAAAATCATGTATTCTCATCTTAATATGCATCTTCTATACGGAGTACGCAACTTAATTTTTTAAATGATTTTTTCAATTCGAAATTTGTCGAATAATGAACGCCGCAGTTGAGACACCTTTAAATATTATTTGCCAGCGAATTCCTTCGGCACAGTCAATTGCTAAGGTCAGCCCCTCGAGTTTAAGCCATAAAGACCCAAAAAAGTGCGATAATAAACAGTAACCCGAGCAATAACGTCTTTTTCTCAATTTCTGCTTCTTTCTGCTTATTATCACACTTTTTATGGGTCTTTATTGCTTACACTCGAGGGGTTTTAGGGAATTTAATATCAATAACAAATGAAAAATCTCAATAAACAAAATTTCAAGATCTCATAGCCAAAGGCTATGTAGGTCTCTCTAAGGTGCCACAATACATACATACAGCTTTGAATAAGACAAATATAAATATACCACGTTATAAAAAAAAAAACAAAAAACAAGTCTGTCAGCTCTCTCTCTCTTTAACTGTCATTAGAAAATTAGTCAGACATTTGACGCGAAAATAACAGAAAAAACTATTGATAAAACGTTGCCGTGACAAAATCTTGTTCGTGAAAATCCTTGCAGTAAGAAATACAGCTTAGAAGAGAAAAAATTCAACGTACGTTTTCAAGAAACACTGACAGACGTGTTCCCTCAGACCTTCACCCGAATTGCACCTGTTAGACGAGGCACAACTCCCTGAGCCGATGCTAATAGTCCTTAATGCTAGACCACCGCACCAAAGCTCCGAGCCCTGATGATGATGATGCAATTTTCCAGCAACAACAGCTCACCACACAGCCAGCAATGTAACCGAACGCTTAAAAGTCAATGGAACTTTTCACAACCATTGAGATGTGTGCAGCTACTACTCTATGCTTTGTATCAGTGTGCAACCCTTCGTACTAGGTTGCGCGGAAAGGTTGATGATGGTGAAGTGCAACCTACACAGATAGAGTCTATGTAGAATATTTTCCATCTATCCACGAGTCGCGCTACCAGCAGCGGCTCATGTTTCGTGTCGTTTGAGCCTGAACTCGTCAAGCCGAGAAACCGCATTGACGTTGCTCCGGCCACTCGTTCGACTCCGTCAGTTCCTCTCGGGGTGTTCTTTGGGTGCTTTATATTCTTACTCCTTATTGCTTCACTTGCAAAAGGCACCGAAGGTACCTGTAGTTGTATTCACGAGTTTACAGTCACTGTCCTATGAACTGAATAATTGGATTCTGGGAACTACGCGTACGCTTACCGAATTTCATTCATATCCAGACAGATATTCGCTTTAAAGGAGCGTAAACATATTCGTGCTTGGATATTAGAGCAATTATATGATGGAAAAAAAATTTCAGCTTCAAGTAGCGAATTAATAGATCATTAAATGGGTTGCAGATTATGCAAATTACGAAATATTCGACGTATTTTTTGGGACGAAGATTTATTTTGCATTTGAGAGAAGAGTCAAATCTGTTCGTTGACCCGCTGTATTTTAAGTTAATAACGATGAAAACAAGTAGAGACGAAATTTTTAATTTAGTTCGTGTGCTTTTCGCAATGACATATGTACATTTTGATTAGGAACAGAAAAGTGTTCTCTATTAAATGTCAGATTCGCTGGAATGAGGGACGATAATTCGGGAGAGCGGTGTAAAATAGCAACATAATGGTATAATGGCTACGGGGCACGATGGAACAGTTGACATTTTTTCGAATTGTATGCAGAAATTTTAATTTTACAGCTTTTTGAATTTTTTCAAAAAATTACGTGTGCGCTCTAGCTTTTGAAAAATTAGCGATATTTCGCTAAATAATTCTTTAAAAGTGCAGGTATTCTTAATGTTGTTTGGTATTGAATTTGTCCGAAATTGTAAAAGCGGTTCGGATTTTACGGGATTTGAATTTTTTAAATAATCAACGTCCTTTTGGAAAGCTTTTTGAAAAATGTTACAAAATTGCGGATAATGAAATATTGAGATTATTAATATTTTATAATAAACAGCTTTGGTTTAAAAAAAAAAAAAACAAAACATATATAAATATTATAAGAATATTTGATAACGAGTCATAATATATTTATATTAAAACCTTACGGTTTGACAAAATAAAGCTGCAAAGTAGGACTTTGCAAATTGCTTCCTCATTATTTCTTGCTTTTTTTCAAAGCTTCCTCTATGAGTAAGCCAAAATCAATTGATATATTTCCTCATAATGGTAGTTTTGTAAAAAAGCGAAAAATAATGAGGAAACAATTTGCAAAGTTCTATTTTTAATTTGAAAAAAATATTTGTGTAAATTAATAAAAGTGAAAACATGTAGAAATTTTGATTTTCATGTCACACATTTAACCATTGGCATTATGGCCCTCTTTGCCATATTGGCCCGCTCTACCCTATAATTATCCATATCTACGTGATGAATCGCAGCAATTTTCTCATCTTCGGCAATGCGCCCAATATGCGTAATATCAATATCGCTTGTGAACGTCAATTCAAGCTCTCTATTCACTTTTTAACAAGTTATCAGTAGATATCCCCTGATACGATCGATCCAATAGCTTTCAGCTTTTATTTATAGATGATGAATGAATAGATGACGAAAATATGACGAGGAATGGACACGAACGTTACTTCTACCGATTGACTTTGTCAATTACAATTTGTTGAAATACGGATTGAAAATAGCGAGCGTCAGTCCACCATGACTTTACACGATAACTTTATCATTCACGGTAATCGTAAAATAGATAAAATTATTAACAGCGAGGACGTTTCTGCGGGATATGTTCGAGGTTCTGAATTCTCTGTAGTTGGTGGCAGAGAGACATATCGCGCTATCGGTAATCGAGTTATAAGCTCGCGAAGGACGAAAGCGTCGGGAGATTTCATTAATTTCGTTCGCGAGGTAACGACGAGAGGTATCTCCGGGTGCTGCCGATTATTCGCTCGAACGACGTAGCTTTTTAGAATTCATTTTCGGTCTCGCTTCGCTGGCATATAGTGGCAAGCTTCCCTTGCCGCGTTTTGCCCGTTTGTCCGTTCCACAACCTAGAATTAAACGTACCACGGCGGCGGGAGCAAGCAGCCACGATAAGCAAGCCCTGGTTCTATCCAGCGGGTAGTGGGCGTCCTCGTGGACCAGATTGGTAGGCGTTACCAACAACACCGGCGGCACCACTCTCGTGCCCTTTCTCTCTCGCGAATTACACCACATTTCCTAGAAATCCAACGACTCAAACTCACAAATATATATGCGCAAAGTGCGCTATATATTTTTCCGTAGATATATATTTTCTTCGCGGAAAGTTTTATGCAACATTTATATCGGTAGTATTTTATTTCTATACAACCTAAATCTACACGCCATTCTGGTTTGAGATGTTAATTATTTTGAAATTCGCTATTTTAGTCATTCACTATTTTGGTCTTTCGTTATTTTCACCTCCACCCATAATTTAGTTGTTCTAAAGTTTTGCGATAGCAAACAAGTTTTTTTATAAAACGCCGTTTTGAAAAATTCCATAAAGATCGGAAAAAATGTATACGTATTCAGAAAAATAAGCAAATCACTTAGATAAAAAAAATTTTCAAAAGTTAGGTAGGCATCTGATTTGTTAAATAATTTTGTTTCATCATTTTGTTAATATAATTTTGGAACAATTTTGGAATTATTCAAAATTAATCTTTTCAGCAACTTCAACGTGTTTGATTTTTTTTACATTTTCCTCCAATCGACAAGTGTTTATAATTTTCTTCCCACATCCTTAAATTCGGATGCGATATGGTATGGAGTTAAGGTGCTTTTTGCACCAACAGGAAGTTAAATTTGATCGATAAAAATACGGAGAACAGAAAGTATAAGAAATAATTTAAACATACAGTTTCGGAAATACATTGGTCGTTTAACACTACTGATAAAAAGAACGCAGGTCTTGAAGTGATCAACCTTTGAAAACTTCCACTTTTAAATTAGATATACAAATACGAAGCTACACGTTCCAGTCAATGAACATTTAGAAAGATTCTGTTGAAAAACTAGGTTAACCCCTTCACTGTCAGAAAAAAGTATTCTCCTATACGTTCTCGCCCCTATAGCCTTGAAGGGGTTAATTCAATGTGTAGTATTGCAATAAGATGCAACACTTAGAAATTAACTCATTCGGTACCACTGAGGTGTCCGATGGCTATCCGCCATTTTTTATTATTTAAAGAAATAAAAAAAGAGAAAATTATTCAATAGTAATTAATGCACTAACAAAATACAAAATTATGCCACAGATAAGGATTTATCTCGACATATTAGTGTAGCATAGAGTTCATGAACGATTTTTGTTTTGATTTTATGTTTTTTATATTCATTTTATATTGTTCGGAGCTAAAATCTCCTATACCCCTCAGCTTGTTGGTGTATATCAATTGTACGTACAAGCAGAAGCTCGACCAACCCCAGAGAATCGTATTTTCACATCGGCCAAGCAATCCTAGTGTCCTCCCATCCTTAGTTTTTTTATGTGAGATTTATGATAACCACCACACCTCCTCGTCCTTATGCTGGAGAGGTGAATGAAAGAGGGGGGGGGGGGGGGGGGGGGAGCATTTTCCAACGACAGAAGCTGATGAGGAACACTATTTACACCGTAATATTACATGTGGTTGGATCAAAGTTGGTCCTTACATTTTGAAAAACCGTAGAAATCCACGTAATTAGTAAGTGATAACTATAAATCGTTAGTCCACGTTACTATTTTTATACAGTGCTAAAAATATTTGTAAATTTATATTACAGAAAATGTTATTTATCAGCTGATATGGGTCATTCCATACCAAGTGGGTCACCCAAATTTATGCATGGTTGCAAAAAGTCTTCATTATTTTTTCAAAAGTTGTTTAGAGTATCACGAACATCCATAAATTATTTCAGAATTTTAGCACCTATGGTTTGCCCAAAATTTAATAACTTAATTTTATTTATTTCATTTTTTTTTTTCAATTCGCTATGTATTCAAAATTAGAGATCATACAAAAAATTTGTTTGTGTATAAAATCCACGTTTTTGAATGTACTTTTTAATTAAAAAATGTTCCATAGCCGATAAAAAAAATTTTCGCCACTTTTTGACAAAATAAAGTAATAGTATATCTTTTTTTTTTTTCGTTGAGACAGACCATTTCGATTTTTCCCAAAATTTCACAGAATTTCTATTATTATGTTTACAAACTACGGATAAATTGGCGTAATGGTAAATTAATGATTCACTCGGTATGGAATGACCCATATATTAATTCTTATGATATACGAGTTTAGTAAAATTACAAACTTTTATATTAAATTACTTAATTTTCATGGGAATTATTAAAATGTATTGTCATTTTCCATTTTATTTGCATATCAAATGGAAATTGTTAGTAAATATTTTTAACGTTGTAGTGGCTTTTTTTGGGCAACTATTATATATTTAACTATATAGAAAATAGTCTCATGGACAAAAAATTATTGGTTTTTACTACCGTTACCAATTCCAGATTTTTCTCTGGATATTTTTGTCCACGAATCGTGACTAAATTTTCGATAAGGCTGCTCCTTTTCTAAGTTTATAATTAGAGGTAGTTTTAGGTCTTGTACCGACAGTACGAGAGCTCTTCTGTAAAATTTGTGATAATAAGAAGTGTTCCACGAACGTGACGAGACATTTTCGATCGTCAACGCGTCTTTAAGTAATTGCAGTCGGGAGCTTGCGCGAGTCTCTCAGAATTCGGGTCGCAATGCGTCCCGTGCCCCTCTTCTCGATTCTATATAGTCACTTCTACGTGCTGGTGGATCCTAACGTGAATTGTTTAAAACCCTTCGCGACTAACGTCATATCGCATTATCTACATTTTCACGTCAGTGAAGAACTATGCAAATCAAAAGTTTGCTTTTTATAACAAAAAATTCTTTATAATGTACATAAGAATTATGACCGAATGTCTAAAGATTTTATTTTTGTCTATTTATATGATATGCATATTTATAGATTCAGTGACATTTCTATAATAATGTTATATCGCATACTTTAGATTTTAACTTCAATCAAGAACTATGCAAATCAAAAGTTCGCTTTTTATTTCGAAAAATTCTTTATAATGAAATTTATGACCGAACGCTTGACAACTTAATTTTTGTCTATTTAAGTGATATCCGTATATATTTAGTGATATCTGTATAATAATGTCAGTTTTTACAAATAGGCGATTACAATTTTTTACCCCCGACTGCCCACCGGGCAAAAGACGGGAGTTACGCGTTTAGCGGCGATCAGCTGATCGATGCGGTTTTCGTTCTCACGAATGTTCTCAAAAACGGGACAAAATTACTTAACCAAATTTGGCACTATGATTCTATGATCAACGGTCTATAATCTTATCAATAAATAATTAGAATCGGGTGTATTCTCGTCGAAATTAAAACGTTTCACAAAATCATGCTTTGTATATATCGAAGTATGCCCGCCATAACTCGTTGGAGCCATCGTCTGCGGTTAACTTCTCATAATACTTCACGTATTGCTGTATGCTACACTACGACTCGTCGTTAGCGATAATAATAATAATTGTACAACGGGCATCAGTATAAGATGTATGTGCCCATATGACCATTTTCCATATTGTACGGATATTATCAAATACTCTGTGGAAATATTGTTTTATTTTTTTAATATAACAATAACAGCGATCTTTATATCCGTTATGGATATTATTAAATAACCTGTTTGATTTTTGTTTTTTAACTCCCGAGTGGCCCTTCGGGGCAAAAAGACATGAGTTATGCGTTTCACCGCGATCAGCTGATTTTAGTGATTTCGCTGTCTCCGGTGTTCTCGGAAACGGCACAAAATTACTTAACCAAATTTCAAACATCGATTTTATGATCGACGGTCAATGTTCTTTTCAACAAATAACTAGACTAAAGTATATTCTCGTAGAGATAAAAACATTTTAAGAAATAGTGTTTTGAACATATCGAAGTGTGCCCGCAATAACTCGTTCGAGCCTCGTATGCGGCAGTTTGCGGTTAACTTCGCATCATAATAATTTACATATTGTAGTCTGCTACACTGTACTCTATCCTTAGTAATAATAATAATAATTGTACAATGGATATCTGTAGGATCTATGCTACTCATTTTATCCTACGGATATTAGTTGTGCTAATTAGTACTCTACTGTGATTAAATCGACAGCTAAAAGTTTAGTGAGTTTATAACCCTAAAACTGCAAATGTGAAAATTTCGATCTCTACACAAAGTCGTAAATGGAAATTGGATGTTTCCAGAGTATGTTTGACGAACTATTCACTATGTTATTATCATTATGTCATCAGATACAAATCTCATCTCCTTCCGTGACAATTTGTTATTCATCTTCAGGTGGTCCGGGTATTGTAAGTATTGTTAAAATAAAAAATATTATGCGCACAAAAAATAGAGACCAGTTTCTGGATTTTGCAGGATCGACGAGAGAAAACTTTAAAAACCATGAAATAAAAATAAATTTAGAAATTTAAAAAACTCCCGACTGCTTAAAAAAAATTAATAAAAAAAGTTAATTTATACAACTCGCGACAGACAAAAAAAAACTATTATAACAAAAAGTAAATGTAAAAAGAATGAAATAATTTTCCATATCATTTTAATTATTAAAAAATTTGAATTAGAACGATTTATTTCATACCCTCTCTACAGTCGGGAGACGTGTCCTAAACATCGTAATCATTTATTAAATATGACTATAATTAAAATGAAAACATTATATATTATATGCAATGTGGACATTTGCTAACGCGGTAAAACACGTCTCCCGACTGTAGATGTACTATTGTCTGTCGGGAGTTTTATAAATTAACTTTTTTTATTAATTTTTTTTAAGCAGTCGGGAGTTTCTTAAATTTCTAATTCTATTTTCGGCCAGTCGATTATACTTTCAGCTGAGTCGCTTGTTTATCAAGAAAGCTACCGTCATATCGCATAATTTAGGTTATCACGTGAGTAAAAAATTATGCAAATAAAAAATTCGCTATATACAATAACATTTTTTTAATAATGTACATAATAATTATGAACGAATATCTGAAAATTTATGGTGAAATATTAGAATTACAAAAAAAAAAAAAAAAAAAAAAAAAAAAAAAACGATGAAATAAAAATAATTTTATAAAAAATAAAAAAATTCCAACTGAAAAAAAAATGTATGTAATTGTTAAATAAATTGGGCAAATGGAAAATGGTGAAATAAGAATGATTTTGTGAATGTCGAATGTCTAAAAATTGTATTTTTGTTCATTTAAAACATATTTGTATAACAACGTCAGTTTTTACAGATAGGCGATTAAATGTTTTTCTATTTTCGACGAGACGATTACACTTTCAGCTGAGTCGCTCGTTTCTCAAGAAAGCTACCGACCGATGCGATCCAAAAATATATTTAACGAAACTAGAGTAAGAGAGAACGATAAAATAGGGGTCGCGATAAACCGTAAGCCATTCGAAGCTTATATTATGCATGCAGCTCAATTGTATTGTGTGCTGTAACTCGCTAACAGAAGTCGAAAGGTTTGTCGTAACGTTGGTTTATATTGGGTTTTAATCAAAATACATGCACTAACACTGCAATTTCACAGCAAAATCAAAGCATTCTCTAATTTGATTCTCTTCGCGTTGCAACGCTTGAATCTGTGGATCAAATTTCGAACTGGCACTCAACATAACCAAGTTATTTAACTCTTATATCAACCTGTACGATTTTTGTTACCTCGACAATCAGTGGTTATTTTGATAGGCTTTGGGGAATTACCGAGATAGTAAAATATGCATCAATCAGCCTCAGACTAATTTCCCTCGATAATTCTGAAATTACAACCGATTTTTCCTCTCAGGAAATGACAATCGATTTTGCATGAACGTTCTTTTTTTACTTGTGATTATAGTTACTGATGAAATTATAGATTCGTGAAGGCGAATGGTATGAATTTTTTACTACTTCGTTCCACTTGGTATTAATAGTAAAATATTTTAGACATTTATGTTGGACTTGACAAAATAAAAGTCAATGAGTCATTGGCAATTATTGCAAAATTAAGAGTCGAATGAAATCCGAAAATAGAGTTTCGTTCGGCGAATTTAGCAGAGAAATACTTGGAAAGATTTAAGATTGTAATACAAATAGACACCAGCTATTGAATTCCGACTACTGATATTAATTTATGTAATTTCGGTAAATTTAGGGAATTGTTTTTCCGATAATTATTTATTCAACGAGGTTCATAATTTAGCAGATTTATTACTTAAAATTTTCTTTTTTGCTCAAAGAATATCACATTATAACTGCACCATGAAATAACGCTACTAGTTTATAATAAACCTGTTGCTATAGAAATCCCTGTTTTTGGAGTTAATGGGAGTTTATTGTTGTACCAAATATTTTATTCAAACTTTATTTTATAGTTTTGCTATACATATTTTTATAGTTTTTATAATTATAAAGTTAAAAAAAAACTATAAAATGATTTTATACTTTTTTTTATTCATCAATCTTATTCAAATTTTGTGCTACATGCAAGATAAAGTCGGCAATTTGTGTATGTTGTATAAGTATAAATCTGTTTACCGGCTTTTTGTCTAAGAAATTCAAGGTCGAAATATGGATATTTTCCACATCTGTTTTAAAAGAAAAAACCCCGTTCACTTTATACCTTATCCACGTATATTAATAAGCATTATTCACATATGTAGCGTTCAGACAAAACCGATGAAAATATTGCTACTTGTGTATCAGATGATAAAAGTTTTAATTTCGTCGATTGTTCTAACCAATAGTTTTTATTCGTAAATATAGAAGATAGAAAACAACATATTTCTCACATTTCTGTTTTTACAATCAAGTCAAGTCGAAATTGCAACATATTTTTGTGCCTATGACAAAATTGATCCTTAATCAATGACATTTTTGTTTAGTAGGCCGAAGAAAAGTAAAGATCGGAGACTGCGACGAGGATGAGTTTGAAAAAGTCCATTAGTATGAAAATGCGATAGAGCAGGATGCTTTTGAATAAACATGTCGTTCACTCTTCTTCGGTGACTACGAGGACGTCGAGGACGACGTATTTAATAAATATATATATATAGAGTGTTACCAAGAAACTCTTGTGTATTTTTTTTCTTTTTTTTTTTTTTTCTTTTACCGTAGCTAGTTGGGGTGGCTGGTGTTGTGATCACGTCGCGCATTACTTCTTGCTGAAGCGTCCGGCTATGTTGAACGCAAGGAGAGAAGAATCTCGCGGAATCTTTTAGCCGACAAACCCGGCGAGCTACGGTTACGATTTTCCTAATGGAAAACTTACTTTATTTAAACTTTTAGAATTTTCCTGAAAGTCCGGACTATATGTTATTTATGTTGTATGCGATGTCAACTCGACAGTGCATTTGATACGAATAGGGAAGGTATATTGTCGGAAATTGAATGTAGAAACCGAATTATAACTTCGATATAAACTCGGCGACTGCGGTTTCACTACTTTTCCGGTTCAAGCCTCTCGACAAAACTTGTTAATATTATGTCCCATACAACTTACTTCCCCCGTCGTGGCGCGTGTCAAGCGGTACGTTGACTCTTGGTTAATCAGCAGCTTCCTGCTCTCTTTTCGACATTAATTTGTTATTTATAATTCTGGGCTGACACGAAGCTTTGCATTAAGTAGCAATTACAATATCATGTACTCTGACGTAACCATGATGTACTTGTTATTTTCGGAGCCGTGGACATACGGAAAAAAATAATTGGTTGAATAGGGTCCAAGCGACAAAATTGATTGAGGCAATAAACTAGTTGGTTAGAAAAACAAATCAGTTAGTTTGGGCGACAAACCAGTTGGATGGGTCAGCAAATTAATTGGTTGGCCTAACCAATGAATTGGGTATCACAACCAACTAGTTTGTCGGTCCAGCGAAAAAATTGACTAACCGAACCAACTTACAAGGAACGTCACTTATTAGTCACTTTAGTGTCCCCCTCTGATTTCGATGAAACTCAACCATATTGTAGCCCTTGAAAAAGTAAGAGACACGTTTTTTTTTTTCTTCTTTTCTGCGAGAAAACGATTTTTCGGGGGTGAAATCGATCCCCAAAGTTTGACATGTCGGGAGGTGATAATGTAGTTTCACCTAGAAAAGGTCGAATTTCAATGAAACACAAACTAAAATGTTTCTCATCACGTGTAATGAAAAGTCCACCTTGACATTATGAAAACAATGGCTCTTGTAGGGTTAAACCAACGCCGATTTTTCTTTTTTTCACCCTGTTTAAAATACTTATCAATGCAATTTCATGAAACACGTAAGATTTGAAGGGGAAAGTAAAATTACATGTTTACATGTTTTAACTTTGTGGCGGGAAAACACGTTTAAGAGGGTAAACTACCCCCTACACATCGATGTATGAATTTCCATGTAGAACCTTCTCTCGCGCAATTTTCACGTAGATATTAATTCAAAATATTTTCGTTAACGAAAGTGAATAATCAGTAAGTGTGAAATATGACGTATTGCCAGTAACTAAGGGGGTAAACTGTCTACTCAATTTGTTCTCTTTTCAGATCTATTAACAATTTAACAAGTAACTTGACTGAAACTTGTATAATATGGAGGACGGCACTTTCAGATTAACAAAGAGCATTCTTAAGAATAACAAAATGGTACAAAACTCTACATATATAAATGACATATGCCCAATTTTATACATAAAACTACATAAATTTTTTATACACTCGATATATAATTTTTTCGCTTCGGAATTCCTCCTCTTCGGGCATAATACTATCATTTTTGTAATTTTTTTGTTTTGTATATTTTTAATCTTTCGATACGAGCACACAGGATTGATAACAGAAATTTGTCTTTGTAAATTCGAGCTACAATGATAGCACGTGAAAAATGTGTGCGCGCGTTTGAAGCGATGAGGGGGTAGTTTTGTGGGGGATTGTGCGCGCGCGCGCGCACGCGTTTGTTTAGCCACAGCGATGATGAGAAGCGAACCGTCGAAGCGCGCCAAACTCGGCTGTGGCTGGTCATATAGCGCAGGTGAGGTTGGTGTTGGTAACGGTGAAGGCAGAAAGTGGCGGGAGCTGGCACTGCGTACGAGGTGTAGAGCAGGAGCTACCACTGCCATCGGCCGTCTAATGGCCATTACGCCACGGAACCGCGGTACCTGCAAGACCTCCCACGCTTGACCACCTCGACAGTCAACGGCTTGAGAGTACACGGAGCGGTCGCAAACCTTCCATACTCCATTCTGCATACGAATACTTTATTAACTTTCAATCCAATTCTCGATCGCGTTCACCACCATCGCGTGAAACGAAAAAAAAACAACAAAAAACAAATAAGAACAGAAAAATTAATCAACCATTTAATAAATTTCAAGAAGGTGTATCTCGCTCGTAACATTCACTTCGTGATTATAATTATACGTTTGGAAAATCATTAACAGGTGCACCAAATGAGTTTTGTTAATTTTTACGAACATTCGTCAAAATTGTATAAGTTAGTTTTTGTAAGATTATATTTGTTTATTGATTCACTTTATTCTTTATATTATAATTGTTATTGTTAATGTTCATTTGTATTATATAAGCTGTACAATGTTTTATTTGTTTATATGTAACTTAATTTCTTATTTATTATATTTGTACGGTTAAAAAATCATTGACAGGTGTATTTAATTAGTTTTATTAATTTTCACGAACATTCGAAATTTTATAACTTAATTTCCATAATATTACAATTATTTATTCATTGACATTTTTTATATCATAATTACTATTGCCAATGTTAATTCGTACTATACAATCTCTACAAGATTTTATCTATTTTTATTTCACTCCATTTTTTTATTTATTTAATACTTGTTGATGTTCGGTTTTATTACATTTTCATCGTTTTTCGTTCCTTTATGCTTTCGACGATCATAAAGCCAAAGGGTCTTTATAACAGTCACGGCGCTATAACGTCGCTGGTATACGGGTCATTCCATACCAAGTGGGCCACCCAAATTTAGCATTGTCACAAAAAGTGTTGATAATTTTTTCAAAAGTTGTTTAGATTATCACGAACATGTATAAATTATGTCAGAATTTTAGCACCTATAGTTTGCCCAAAATTTAATACCGATTTTTGATATTTCATTTTTTTTCTATTCGCTGTATATTATTCAAAATTACCGATCGTCCATAGCCGATAAAAAAAATGCCCCCATTTTTTGACAAAAGAAAGTAATAATATTTAATTTTCTTTCGTTGTGTCAGACCATTCCGACCATTGTCTAAAAATTTCACAGAATTTCCATTATTATGCTTACAAAGAGAAAAAAAAATTGACGTGATGGCAAACCACTTGGTATGGAATTACCCATATGGGCTATATGGGATGGTAGAGTAGCACGTTGCTGATGGTTATACGAAGAGAGCTCGGTCGGATCGGTCGCACTATTTTTACAATACAGCACGAGCATACGATGACATAGTCGTGGGCTTGTGGAAGCGAACGCGGGGGATGTACGTCGACACCACGAGCGTCGACGCATGGTCGTAGCGTAGCTTCCACGTCGTCGACAAATCACCGCTTTTCCCCCACGATTCATTTCCACCGAACGAAAACAAATTCGTTGAGGCTTTCTTCTTCCACTCTCTCGATCCTGTTGGTCTTTCTCTCTTTCTCGTTTGGTCCGTGGCTTATCTTCGAAACACGGTGTATATTTAAAACTCGCTGAAAATCATCGGAAACTCGAGACAACCGAGCGTCGAGTCTAGTCTGTTATATCGTAACGCGTTTTCCCTGCGGGAAACCCTGCCGGGTGATATGAAGTTCGAGCATGAAACTCGTGGCCCTGTCCCTATCAACCATCGAAAATAAACAATCTAGTCCATTATACCTGCAGTCTAGTACGTTAATATAACAAAGACATTTATTGATGCAACGTTAATGCTGGTGAAGAGATTTTTCGAACGTTCAAGAAGCGCATTTTTTTCTTTTCATGATTTGAAATTTTTTTAGTTTTAAAAAACTTCATTCCATTTTAGGAAATGTTTTGGGTAAAAAAAATTATCATTTTTTTTTTTTACAATATTTACGGACTACAATGAAAATTAGTGAATTTCACAAATGTTTGGATGTCATTTCTAATTATGCAAAAACAAACAAGAAATTTGTAAAAATAAATAAAAATGTTTATTGTGCATATAATTCAGTTTTTCATTGGCCTCATTGTATCAATTGGAATTGTAGTATAAATATATCGGAAATGTATTGATTATTTTAGTTTCAAATTTTATGATTATCACTTTGTTGATACGTTCATGTGTGGCTGTGAATAAATAAATTTTATTGAATCACAATTTTCAAAAATAATAAAATCTCTCACGATATTTCTTCATCGAATAATTTATCCCAAATTTCGTCTATTTCCACACTGAGGCGAAAATCCCGATTGGTGTATTTAATTAAAGTCACTCAATTTTATCGTTTCGTCAATAATTACTCGGTTCAGTCGGTTAACAGTCATTCGGAATAGCGAGAATCTTGATGTGCTAATTGAATGTTAGTTTGACAGCTCGAGTGCACCGAATTTAGTTGTACCAAAAAATATCTTTGTCCAGTGTATTTAATGGAATGAAATTAGGTTTAACCTCCACTCAATTTCCATTTCTCTCGATGCCGAGCGGTTTTCGTGAAATATTAATCATATCACAATTTACATGTGTGTGCGTGTGTATGTGAGTTTATTACGGAATGTCGTGAACCATGAGCCATTGATCGCAGTCCTTATATTGTTAATTTACTGACAATTCTTAGTCCTCGACTCTTATTATTAATATACCGATAATATTTTTGGCTCTCTTTAAATTTACTTGAATAATTATTGATTATTTTTTTACTTTCTCACAGAGGAAAATTTATGATGGTGAATTTTTTTTCGAGGTGCCAATGCCAATAGATTTGTAATATACCAAAACGATCGGAAATTACATTTAGAAAAAAAAATTTGTATGTGTGCGTATGTGAATGTGTGTATATGCCTGTAAAATTCAAACGTTTAAAGCTCGAGAACGGCTTGAGCCACGCTCTGAAATATCGCAGCCAAGTAGAGTAGTACTACCTCTTAGTTTACTGCAATTTTTTAGATAGAAATTCATGCAGATTTTGAACTTATGTGGGGTTTTGATTTTTTGTAAAATATCTTTATGGTTTGCAAATTTTGAGATATCGAGCAATATCTCTTAGTAATTCTTAAGTTTGTGAATCTGTCCTTTATGCAATATTGTCTTATGCGTTATTATATGTAGTAATATGTAATGTGCCATCTTTGTCATGGTTTTCAAGGCACTTGTCCCATTCACTGAAGAATAAATAAATGAAAAATAAATAAATAAATTTACGGCTATAGTAATGTTCAAGAACGATTGGTATTGAATTTGAGCCAAATCTACAGAGATGTTCATGTTTTATGAATTTGTTTTATGTTCAAGATTCTGAATTTTTTCAAAAATAAAATTGAGTCCGTAATTTTTGTATATCTTGATTATATAAAATTAAATATTTTTCAAAAGCAAAGTAACATCCAACCGTACCGAGTATTGAGTTTCACCAAGATCAAAACAATGGTTAAGAGTAGTAGTAGTAGTAGTAGCAGTACAAGTATTTTATTGGACAAAATGTACAATGTTTTACGTAATCACATATATTAATAATTCCGCCAATGGATCGGGCATTGCCCAATGGGCGATCGATCTGGGTCTCTCAGCCCGTACATCTCGCAAGGCTATGTTATACTCTATTAACTTAGGACGAGGATGAGGGAAAAAAAATAGATAAGAAGTTAATTTATGTTTGGAAATTAAGATAATAAAAAAGAGGAAAAAAAAATGATAATCAACAATAGTAAACAAAAATAAAAACCAATTTATTTTTCTTTTAATTTCAAGTATAAAAATAAATCTACTCTTATTTTAGTTTTACTTATTTTATTCGTTATTTTCTTATTTTATTTCCTCTTTTTATCCTTTATCTCTGTTAACTAATTTATGTGTCGAGTAAGGCTACGAGTAGTTCTTTTATTGTGTTATGCGGCGTTTTGTGTCTGGGTCTTACGTTGGGAGGACGACTATTGCATAAATCGGCGATGGCTTCTAGTTTGGAGTTACCGAATGTAGAGCTAAGCTGTTTGTTGAAGTTTACGATGGGAGTGATTTTAGATGCATTATATAGAAGGAGATTAGAAGGGGTGTGGAGAGGATTGTTGTTAGGGTGTCTTATTTTTGGGAGTTTTCACAGCGCTATCGTTTTGGCGGTTTTTTTTTTTTTTTTTGCTAGGTTATTATTGCAGTTAAGCAAGAGGGGATGACCATATTCGAGCAATGGGCGACAAATGCATTTATAAATTTTGGTCGCCTGTTCTATTGTGATTTTTGTTTGTTTCCGAAGGTGATTTTGCTCAAGTGTCCAGCTCGTGCGGTTGTATTTGATTTCGCATGTTTTGTGTGTCCGTTGAAATTTAGTTTATTATCGATAGTGATGCCTTGGTATTTGGCTGATGAGCATTGTTTGGTATCGCTCTTGTACATTGATACGCAGGGAGAGTTATCTGCGATTGTGTGGTTGAAAAGAATAAGTTTTGATTTTTCCGGATTGGCTCTGAGGCGCCATTTGTTAAACCAGATTATGCTTTGGTCTGAGAGGTCTTGTAGAGCGAGGGTAGCGGCATCTGACGTTTTATCGTGGGCTATTAGCGCTGTGTCGTCCGCGTATTGTAAGATATAAAGTTTGGCGTCCGTGAATGGCTAAGACTTTACAGGAATTTATATTTTTCAAGAGAAAACTTGAGTTAGCGTGCCGAAGTTTTGCATACAAACTAAATAATATTCAGCGATGCTTGGTGCAAAGTTTCGTCACATTTGTGGAGTGGTTAAGAGTTTTGATGATTTTGACTTGTTGCATTTTTGCGATGCTATAACCTCGGAAGATATGGTGAAAACGATCGAAATTTTTTTAGTAGATTATCAGTGGCATTAAGGAATTTCTCGTGGAAAAATTTGGACGAAATCGATAAACGGGTTCGAATTTTCTTTCGAATGCAAATTTTGATTTCGATATTCTTCATGATTGTGAAACAAAGACCTGTGAGTTGTGAATCAGTCGATCCAAGGGACTAAAATTTAGCCCGCCAATAAGTCAATGGCAACTCACGAAACCTTGGAATTTTCGATTCTTGAACAGTACAAAAATTCCAAAGTTCTTGAGCACTCAAACTTGGACTTTATGCCCAAATGAAAGTTTGTTATCTACATTTTTTTAAAAACAGAATTACAATATTGCACGTTGTTTTCCCATTATTTTGAATTTCTCACACAGCTCTTTCTATAAGAAAGTCAAAGTTGATTAACACACATTTTTTTACATGTTTGGCTTTATAAAAAATGAGAAATAATAATGAAGCAATGTGTAAATTGCTACTTTTTCATTGTGATAAAATATAGTGTTTCGGTAGTTAAATGCAGAAAAAAGGGGGAAATTGAAAGATCACGAGAGCAAAAGAGCAGAGAAATCCAAAGTAGCTTAGTGCCTCCCACGCTTCCACTTTGGCAGCGGAGGTGGGGCTCTGTGCTTGCTGGTTGCTCGTCGTCGTTGCTGCTGCTGCTGCTGCCGGTGCTAGTCAGCATAGCTAGGCACGGAGCGGTGTTCTCTCCTCGTTCTCGTTGTTCGTTCGCCACGCGACCACTACCGGTTTGTCAGTGCGCCAGGCTCGGCCGTGGCGATAACTCCTTGCTCGCGGTACCTTAAGACAATCTCGACACGTTCTGTCACAGACAGTTGGCTTTATATTGTCACCAAAGTACGTCGCGTTTTCTCAATTCCTCTAAGGATCTTGATTATTATTAAACATTGTATTATTTACCTAGCAAAAAAAAAGTCGATTATTCGTTAATAGAAGAGATTTTTTAAAAATCATTCCTCACTTATTACTAAAATAGCAATAAAAAATCGAAGGCGAGAAATAAAAATAAAAAGTAATAGTAGGCAACTCGGGCTTAAAAAGAACTTAGAATTCACCAAGGATTACAGTGAGCGCAAGACTTAGAGGGCGCGCGTCCGACTATAATGGGTTTTAACTACTTTGAATTTTTTTTTCGTATTTCTCTTGCCTTTTATCTCATGTACGAAGTAAAAAAAATTATATACAGCATATATAAATAATCTGTATAATTTTGAACATAGAATTGGGCATATATAATCTGAATAAATTATATAAACAATTTATATAATTTATACAGATTACTCCGTTAAAAATATTTAAATTTATATAAAATAAAATAAAATAATGTAGATTTCCATTACGGGTATAGGAAGCTTTTTTACAGAAACTGGTATATTAAATATGATATGCAAATAAAATGGAGAATGACAATAAATTTTAATAATTTCTATTAAATTTAGGAAAGTTAATATAAATTTTTTTTAAACGTCTACACTCGTGTATTATATTAGATATATCTTTAAAAAAATTTACAAATATTTTTAACAGTGTATATATGTCTGACTGTATATAATTTTTTAACTTGGGGTACCGTTCTATCACATGCTTCGCCGCATAGCGCATATTGAGAATAATAGAATGCAATTAAAATAACAGAATACATACGAAACAAAGAATTCATTTGTGGGTTAACGCGCACTGAGCGCTGCAATATGAAAGTATGAAGGAACCAAAGAAAAGGTACTTGTTCTTTTAATTGAACGTTGTTCACTGAATAAACTCACCGGCTGTCTTGGCCTTCAACCAACGACGTTTTCGTTCTCGGCAGGTCAGATTATTCGTTGATATTCATTTATAAGGAATTAAAAATAGTGTTTAAAAAAATAGAGTGCGCTTGTTTTGATACTAAAGAGCTCCGAATTTTAAATTGTGGTAAACCGGAATCTATTCTTCAGCCAAAAAGTAATTTTCTTCGTTCTAGTTTTTTACCATCGAGGGAAAAACAGAGCCGCTATCAGGAAATTATGTCTTTAGCATTAGTGTTGAAGTTGCCCGCGCAAAGGATTTTCGAGTCAGGCGCAAGTCGCTTTTCGCAAATACACCGCTGTATTTACATGACCGACAACATTCTTGGAGCATTCTTGTGCTAAACTCAGCTGAATCTTCGGGCAAAGTGATTTTATAAGAGGAAACAAGTTAAAGTGCGAGTGACAACGTGGATAAAAGGAGCTTGTGATATTTATACGTCGAGCAAAAACCGCGCATAGGCTTAATCAATTTTTTGCATAATTATGCTACTGTTTTTGGACGCGAATCGTTTGCCGGAAATTTCATTCGACAGTTGATATATTAAATTTCATACACGAGAGTGAAAAAATTACAAATTTTTATATTCAATTTTCGATTTTTTGTATTGAAATTTCCAACTTTTATAGGATCGATTAAAAAGTATTGTAATTTTACATCTCATTCGGATATCAAATTTAATATACCAGTTTTTGTGAAAGAACTTCCTTTACTTGTCATCCAAATTTACAATAAATATTTTTAACAGTGTATAACATAAAAATAGTGTGACAAATGATAATTTTTAGTCAACGCGACTATTTCTTATATGGTAAATGAAAATAATTGTCGGAACTATGAATAAAAAATTGGCGTATCTAGAAAATAAAAACTGTAACTATAAAAAAAGTTGGCATGGACTAACAGTTAATAGTTGCTACATCATAATTGCCATGACAACCCACACGATTTTTCTGAGTGCTTAAAATCTCTTCTATCACAATCTTCGACATTTTATGCTAGGAATGAGAAGAATTATTATTTTAACAATATTTATTGATTGAAATGTCTTGTTCGTTGCCTTTTTTATTTTATCAGTGAAGAAGTGACTTTATCGTCAACCATAAGATTCAAAACAATATTTATCTATACCTTCACCATAATGATTACGTGATTTGAAAAATGATTAAGATTTTATTGACGAATGATAGTGAACGACTTTGGAAGTGACGCTAAAGTTACAGCAATAATAACAATATTATTGCCATAACTCTTTCGTCACTTATTATTTTCCCAATTTCGCTTAAATTGAATTTTTATTTAAACGTGAAAATACTGAATTGATTCGCAGATCATCGTTGATAAAATTTCCCATCGGATATCTTGATGTTGAAATTTCGCCTGTTGCCATAAACACATAGAACTATTTTTTTAACCAAGTGGATATACGAAAAAAAAAAAAAATTGTGCATATCGACGAGAGTAAATCGAATAATTGGATGTCCGTGCTCGGAACTTGAAGTCGTCCCGTTTGCGAGGAGCGGGAAAGACGTCCGCGTTCTCGAGGCAGAGCGCGACAAAGAGAGAGATTCTCGAAGCAACTAGTGGCCATCGTCAGAGACGGCAAATGAAAGATCCGTGAAGGTTTGCTCTATTGTGAATCGAGTAAGTAGCCGAGAGGGAAGAGTAGTCGAGCTCTCGCTTACGAGACAAGCTTTCGAGGACATCCTCGAGAGTTCGATATGGGCATTCCGAGGATTCGTGTCTGCGCCCTTGTCGGTGCGATTCTTCTACTGATCCTCGCCGATTCTACCAACTCTCAACGGCAGAGACGTCCAAATTACAGATTGCAAACTCGAGGTAAACACTCAAAAATCTATCTATCTATAAAATCTCAAGTTAATAAATAATATACACCCCGACATATCGAATTGGACATATGCAAACTCTATATACAATCTATATCCAATTTGTATATAAGACCAACTGTGAAGTTGGGTTTTCAGCTCAATTCTGTGTTCAAAATTATGTATAATTTTTTTTATTGATTATTTTTCGGGTCTGGATTTCGACCAATCACCGAGCGGTATGTTTGCTAATCGAGGTCATTTGTTAAAAATTTCATCGGAAATTTCATCCGGAAATTGCACGCGGATATTCCACAGTAGCTCTTCACTTCTTTTCAACCAATGTAACATTCGTATTGACATTTTTGTCCGTGAAAAATTGGGTTAAAGTTGCCTCGAATACTCCCCCGTGCTTAGTCGAAATCCAGATCCGAAAAATAATCCGACAAATACCCCTCGATCTCCAAAATTAATCGTAATATTTCCTTTTAGTTTTCCTGCTTAGCAACGAAACAATCGGGAAATATTCCGATAATTTTGGAGGTCTTGGGATATTACTACTGAAAAGTATACATTCAAAAACTTAAAT
This sequence comes from Ephialtes manifestator, assembly GCA_963970395.1. NCBI lineage: Eukaryota > Metazoa > Arthropoda > Insecta > Hymenoptera > Ichneumonidae > Ephialtes > Ephialtes manifestator. The sequence continues at coordinate 134,846 of OZ019975.1, read as the reverse complement.
TTTACACAGGAACATATTTTTTGTACGTTCGGTAATTTAGAATATACAGCGAATTGAAAAAAAAAAATGAAGTAAAAAACAAAAATCGTTATTAAATTTTGGGCAAATCATAGGTTTTATGAAATAATTTATGGATATTCGTGATACTATAAATAACTTATGAAAAAGTTATGTACACTTTTTGCGACCTTGCTAAATTTAGGTGGACCACTTGGCATGGAATGACCCTATGGTCGGTTTACGGTCGGTTCTGAAAAATCAACCAAAAGCCAACCATCGTTGTATTCAGCTCAGGGTTGAAATTATGACTATTTTGTCTTATTCAACCGTAAACCAAAGTTTCATTATTTAATATATCATTTTTTCCATATCGATAAAAAAAACGCTTCAATAAAATTCTAAAATAATCTTGCGTCATGTATAAAATGTTTAGGCAACAACCGACTCTGAACTACGGTCTTATCTCATTTTTTTACATTTTTAACAGATTTGATTTTACGAAAAAATGAATTAAAAAACCGATGCAAACGTTCTCCCCTCTGGGTTACAACTAAACAATGTTGATATCTAATACAGGATTTTCTATAGTAATATCAGATTTTTTAATTGGGATGTACATATTTTATTAAAAAAATTATTGAAACAAAGTGATAGTAAAAAAAAAATCTAAACAAAAACTTTTAACAAAATTTCGAGCATATGGAAGAGTATAAAAAATTATGGACACGGATTGGAAGGGGTCAACGCTTACTGAGTTGGCAAGGAATACTTCGTATATAGATATAATCGTTAACAACTAAAAAAATTATATATAGATAAAAAAGTTTTACTTGCGCTAGCGTCCGCGCATAAAGAGTATAAAATATAATATCATACATAAACGAAAAGCCTGCTATACTGGACTTAGTAATCTTGAAAAAAAAAATATATTGCCAATATTGCACTGAAGACATATTGAGGTTGTAATTAACAAAGATTTTCAAGTGAACCCGTGAATTGTACCAAAAAAAGTATATACATATTAGAAATGAACTTGTGCAGATTTGAAGATTCTGCAGCAGACGAAAATAATTCTTATTTGAGATTGTATTTTTAGTTTGATTTATGCTTGGCTGCGTTACGAGTTCAAGTCGAATTTGTGGAATATCTTGGTATTATTTCGGCTGATAGTATCACGACGTCTAGACATGCCTGTCATCGTCTACAAAGTAACGTTCACGTCATGTGTCCTTTATCCAGTAAACTGTATATTAAAGGGAAGATGAGTGCGCTAGTTGTTCGCGCGACGAGCCAGGGTGGATCCGTGCCGTCGTGCACAATGCACTTAGTATAGCATAAATGTACAGCACATTGAGTTCAGTATAATGACTCGTTTTTTCTTCTATTTAACTTCATAATGCACCACGATACCGTCGCATAATTATGGATCGAAAGGACGACCCTGCACGCCATCGTCAGGCAACGCTCGTTCGTCTATCACTCCTTTCGTTTCTCTGCTCCTTCGTTCAACCAATACTCTCGTATTTACGAAAGGTTCTCGCCCGGATAACGCGTCCATCAATTCAATATTTATTTATCGCTTTACTCCCACACTATTTTCCAATAACTTTCAAGTTTTCAAATCATACCGAAAACTTTTCTTTCGGTTGGCATTTTTCTTTTAATCATGAATTCCATCAATTTCTATTTAAATAAGAGGAAAATAAATTTTCGTCCTGGAAATGGTTTGACAAACATTTTTTATTTTTAACTACTTTGAACGGTACATTATCAGGGTTTTGATAACGAGACGATGATTGGTTTAACAAAAATATCATTGGTAAAGTGCAAAAATCGATAATAGTTATATTTGGTAAAAAGCGCATCAAGTTTTTGTTTCATATAAATCCTTATATAATAAAATACACATACGCAAATAAATTTTTTTTAAATTGCTCTCGGTCAGACGTCACAAAACGTATCAACCAATATATTTCATTTTTCTGATAATGCTCTATTTTTCTTCGATAATTAGTATATAAAGGGCATTCCGATTCATTCCGATTCGAGCTGGGTCTGACCCTGGACCTCCCCGATTTGACTCGTTATTTTTTGTAGGATTGGTTAGATCCTCAAATCCACCAGATTTTATTTTTTTATTTTTCTAAGCAAATTTTTTTATATTTTTTTTAAGTGACATATCGAATGGCATAATTAAAAAATCTGAAAAAATTCTGATAAATACTTTGTTAAATATCAAAATTTTCTAGCTTATATCCAAAGTAGACTAAATTTGTCTTCTTATAGTTTTTAAGCTTTTTTTTTATTTAAAAAAATTATTTAAAAAAAATCGAAAAAAAATTCATCTACTACAGGCAATCGATTAAACGTTTATTTATGTAAACTCGCATTTTTCAGAATTTTAGGAATTCGTCAAATTTTTCTGAACCTGTTCCAGCACCGTATACGCCAAATTCTAGCACTGGCGTGCCATAATTTTTAAATCTTTAAAAATTCTGAAAAATACTTTGTTGAATCTAAAAATCTTCTAACATAGAGCCAAATTGTGGAAGATTTTTCTTGACATAGTTTTTAATGTTCATTGATTGAAAAAATCATTAAAAAAAAAATAGAACAAAAAAATCAAACTGCTATGGACGACTTGTCAAACATTTCTGTATACGAAACTGTATTTTTCCGAATTTTTTCAGATTTTTAAGTTCAGACTTTGACCAAATGCGAGATAATATGAATTTACACCTTAGATATAACGATTCTAGAGAAAGTTATCTCGGCGATCGCCCGAAACTGTCTGACCACTTAATCTCTAATTGATCAACTAAAACCGTGTGGTCCAATCGGAAATCTCCTTCATGATCACGATATAGGTATGAGGATTACGAATTTTGAACACTCATAAGGAACTACTTAATAATTCGAACAATGCGCGAATTTTAAAATTTCTACAATCATCGTCCAATCCCGATCAAATAAATTTTTCGTTAGTACAACCAAATGTTTAATTCCTTCAATAATTATTAGATTCAGTCGACTAAAATATATTTGCTGTGACCAAAATATTTGTTATGGAAACTAAAAATTAGTTTAAACGAGGGTCTACGCCAATTTAGATGATAAAAAAAAATTCTCAGAGCCTTACGAAACCCTAGTAAAGATATACATATTTATTTTATATTTATATATTTACATATTTATTTATTTTTCCATCATACGGTGTATTTTCTTAGGTTTTTGACGTGACCCTTTCCTTTGATCCCTTTCCATTTCATTCCTTTTCTTTAAGAACCGCCCACGGTTTTACCTACAGATACTTTTTTTCTAATGCCGTAATGTATCGTTTTTGCATGAGGGTGTAGAGAAACTTCGGAGAACCCGCTATATTTAACTGAGCTTCTGCTGTACGAGTACGAGAAACTCGGAAAAACTGCTTGCTGCTGGTCAGCAGCAAGAGTAGGCGCGCAAATCCAGTACACAGCTAATTGGTCACCCATCCAAGTACCGACGGCACGAAATGCTGCTTATTAACCATACATTATAATATTTTCTCTGTGTGTTTAAGAAAAAAATAAAATAAAAAAACCAAGCCAACACCGACGAAATAACCGAAAGAGAAATAAAGAAGTTAAAAAGATAATTGAGTTATGTGCGTTGCAATATATGCGAAGGGTTGAAGTTAGGTGTTCTCCCTGACAGTTCTCGTGTTCTATAATAAAGTAAGGTTCGAGCATCTGGCGAACTCTTGTGGGCTTCTTTAATATCCGTAGACGGGAAAAAATATGGTCCTTACTTTGGAGTGTCGGGCTTACTTGGCCGAGGAAAAGCTCTTGCTCCTCGTAGTCTCTTTCTCTCAGGATTCTCAACATGGTATCTTTGTTCGAAGTATTCCACGTGCTGAGCTTGCGTCATTTTCGAAATGAAACAATTGCCATGGAGTATGCGAAAGAGCAAACACTATAAACGTGTCGTATATTATGTTCACGGCGTGTGCTATGTGCTCCTTCTATACTGTTGCTTCTCTTGCAACGGGCGGAGCTATGTTGCGGCTACTATAAAATGCATGCAATAAAGGCACCGCCGCTTTCACGCTCGCTCCTTTTTCGCACTCGTACGCATACATACATGCTAGTTTTCGCAGCCAAACTCCCGGCAATTAAAGCGTTACTTTTTCACTACAACAAACGCTTGAAAAAACATAGGAGACTTGTCATAATATTTTTGATGTTGAGCACAATTAGCAGGCAAAAATATGCTTCCGTTAAAGAAATTATTCGAACCAATGTAGTAATTTGCAAAAATAACTGCAGCATCGAGTATTTTGAGAAAGGAGAATTTATCTTAATTCGATTAATCAATTTAAAACGTTAAAATTAAATAATTATGTTTTTGATATTTTATAATAATTATGAGTTACTCTGCGTGACGATTGAAAAAAGGATAGAGAAATAATGAGATTTTCATCAATACCATTTTGAAATCTTCCATCTTCGTCTGATAAATTATAAGCGAGAGTTGGAAAATACAAGTCCGTCGGAAAATGGTTATGCTATAAAACGCTTTGGCTACTGGTTATTATTTATTAATACATTTATGTATTCAGCAGTAAAAGCCCGAAAGTTTATGCACTTTGGTGGGTAATTCGCGAGCGGTACGAGGCGCCTAATGGGCCAGAACCTCCAAAGTCCCGTAAAATCAGTAGCAAGAGTAAACTCGGGCCCCGCGCGCAAACGAACTTTCTGTCGTTTAGAAATGCCTTGTTTTATGCTATGCGGCGCCGGTGATCCCGAGTTCGTTCGTGTCTTTCTGTTATTTCGGTACACAACAATCGTTCAGATTAATAAATAGACGCACAATAATGCACTATAGTAGATGTAGATAGATGCACTGTAATAATTTTTTTAATTCAGTATTCGAAACTGCCACTGTGTTTTTCAGTTTTATCTCATTTCAGGACGGAAGTTTCAGTACGTGTTACACTGTTAAAAATATTTTGAAAATTAATATATCTTTTGGACGTTCTTTTGCAGATATGGTAATTAATTAAATTTCATTTGATATGCAAATATATTGTAAAATTCCAATAATTATATTATAAACACAACTTTTATCAAGTCTTTAGTATTCTGTATATTAATCCCACAACAATTTTTTTCTATATTAATTAATATTAGTAATTTAATATACGCGTATCTGCCAAAAAACTTCCAATACTTTATATTCGTTTTGATACAAAAATCTATAACAGTGTAGACATATAATCGATTGAGCATTCTAAGCAACAAATTCACGATAAAATCATCGGTAAAGTATTTATCTTATGCTTGCATTACATTCTTCGGACTTGAATCTACAAACAATTATATTTTTTTTTTGCCCGTTATCTAATCGAAAATTATGAAAATTTAGTGATTCAAGTGATTTCACTGTCAACTCCACATAACGTGTAAAAAATTACCGTCTTTCGGGATTTAATTTCTAGCGGAAAGAGTCAGTAGGGAGCCGTATAAAAAATCTGATATACACCTAACATCATTGTTTAACAGGAAAAACAAAAAAATTCAGGCCTTCATCCAACACTATCTTAAAAATAAATGAAAAATCGTACTTTACGCTATTTAACTATTTATTTCGCCGATCCAACTTGCTTGATCGACTAATTGATATGTCGAACTAATTAGTCGTAAATCGAAGTTTGAGGTGCATATTTAGCCCACTTGTTTGTAGTAGTTAATAATTGTTCTTTTCGTATGAACTAGTTTAAACTTTTACCACTGTAATTATTTAGAATTTCTTTGAATGCTCAAATGTTTCTTTAATGTTGACTGAGACAGCGATCAATTTAAAAGTTGGCTTGTAACTGGGCCACCACAAAGTCTTCGTGTTGGACCTCTCAAGAATCACTATTCGCTTACCTTATGTAGACCACGGTAATCAGCGTTAAATGCTTTTGAAAAAGCCGTTTTCCACTTGAAGCTAAATTGACGTCTCAATTAAGAATATTTTCTCCCAGTAAAAGAGAAGAGATTTAGCGAAGCAGTGTTTACTGTTTGGCGCGAGTAGAATATTCGTTGGAATTCCCTTTTTCAGAATGCCCAAGATCAATCGAGAGAAAAAAATAAATGTAAACTCATAATTCAACAATGAACGATTAATAAGGTCGGTTTGCGAGCTTGACAAAGCGTTGACCCAGTTGAGTGCGATTATTGCAGCTGCAGTGCACTGTTGGTATTTAGTATTTCGTTTTTTTTACGATCGATCCAACACGTGCTCCTATTAATTCCAGACTAGTGCAACCGCGTGGCTGCTAATGCCATCAGTGACTCGTCTTTTCCAGGAAATTATCGTAGCCACGAGTGAGATAAGTTCACTGACGTTGCATTCAACGCTTTCCCATCGGATCAACGCTCAATAAAATCCCAATCTCGTACTCCACATTTACTCTATAAAAAAATGCTCATGGATCGTTCACAAAGTCAGAATTCACTTCACGAGATAATAAAAACACATAAAATTGGAGATGAACAGAGTCAATTGAAACGATAGGGTTAAACGACCGAAGAATCCCACGTTCTTTTTTTCACTCTCGCATTTTTCTTTTTTGCATCAAAAGCTAAAGCAGCTGATGTTAGAATTTCGATGCTTACATTGTGAAAAATGTTTGCAATTCACATTACCGTAAATTTGATAAATCAGCTGAAATATATTACATTCGATATACTGGTACAAAAAAATTACAAGTTTTTGTATTAAATTTCCGGATTTTCGTTGGATCTAGTTGAAAGTCGTGCAATTTTATATTTCATTTGAATATAAAATTTAAGGTGACTTCTGCGCTTCACACTAGTCAAATGAGGGGTAAATTTTTAAAACCGTTTCTACAATTTCCGGTGATCGGAAGCTCAAATCTGTTCCCTCGTTCAATTCGAAAGCTGCGCAAAGTGGAAAATTTAACAAATTTCACTTTATACCATTCGCGTGTTCCATATGTTTCCACAAAATTCCACAATTATAGTACTTGATATCTACTTTATGAAATTTAAATGTAAGATTTTTCGAAATAACGGAAACATCAATAAAAAATGTTTTCCGATGACGCTTTTTAGGTGACTGTGTCCCCTTAATTCCACACAGTGGCTCATTTTTTCCAGAAAATAATCGTACCCACGAGCGATAATTTCACGAACGTTAAACTCAAAGATTTCCCACTGGATCATGAGTATATCGATGCTTATCGATTGTTCACAAACGAAACATCGATGGATTCACTTCTCGAGATAATTTTTAAAATCTCTCGTCTTCATTGAAACGAACATACAACAACACATGAAATCGGAGATCAACAGAGTCAATTGAAACCTCGGTGGATAAACGACCGAGATCTCACCTTCTTTTTTCGCACTCGCATTTTTCATTTCAGCATCAAAGCAGCTGCCGTAACAGAGAAACACGAGCTATACGGGTTTCACTGCAAGCTCTTATGCGGTCTCCACTATTCTCCCCTTTTCCTTCTGTTACCTACAGGACCAACGGGTTAATATGACCCAACCAAAATATTCCAAGCTATATAACTATTTTCCATCAGTGGTTAGGGAGGTTTCTTCAGACTAATCAAATCAGTGCTAACTATTTAAAAAAGAAATTAAGTTTTTTTTAACAATTTCTGCTGGTTTAATTAACAGTTCCGAGGAGTTATTCATGTAGCAGAATCAGTTGTACTATACAAGTACATTCACAGTCGTGATTCGAATAGAAAATCGACTGATATATGCAAATGTCCGATATCGTGTTTTTCGTGCAGTTTTTTTTAAATGGATGAAAACCTTGATAATAGTCGAATTATGACGAGCAATGGCTCATTTTTATTATCGGGAGATTCTTAATTAATTGACCGTCCAGATTTTTAATGGTATTAGTTGTTGAAAAGTTACAGCCATTTGTATGTCTGATGTTAGTTTAGGACAGGATAATCAAATGGCGCTATATCTTTTGAACTACAAATATTATTAAAAATCTGGGAGGTCAATCGAGAAAGAATTTTCCAATATACAAAATGAGTTATTGCTCATCATAATCGGACTTATATTACGGTTTACGCTTTTAAAAAATTGGATGAAAAAACATGACATCGGATATTTGTAGATTTACTTTTCACATTACAGCTGTGAACGTATTTGTATATTAAGAATTAATTCTGCTACGTGAGTAAAACCTTAAAAGATTTGATTAAACGACCAGAAATTGTAGAAAAGCTTTTAAAAATTTGGTACTCATTGGACTGTGTGAATTTAGCTCTCATTTGATTGTCCGAAGCGCAAAAGCCTTCGTAATATTTGAGCTCATTATTTAGTAATCATAACTTCATTTTGTAAGGCTCTGAAATTTAAATAGAAGGAGCAAAAGTGAATTTTTCAAAGACTTTCTCAACATACATATTCGTACGAACACACGTTGGACCATTTTTCCGAGCTTAGCCATATTCACTCCACTTTCATAACACTCCCTGCCGAGTGCGACAAGCATTTACGTTTATGCGTGGCCCGAGTAGGCTGCTCTGAACATTGTTCACTAACTCGTGATTTCGTTCTCGCCGAGTTCCATTCCATGCACTCGTTTTTTTTTTTTTTTTTCTTCTTTTTTTTTGTTATTTTGTTTTTAATGTTACTTTTCTGCAGTGCGGCGACTTAATTCGAATGCTCGTTATAGAGTATGAATATAACCAGCGGTGCCGATTTATTTTTTGCTTTCCACCTATATTAGTTCTTGTTTTTTTTTAAATGGCACTCTTTTGCTCTTCCTCGCTCTTAATGTTACACATTCTGCTTTTTTTTCCATTCGCATAGAGGAAATTGTGTTTTGTATAAAAGAAAAAGAAAAAAAAATATTGAGATTTTACTGTCTGCTTGTACTATATATGTAGGTTTGGTACTGAAAAATGTAATTGCCTGTGAAAAAAGAATAGTTTGATCTATCGGTCTGAAATTTGATATAGCAATTTGAATCAGTTGTTCCACTTTTATTGTGACTTGCTTCATAATTTGTCATTCCAATTATAGACGGCTAATAAAGTTTTATAAAAATTTAAATACTATTTTCTTTTTTTAATTATGCTAAATTATGTAAATACGAAAATTTGATAAAACTGGTAGACATCGAGTATTAGCCTTTTATAGGACAGAAGTTACGTCCGACAGTTTGGTTGATCTTGTACGCAAATAGAATCGCCTAAAGAGTTAGAAAGATCAAATTTAAAAAAAATAAAAATTAGATTTAACTTTCATAAAAAGGTGATAAAATGAAAAGATAAATTCGTGATAATTGTAAATGACCTTTGTTATTTTCTACTTTTCATAAATCTCAAGAATATGAAATGAATCGACATATAGTGTTGAAACATTCTACTTGAAATTAATGTACAAGTACTGAAAATTTGTATGCATAAACGATTATACTGAATGTAATATGCAAATGTGATGTAATATTAATGCATGATACAGTAATATCAATGATTTACTTAAATTTTGCTGTAAAAATACACGAATTTCATATTATTTAAATAAACAAATAAATAAATAAATAATCCCCCTTATATCGTTTCTCTTTATGTATTTGTCCCCTGGTATTTTTTTAATGAACAAAACGATTTTACCTGTGCAATTGCCGTTGATCTAGTGTTGATGATTCCAAGGTGACATGGTCACCTTAATAATCTGGTAACTTATCGCACTTGGTGATGGGCCATTGTCTCACGTGTTCTGGGTTATTTAACGACTGACAATTTGATTTCTCGAAACTGCGTTAAGTCACGAAGCAGTTCAATAGCCTTACTGTTCGGTTATCAACATGCCAATATACATGTATACTGTACGCATGAATTTACTGATGTAATCTAGGCAGTTCTGTTGCGAGAACACGATATCCCTCCGGGACTGTTTGTTTGCTTTCTCTCTCTCTCTCTCTCCTGAGCATTGATTGTGAATCAATCGCCGTCAGTGCGAATGAATCAATCCTAAAGCAGATATGAGTGGAGAATTTTTCAATCACTCTCATCTGGGACTATATTCAAAGGGATTATAAATATCTAAACGGCGGTAGCAAAATCTCCAAGTGCCAAGTGCACTGTCGCAAACGAATTTTCGTTTTGGAATTGATTTGCAAAATTATGAAAAATATGTGAATGACAGTTAGGTAAATAGGTAAATAATTCGATTGTTATCTAATTATTCGGAAATATGATTGACCGTTTACGAAATTTAATTATTTTCGCATTAGATGTGACAGCTTCTATTGTATTATTTTGAGATGGAAAAAAAAGTACTACGATAGATAATAATTGTGGAAAGGCAACATGTCGATAAAATTATATAAAGATTATATTAAAACTGTAAAATTTTCATATATTTTCTATTGTCAGTATGAACTTATAAAATTAATTTCTAAACAACTATACATATAAAAACAAATACTTTTTATATAGTATATATTTTAGCTTGTATTCGAATATGAATTATATCGATAGATCATATATTGTATATTAGAAATATAACAATATGGTTTTCATAAATACATACGCAAAATTTGTCGATACTATATAAAATATATTTGTTTTTACATAGTTCTTTGGAAATTAATTCGAAAAATTCATACGGACTATAAAAAAAAATATAAAATTTCCGTATGTCAATTTTCTGATATAGTTGTATTTATAGTATATATTTAATCATAATGGAAATTTACACTAAATATTTTTAACAATGTAATACTATAATACATAAATACAGAACACAAGATTTTTTTGCACAAAATGGTTAAAAAAAGAAGCTCAAGCAAACAAGTCAATATTCGTAACTCTGTGATTCATGATCATTCCGCTGGAGACTTTCGTCTTTTACATTGAGGATTATTCCAAAGCAATCGCGAAGAAGGAATTAACGTGCCATGTACTCTTACCTCCACTCGCCGAGTCTTCTCTTTTCTCATCCCCTTGCACGTAGGTACACGCAGTACGTACTGTTCGAGCCGTAGATTCATGCATATTGCAGGGGACGGCTAGCTCCACGGGTTCTCGCATAATCGATTTTATCATCGCGGTACGATGTGAGAGAACTTACAAAAAAAAAAAGAATTAAAAAAAAAATTAAAAAAAAATAAAAGACAATGGAAAATTAAACAAAAGATAAAAGCATATAGACTCCTTTCCAACAGCATCGAAATTTTCGAAGCTTTATTGAGCGTGCGAGAAGAACATTCTATAATGAAAATCTCGCCTATAACCAATCGCAGTAAGTAGGGTGGGGGTCAAAATAGCGAATGGTTAAAATAGCGAATTTCGAAATAAGGAACGTCTCAATCTATAATGTCCATCATTATGAAATTCGCTATTTCAGCCATTCGCTATTTTGATCATTCGCTATTTTGACCTCCCATGATATTAAAATGCAATCAAAATAGCGAATGGTCAAAATAACGAGTGGCTAAAATAGCAAATTTCATAATGATGGCCATTCTATATTTAGACGGTCCTTATTTTGAAATTGGCTATTTTGATCTCCACCCGTAAGTATTTCGCATTTTGTATTCTAGGTATTTTGCTACAATCAATTTTTCTATTCTCGAAACTATTCGTAAATTTACAATAAAAGTATATTAATGTGGAATTGATATATCCGTTTCGTAGATCTCATGTCGTTTTGTATATTAAATTCACTTGCATTTTCATCAGTGTACAAACATATTCACCTGGACTAATAAAATATAATTATCACTGAATAGTTACCAGGACCATCTCAATTTCTCTCAGTGTTAAAATATATGGAACAGGGTCACGAGTACGTTGCTAAACTTTGCGTATGTATGTGACCTTTTCCCTATTTCAAATACCTTCAATTTCCTTTCAATGTCTGACCTCGTACTAACACCACTCGAACAGTCATGGCTTACAATAAGCTTGGACGCAAGAACCATTACCAGAAGCTTGTGACCGAGTGTAAGCAACCGAGAATCGCGTTCGATAGAAATTCAAAACAATTTTCCTCTTATCGCAAAAGCGTGTTTGGCCGACAAGAGGCGAGACGCTTGCTTCGTACATATTGCATGCACGGCCTCCAAACTCAAAATGCTGTGAGCAACTGTACATGAAATACTCACAGCGCAGGGATAGCAAGGGTTGTACATGCACAGCTAGTATAATAGGTAATAGGTATGTACCTGCGATTCGATTCTCAGAGAAGTGAGAAGCTCGTTCTCGGTCATTCTCCTCTACTGTTATTCCTTTTAGTTTCTCTCTCTCTCTTTCTCTCTACCACACAAAATCGCAACTGGGTGTGTGTTAGCTTTCAGAACGAACTTAAATGGTTTTCTAACTCTCGTTAACGCCCTCGTCTGGACCTTACTGGCTTTAAGAGCTTCGTATTCTTCTTCTTATTGTGTCTTTTCTTCATTCCTCGTTCTTCGAGATATCTACTGCCTGTTCAGGATTCGCGAATTGAAACTTTGTAAGGCGAAAGCACCGAAGCTCTTCGCTACTTGTCACGTTCATCAGACATCGAGGTTTATTTAATTTATATCATTGTATGAAGGTCTGACGTTAATTAGATATTTTCTTTAGTTCATGCACGGAAAACCACGCATTCCGTGCATGTATAACCCGGAAAAAATAGCGTTTTGTAATGAGGTGATAGATACTTTTCTGCACGCAATCTCCATGTGGGAATGTATATCTAGATACTTTCCCGCACACCCTTGACAGGCACTAGATTGGGTGGGGGCCAAAATGACGAATGGCTAAAATAGTGAATGGTTGAAACAGTGGATGGCTAAAATAGTGAAAGGTTAAAATAATGAATGGCTGAAATAGTGAATAACTAAAATAGTGAGTGGCTATAATAGTGAATAGCTAAAATAGTGAATGCCTAAACGAGTGATTGGCTAAAATAGTGATTGGTTAAAATAGTGATTGGCTGAAATAGCGAATGGTAAAATGGTCACCCACACGTTTTCTGGTTGAATAAATCTCCCTTCCACTGTCGGAAGAAAAAAACAAATAAAAAAAACAAGAATTACTGGAGTTATCGATGCATCAACCTTTACGCATCAAGTATAGAAAATCACAGCTTCGAATCCCAAGGGATAAATAAAATATCAAAGGTCGATTAAATGGTAGAAGGGAGGAAGCATAAAAAAGAAGAAAGAGTAGCTGCTCTAGTACCATATCCTGAGGCAATGCCGGAAGTGGTACGTCATACTCGAGTCTCACTTCCGGTGAGAAAAGTCTGGACTGGTTTCCACGTCTTCATCTTCAAGGTTTGTGGGTGGTACACCATACACGCCACATCGTCGCAAATCGACCAAAGTCAGCCACTGCACAAAACAACCACTATAAATCCAGTACCAAGAGCAACAAATGTGAAGAAGGCACGTTCACTTCACCAAATCGATAAATCCTCTACTTGCGAATCGAGCTCAACTAGAATTTATGGCATTAATTATCCGACTCGATCAACCACATGTTATATCGTTGCAAGAATAGAATATTCCGAGGATACAATAGCCATCGGATTTTTATGCGTGTTCCTTTAATGAACGAATTCGTCCGGAAGCACAATTCGTTCATTTTCTCTTAGAGGCAGCTTTGTTTTTGTGAATATATATTTTTTTAATGGTCCTCTTTCACCGAGACAAAGTTAATTACAAATTGGCATATTTAAAAAGTATCATCAGAGATGTAGATTGTTTTTCAAAAAAAGCAAAACAATGTCAACACGCCAATTTGTGCAAATTACACGGACATTTTTCAAGTTTTGCTTCATCATAGCATTGATTTCGTGAAAAAACAAAAAATTCCTCGATTTCAGATTACTCTGAATGGTCGAAATCATCGAAAAAAATGGCTTAGAAAAAATGTCCGGATGGATGTGTGTGGGGCAGGCTTGCAAAATTTAAATCGCTGTATCGCAACAACAGCTTTAACAATCAATCTGAAATTTGGTACACTAGTAGAGGAGCAACGCCCCTTACTACGTATAAATTTATGAAAAAATTGAAACATTTTTTCAGATTTTACAACACTTGGAACTTTTCGAATAATGTCTGTATGTACTCTAGCTGCCGCAATTTTTAAGCTAGTGAGGTAAACAGTTCTTGAGAAATAAAGTAACGAAAAATTACGGTCGGTATTGATTTTCAGCGAAATCCATAAAGCGATTCAGATTTTATAGAATTTTGAATTTTCGATAAATTTATGTTCTCGTTCTAATTCAAGTTAACTTGGAGCAACCCTGCTCAAATCTTCTACAAGCACGAATTAATATTCAGCTGCAATAGATATTGAGTTTCGTAAAGATCGGTAAAGAGGTTCGGATTTTATAGGATTCTCAACTTTCGAAAAAATTTAGTTTACGTAACATACGGATTAACATGGAACAAATTTGAGGTACAAATTTGACATGAATCTGCCGAGCGGTTGAAATTTTATGACACTTTGAATTTTTCGAAAAACGTCTCTGGAGCCAAAACAAGTCTGCAAAGTAGAACCTTGCAAATTGCATCCTTATTTTTTTGTTGTTTTTAACAAAGCTTCTATGAGGAAGCCAAAATCGTTCAACATACTTTTTCATAGAGGTAGCTTTATAAAAAGCAAAAAATAATGAGGAACCAATTTGGAAGGTTCTACTTCGCAACTTTTTTTCCGCGTAATGAAGAAGCAATGCTCAAGATTCTACTGTGCAATTTATTCTCCATCGATCGATGTTGGACAAATAATATTGACTCCTGGCCTTGAATGGCCATATTCCATTTGACAATTTCATTACTTCCTTTGGTTTCATTGTTTTTTTTTTTTTTTTTTTACGGCGCATCTTTCCTTTCGTCTATTGTTCCATTTTCAAGGCTGTGGAGTTACATCTGGCTCGCCACTGTCGAAGTAGCAAAAAATGTGAAGAATATCTCGACTAGAGACTGGTACATCCCGTTGCAGACGTTTCTCGCCGCACGGCTTTGGGATATTCACCCCCGAACTACCCCGAGCTATGCCTCGAGGGAGGTTTATTAGATTTACGGCTAGCGCGATGTAGGTACTAGACCCTCGAATTTTCCCCCTTGTTTCTTCCTTCCTCGAGTAAACACACTTTCCGCGGTGCACACATGCTCTATGTCGTATGTATCTACACCGCAGGGCCCTTAAGCGGAGATCTTGCTGCTTGTCGTCTGCGCCTTTTCTGCTTTTTCTACAGGAAAAAAAAAATTCACGTACAAATCTTGAGTCTTCCTTGGGCTTTTCTATTTCCGATCAGATTACTCAAGGACCGAAACTTGAAATTCCGCGTGTGAAGACATAAAAAATAACAACTCACCGGCAATTGGTGTCTACATCGTCAATCACATTTTTATATCCGCCCCATAACATTGCTTTTTTTTTCTCATGTTCCGTAGACAAAACTTCGTTTTCATGAATAAAACACTCGTTATTTAAATTTGAAATAAATAATGAGTGGATAAAAAGGTAATTATTTGAAATCATGATGATAAATTGTGAGTGAAAAACCACTCGTAATTCATTTCGGGTTTAAATGCTGAGCAGAAACCCACTCACAATTCATTTCGAGTTTAAATGATGAGTGGAAATTCATTTATTAATAAATATACCAAGTATATTTATTTTAACTATTGAATATGAAGTTACTATCGGTAAATTCAAGCCAAACATAGTATTTTATTATGAGTAAATTATAATTATGTTATATGTACTGTATCTTGCGTATGAATAATTAAGCAATATAATAATGCAATAATTCGTCTCCAAATAACGACGTAAATAGGAATAAGAAATCGGTTGGTTCAACTAAATTTGACGGATGCGAGCCATAAATTAAATTCAGTAAATTAAATGTTGCTATAATCACAGCATCAAAATGTTTCGCTTTCGGCATCCTCGTTCTCAAATAAACCCATAAATACGTCTTTGAATTTATTGAAAAACTCAACATTATTTTTTTTCTAAATCTAAGAATTACAGAGCACTCCCCTATCAAAATCACAGATGCAGTTCATTTGTCTTTTCGCGAGAAAATCTATCAATTCATTCCACAAGCTACCATTGACGCTCCAGTTCAGTGTAATTGACATTAAATGAATGAGTGCATAGTACACTTATGCCAATCCAATTATTTCAACTGTGAAGAAGAAGAAGCGCAAGAGAAATGTGCGAAACTATTATACACGCGAATGCTTTAGTTTGTACGTAAGAATGTCCGGAGAATTCTGAATGACGATCTAGCCGCACCAATCAATCTGCGGAGCTAAAACAGAAAGAGTGAGAAAAGAGTGAGTACAGGGCGGTGCTCGATAAGTGATTTTAAATTGGCAAGAAGCCGGTTGCGTTTTGCCGTTAGCAGGAGCCAACTCCTCCTCGTTCTTCTTCTTCGTCTTCCTCTTTCAGTCATTCGGCCTATAGTCGTTTGGCAAATGTTCTCTCTTTCGTCCGTTCTTTCGATCACAGTAGTGAACGCGCCCGCGAGCGCCAGTGAGAGTTTATAGCCGCAGGAACGCGAGCGTAAAGCCGATGCCGTACAATCATTTAAATTGCGTTATTTACGAGCAATGCCACGCGAGGAGCGCCGGGGCCGGCGACCCGCGCGGCTCGCCAACAAATTCTCATTCGCCTATACATCTTTAGCTGCTTATTCACCGCGTCTCTCTTTCTTTCTGCGGCTATTTATTAATCGCTTTGCAACGTGTGTATTCAGGACACGAGATCTTATTACGTAGACGCGCGCGATTGCGCGCAGACGAATATTAACTTTTGTGCTGGACCATCGCAATATTCTTCTTCATCGTCTTTTCTGCATTTTTTTTTTTTTTTTTGAGTACGTCGAAATATCGTGTGTTGCGAGCCAAGAGTTTTTAGGTGTATTGACTTGAATCATTGAATGGAAAAACCTATTAAAATATGTTAACGATACTGGGAAAATATTGCCAAGTAGAATTTTGCACATTGCTCCCTCATTA
This sequence comes from Ephialtes manifestator, assembly GCA_963970395.1. Classification (NCBI taxonomy): domain Eukaryota; kingdom Metazoa; phylum Arthropoda; class Insecta; order Hymenoptera; family Ichneumonidae; genus Ephialtes; species Ephialtes manifestator. Next base: position 117,848 of record OZ019975.1, on the reverse strand, counting down.
ATTGTCATTTTTCACAAAACCACCTCTATGAGTATGCATATTTATTAATTTCGGCTTCCTCATATAGGACGTTTTATAAAAAATTTTACTCAATGAGAAAAAAAATGCGCAAAGTTCTACTTTGCAACTTTTTTCGTTACCTATATAGTTCTGGGAAAATTTTAAATCACGTAAAATCTAAACTGCTTTATCGATCACAACCAAATTTGGTAAATAGCAGTGTTAAATGTTATTAAATGTGAGTTAAAGAAAAATCCCATAAAAACCCAAGTTTTTTACAGATTCATTCCAAATTCAATGCCGATCCTCCTTTAACCTAGCTTTATTTACGAAAACTTACTTGGCTCAATAGCTAAAAATTTGCAGATGCTAGAGAACGTACAAACATTTTTTTGAAAATTGCAAAGGCAAATAAAATTTGAAAATATTTTTTAATTAAAAAAAAATTACTACAAACAAAGGCGTTGATCAGATATTGTGATATGTAAGTTTGAATTTTTTGAAAGCCAAGATGGACGACAATGGGGTCGGATCAAATCCCATTTTCCATCCTGGACACATAATTTTTACGCGGGCAACAGTTGTCGAAAAAATTTGAGTCTCGGAAAACTAACCAAGTAATTCAATGTACCATGAAAAAAATTCTGCACAGTAAAAATATGTGAATAATAAAATGGTATCTATATATCTTTCTTTCTGCGGCTATTTATTAATCGCTTCGTAACGTTTGTATTCAGGACACGAGATCTTATAACGTTGAGGCGATTGCGCGCAGACGAATCTCACCATTTATGCTGGACCATCGCAATATTCTTCTTCATCATCTTTTCTGCATTTTTTTTCAATTACATCCAAGTATCGTGTTGTCGCGAGTGAAGAATTTCAGGGCCGCTATTGTCCATGTAGATATGTGTATGTATAACAATGACCTCGAATCTGCACCTCGATAAATCTGCAATTGCAATCGCGTCAAAGAGAAGATAGTCCTCGTTGAATCACCGAAGAATTCCTGGACCATTCACCCACCGATGGAACTTGTCGATGGAATGTTTACCGTAGAGATACCGGAGAGACGGAGCAGGGTTCGATGACTCGAGAATCATTCGATTCACGTAGATCATTCGGGGAATTGCAATTTGCAGGTGCTACTGACCTCAGGACAAATTCTCCGGGCGAATTTCCAAGTCTTTGAGGATCCTCGTTATTGAGTTGAGTGAATTGCACTAGGAACTGTCGTGTTTTCACTATTATGCACTGTTGGGGAATCTGGTAAAATTCTATGACCCGAGTCCTTATGGAAATTCTAGAATTTATGTCGAAAAATGGGCTTTATCTAGAATAGTTTGTGGTTATTTCAAAATTGTCAAGAATTGTATATATTGACATCCTGATAACGATCGAATATAATACCGTTCGATTCGAACTTAAAAAAATTTCAAATAAAAAATTTGAAAAATTATTGAAAATTTAAAAAAATATGGAATATTCGTAAAATCCTTGAACTTTTTAAATCGAATAGTTCTATTCGATTCGAACCCGAATATTCGATATTTTCGAACATTTGCACGCCCCTAAAATTAATCTATGATACACATAACTGCGAGTGGACCATTATTGCGGTGATAATGATAAGTTCCCAACTTCAAATGGCGTTATCATCATAAAAATTGAGAACATTTTTTCCAAAGATTTATTTGTATGGAACCTTTCATACTTAATGCGATGACATTAAATCCGAGTGAATAACCAATCAAGCACGTGACATTATCGGGAATTTCACTCTCCCTACTCCCGGATTCAAGGGCGAATGAGACGTCCGTAAATCAAAACGTTAAGGCCAGCCTCTTAATTTACCGATGTAAGCTACGTGAAGGTAATCTACGAGAGATTCCAATGTAATTGTACTTACTGACATAATATTGATAATTAGAAACGTAATTAAAAGAAACATAATTCTTCCAAAAGTTCTCGCTAAAATGACTAGCGATCCTTTCCACATAATGCTGTTAGTAACCTACATACCAAAATCAAGCTGCTCAGAAATAACTGCGAATAATAATTACATGTATCGTTTTAAAAATCTACATTGATCAGGTGGAAATGGTAATAAAAAAAACGACCCTGGTTGGTTGACAATACTACTTCATCTTATACTGTCATCAACGAACATACCTAAATCAACCTGCTCTGAAATTGCTTCAGATAATAATTACTTGTATCGATACGGTCATTTTTTCTTTAAAAAAAAAAAGAAAAAAAACACGAGTCTAGTTAGTTGACTAGCACAATACTACTTCACGCCGTGCTGTCGTCAGCTAACATATCTGAATCGGCTTGTTCAGAAAATCCCATGGATCATTAATTAGTCATATCGCTTGAAAATCTGCAATGATCCAGGAGCTACGTATTGGCACGCGACATCAGGACTTTGATAAATAGACAGCCAAGCAAGATAAGATCTCCCGGATGGACAACCACTTGTCCATGAGTTTAGTCTTGCCTTTACCTCCATGGAGCAGTTGTCACAAATGTCCAGGTGCGATAAGATGCAGCAATAAGTTATTCTTGTGTCTTTTGCCACAGTAACCTTGGCGATTGTTGGATTAGCGCGCGGAACGAATGTAACGAGTACTGGCATTATTACGTATGTCCACAAATACGCATGTATATAGCTGATCATTCTCAGAGCCGACGTTTTGCGAGGAGATAGGCGACAATGTGGGCGTGAACGCGTTCGCGATACAGTTGAGATGTTTCTTCAATGATGTAATCGCTGCCGATCGCTAGAAGCGACAACCGCACACTAACCTCCGTTGCACAGTGCATTGCTGCCAAAGAGCAGCGGGAGTGTATGTAACGCGACCAACAGGACGACATCAATCACCTCCAAGCACATGTAGACAATTCGTTTCGTTTCTTTTTTTTTTTTTTTTTTTTTTTTCATTATTTATCGATTTGTCTCTCAGTACCGTAAACATTTTTTGAGCAGCCGGCGAACTTCCTTTGCATTTTATGATCTATACACTGAAAAAAATGGAAGGAATTTTTTATATCCCTTAGTATGTTAAATTTACAAACTCGGTATATGAAATAGAAAGTAATATCAATTCTGTAGTAAATTTACCACACATCGGAAATTTATAAAATACAGAGGAATATTCATACACGAGATGCTCAAACTTACAGTACTTGTATATTAATAAGGCGATTCATAGGGAGGTGTTTTAAAACTTATGTACCTGTGTACGAAAATAATGGCCAATCATTAAATTCAATATACGTTTTTATATTATAATATAAAAACGTAAAGAAAAATCTGCGTCTGGGAATACTAGCCAAGCGTTAGATCCAATCCACTATACCATGAACAAATATACAACACAGGATAAAAAAAATATATCGAATAATAAAATGGTATCTATATACTTGATCTACACTTTATGAAATTTTATATCTATATTCTTAATGTTCTCTTTAGGAAATGAGAATGCAAGATTTTTGAGATTTCTAGCATCGGTTACAAAAAATATTTAATCTGAAACTATTTGTAGATAAATCCCCTTTACTATTCCGAGAATATTTTCAGCAGATCCAACCCAAGGTACTTGACATCTTCCTGCTCATGTAGCAAGAGATTACAAAGTGATTATAAATTGACATCACCATTCGTTATTAATGTTAAGACGGGCGACATTATTACGACGAAAAGAAATTATTTTACGAGTTCTATTTCCGCCGAATCTCCCCAGTAGTTTTCACCGATTGACCTCAGGATTAACTTACAGATCGTTGTCCCTCGATGCTATAATTATTTGTTGGACGTGCATGTTTTTCTTTTTTTTTTTTTTTCTCCGGGGCCTCGCAGTATGCGACGTCTTTCAACAATCACGAGGACACCAACACTTGGCTTAATTATTCCATTGTGGGGAAGAATAATATACGATGGTATAGTCATGCTGCAAGCCTGATTCAACAACATGAGCAGCAACATCATCATTGCATACAAGAATAGACAGTCACTAGCAAAACTGGGAAGTTGTGGGCGAACTCGTCCTTGAATTTAAACTCGTGAATGATCGTGCTCCATTGAAATTCAATCTGGATAGTCATCGCTGCATCGCGGCAATTAACAATGCGGCCGAGTGATTCCATCAACATTGTTGCACCACTTATCAACTTAACAACGTGCCGTTTTACGATGACAGCGTAACTCTAATAGCTATTCTAAGTTGGTTATTAGGGATGTGCGAATGTTCGAAAATATTGAATATTCGGCTTCGAATCGAAACGAATTATTCGATTCGTACTTCAAATCGAGTATTCACGAAAAAAAAAAAGATTAGTTGTCATAACCAAGAAATGAGTTGACACAACCAATCGATTATTCTATTTCCCTTATAACTCAAATAGCAATACCAACGACTCGAAAGGTAATACCGACGATTCGAATGGTAGAGCCAACTATTCGAGTGGTGGTCCCAACGATTAGATCAGATAACCCAACTAATCTGGCGAGAACTAATCGTGAATAGTTGAGGTTACTATTCGATATGGTTAATGCAACTAATTTTTTAGACATTGTGTACAGCAAATCGAAAACGTAGTTGCCACAATCAAACATTTCTTTCCGTGTTCGATGATCTCGTTCGAATATTTGAGATTTATTCGAATACTCGAGATTTATTCGAGTATTCTATATATATTAGAATATTGAAACTCATTTGAACACTCGAATTAACCGAATATTCACTTCGACTGGATTACTATTGGTTATCACAGGAGAAAGAATAACACAGCCTACGATACTTAGAATATGTGTTGCCTCATTATAAATCTCATTTATGACTTCAATGAGAATAACCAACAAAAAGACTTAGCATCATGCAGTCTAGCTTTTACAGTGTTACTGACGCAGGAAATGCTTGATACAAAAGTTCCGGAAAAGCTGCAAATACTCTGAAAACTTTCTAGCATGTAGTATTTGTGAGAGAGTTTACAGCTAATGCCACAAACTTTCCAGATGACTGAATTTAAATTAGCACACAATGTCGAAGCCGTCAAGTTATTATCAAACATATTTGTGCTGAGAGCGAATCGAAGTAGCATAGACAACGATGAAATAAGGGTTTCATTGTCGAGTACTGCGCCTCTGTAGAACAATGACGGAGTTTCCCGAACGGGATAACAGTCCGATGATGCTATGACTAAAGTTGTACCGCACGTTTTCATCGCTCCATTGCCATGTGTTGATGGGATATTCCTACATATTTACGTGAACTAGACGACCCAAAAAATAAACTTTTTTTTTTCTTTACTTGCCACATCAAAAAATTATAGTCTTTTCGCACGACGTTTTCATTTTATGAGATTTAATATTATGGTATAAACCAGAGTTTTCGCAAGTGTATAGTAAAAAAAAAAATTATTACACATTTTAATAAGCGTTTTATTATTAAATCATAACAATAAAAAAAAAAATAATCACAGATAAGGCTAAATTGTACAAAGAATAATTTTTACATGTCCTTTATCAATTTTATACAAATTTTCACAGTATTCCTACCAAGGACGATGGCAGTTTGTCTTACGTAACCGTTTTTTGGAAAAGTAAAAAAAGAACATATGTTTATCCAAAATGGAATAAGCTGGACACTATGCGGCCTACATTTTTTTTTGCGATACACGGAATTTAAGGTAATTACTCAAGCTATAAAATGTTGTCATAGAAAGTCCACCGTGTTAAAAAATTATGGTATCCGCCCAAAGGATAGATCCGATTTTCTACGTGTCAATCAAATGGGAAATACAAAAGCTCGTTGCATCACCTCTAAAAAAAATCGGACGAAGCTTTTCTTTAACGAGGGTGAAAATTTAAAAAAAGTTTCTTTTTTCTTTTGGCAAATTAAAAAAGAACATTCATTTTTAAGGTAAATAAAAAGAATTTTTATTTTTTTAAGGCAAGTAAAAAAAAAGTTGTTTGTTTATTCAGGCAGTCTAATGTATACAGATGACGAGTGTATACTTGCTGAGGCATTCGTTGCTCCACTCGTTTCTCTCTTGGATTATACAGATTACGCAATAATAATATATAACGTTTGTAGCTATTCGTGGTACTTGTATTGGCGGAAGTTTGTGCGGTCGCTTTGGCAAACCAAGTGAATTGATGTTGAAGCGGGTTCTACACAGCTGGTTGAAGTCTCCTATCGATGTTTCTCATCGATGTTTTATTTTATTATAATGTCTCGAGGCCGGATCGCGATGAAGGTCCGGTAACCGAGTGAACCTCTTCCTTCTTGTCCTCTCTTTCTCTTTTATTGCTGTCTTGTTCCAACAAGAGTACGGGAGGTCCGCGGAAGCAACAGAAGCTGTGCTTTTGCCGCCGAAGAATCTTAAATCTCTGGTTCAGTTATTGTCCATTAAATGCATTTAACGAATGGCGAAGCAGAACTGCCTAGGGCTAGCGAATGGCACGCTTGTAAAGAAGCCTATCGCTATAACGTTTAACCTATCTATTCATCTCTTTCAGCCCGGCGGAGATGCGACGCTCCGATAACACATCTCTACTTGCTAAGAGTAACGAACTCGGACGCTACTGTATTACTATACGGTGAAGGCAGTGGATTGCCTCGCTAACTCGTTTGATACACTACGCGTAAAGATATATACCAAATATTTCGGTTTGAGTGAAGCTGAGAGTAAATTATGATTTTCGGTAATCATTGCAACCAGAGAAATTGATTTACATGGCTTTATTTACATAATTTATGTAAATTATGAATCAATTTATCAAATAAGCAATTTATTACAAATAAATTTTGTTAAAAATTAATACGATTTATTTGTATGCAATAAATTATATTTGATCGAAATAAAATCATATTAGGCCGAAAATTTATTACGCTGAAATAAATTTAAAAAGAAAAAGAAATTGTAAATCAAAATAAAAATGGAATTTATTTCATTTAAATAAATTGTATTGATTTCGCCTAAGTTTCATTTAAACGAAATAAAGTTTAATTCATTTGACAGTGAATCAAATGAATGGATTAAAAAATTAATAGATCCCGTATTTGATTCAATTAAACCCATCATATCGATTTCTCTGGGTGTGGTATTATTTTTATCCAAGCTTAACGGAATTCTTGATGTAATAATATATTCGAGACTTTGGATTCCGAGTAGTAAAACTAATAGTGAATCACGACTTTCCATCTAAACGAAATTCAGTGTGATTTATGATTTTTACTACCATCACTATTGTTTTTATTCACGCTGAATTAAATCTATTATATACTGCTATGATCTAAGCGTTAAATATTGCATGATGCAAGTTATTTAGTTATTTTTATATAAAATCTCTACATTTTTTTTTGTACATGATTCTATAGATATTCGGTGCTGAACATTGGATACCAGATTTAGTTTATTATTTAAAAGAATAATAATGGCCGAAAAAAAATCTGAGTGTGAAATTTCACGCTTGCTACAATCGTTATAACTTTTATGTACGTTCAACTGTAAATTAGCGATTTTTTTCTCATTTAGATATTGATGACTTTACCATTTGACTTGGCGTGGGCAGATAATCGTTTTGCAGGTTATGCCTGGATTTTTTTTTCTCCCCATTAATGCTATCAATGTTCGGTTCGAATTTAGTCACACTTACGGTAGGATCATTATCTCCATCATAAATAACATAACTATAATCCAAATGCTATAACGTATGTCGTCTTTTTATGAGAGTCAGTGGAGTCTGAGGAATAGCTTGCAAAACAATTTAACGTCCACCACCGCATCATTGACGGTTGACGGGCGTAAAAAGATAGGCGTAAAATATGCGGTCTTGAGTCTTCCTTTCTTTCTTTTTGCTTTCCGGATGTGAATTTGCTGTGGACCAACGACCGACTATAAATCTGCGGTTGACACGTAGACGGTTCTAATGTCTTCGACCAATGCAGTTCTGATGAAATACAATGTCTGCGGTTTTACCTCTAATAAATATAGCACCTGTATACACATGAAGTCACGGAAAAAAAAAAATTGTATAAAATTTAAAGAACTCCCGAATAAAAAAAATATTGTAATTAATAAACAAATTGGGTAAATAAAAAAATGGTTAAATAGGAATCATTCGTATATTATAGTCGCGAGATTAAACCGTCAAGGGTGTGACAATTTGTTTATTAATTACAAGCATTTTTTTAGTCGGGAGTTTTTTCATTTTGATATAATTCCTTTTATTTTATCATTTTAATATCGACTAAAAAAAAATCTTGCATTTTGGAGAAAAAAAAAAAAACATGGCGATGACACAAATCGAGAAAAGAAGTTGGTGAAAAATAAATCTCAACATCTCAAAAAATTAAACGGCAGTACTTGGGGAGTGTGCCAAGTATCCTGTATGGGTCGTTCCACACCAAGTCGATCATTCATTTGCCATCACGCCAATTTTCCTGTAGTTTCTAAGCATAATAATGGAAATTCTATGAAATGATTTCCATTCCGATTTTTCTTGAGAAAAATCGGAATGGATTCGGTCTTACCGAAAAAAAGCTATTATTACTTTATTTTGTCAAAAAATGGGGGAAATTTTTTTTGTGCGTGTATGGACATTTTTTTTGTTAAACCGTACATTCAAAACGTTAAATTTTATCTAGGTACAATTTTTTTTGTACGATCGGTAATATTTAATATACAGCGAATTGAAACAAATGAAGCATAAAAAAATCATTATTAAATTTTGGGCAAACCGTTGATGCTAGAATTCTGAAATAATTTATGGAAAGACTCTGAGAAAGTTTTGAAAAAATTATCAACACTTTTTGCGACGGTGCTAAATTTAGGTGGCCTACTTGTAGGGAATGATCCATATGGTTCATCATTATTCAATGTTCATATTAGCGTAGAAATTCGTCGGGAATAAAAAGAAATGATATTATGCGCATTTGATGGTAGAAGAGAAGATGGTTAATTTTTGCACAGCTTCTCTGTGATTAAAATGCGTATTTTATCGTGATATTACAAATTCCTTAAACAAATAAATAATCTCTCTAGGCGCCTGATTTCTCGACCTCGATAGAATCCTTGGCAGGAAGCAATTGAGAAGAGTTGGTTCTTGATGCTATCGTTAATCCCATCTTAATCCTCTGGCTTCTGTGGAATGTATCTATTTTTTCATTCCTCATCGGAGGATGTACCATCTTAACGTTAAAAAAATAATCCCCATAGAGTGACGTGTTAAGATGAGTTTGAATCATGACTTGATAGATTCACTCTTTTACTATTTAGTAGCAACGTGGCTTTTATCTTACTTGAAGTCTGTGTTTGAATTATTTACGGTCTGGATCAAACTCAAAAGTCTTGTGACACAAATCGAAACCAGAAAAGATTTTCGAACGATTTCAGATGACTCAAAATTTTTATTTATTATTAATTCATTTGAATTTAGTCTCCATGAGTATTTATAATTACAAGATGGATCAATGATACTACAAAGTGACAGCTTTGAATATATTTTGAGACATCTGTTCGGCATGGTACAATGTGACACGGAACGCCCAAGAACCTAAAAATTATATATTGATTATATAAAAAGTATATATAACTTTGAACACAGAATTGGGCAGAATTGAGTTTATCGTTTTGGAATTGGAGTTCGAGACGGTTATTCGAAAAAAAAATTTTTAACTTTATTTGGTCAAAAAATGGCGGAAATTTTTTATGATCGCTATGGAAAATTTCTTTTTTTTTAAATTACGTTCAAACATTTTTATTTTATACAGGAACAAGTTTTTTGTACGATCGGTAATTTTAAATATGCAGCGAAATGACAAAAGAAAGATAAAAAAAATCGTTATTAAATTTTGGGCGTAAATTCTGCAATAATTTATGGATTTTCGTGATACTCTAAAGAACGTGAAAAAAAAAAAAATTATGAACACTTTTTGCGACCATGCTAAACTTTGGAGGCCCACTTGATATCAAATGATCCATATACTCTATATATAATTTTTTCACTTGGGTCGAAAAAGGCGATAATACACGAATCTCGTGTCTTGTTCCGCCGCCGCTCGGTGGGGGGTCCGTGATTGGTTCTGCCGAATGTGTACTGCCTATATAAATTCATGAGCTTCAAGCCAGAGATAGAAACTTGGAAAAGGTCAGGAATATTCTGACTTCCTCTTGATAAACAGTAATTTGCCCATTTGACATTTCCGTTCTCATTGTCAGATTTACTCTCGACCTCAAGGCTCATCACCAAGTCCAGGCATCATAAAAGAAATTCTATTTATCACAGTTCCGTCAACCGCAGAATATAATTACAGGCATGAAAAAAAAAAAAAAAACAACGTTAGTTACAAGCTGCTATAAAATGTAGTTGAAGTTATAGAAAAAAATAGTTCCTGTGACTCACATACCCGCAAGCCATGCAGAAACCGACCATATTTATAATATTTGTGTATATAAAATTCCAAGCATATTTTAACTAAAACTATTTATAAATTGTTGACAGCAATTCATGAAAAATATAGCAATTCCAATTACTAAGTTATGGTATTAAAAATACAATATCGTAATTACGTTATTAATTACAATTGATTCGGTAACATGGAAAAAATACTTGAGGATTTTTTAATACTCATTGGAATTTTCTTTTTCTTAATTTATTTATTTACCGGCTGAACCCATTTACAGGCCGATTCAAATACATGGGCCAAACATAGCAATGAAGATTAGAAAAAACGTAATTAATTAGAATAAACTATATAATATGAACTCGCCATAACAAGATAGTTAATTTTTATACGATTACCTAAATATTAACTTTATAAAATTTAAAAGTTCAATGTCAAGATTTAAAATTGTTTAATTATTTGTTACACCAACCATGACTTTAGTTGACATAACCAATAAATTGGTACATATGTTCAACTAATTAATTATCTGACCCGTATTTAACAACAACAAAAAATTGATTGTCCCTAACTAACCTGTTTTTCCCGTAAACGTCACTGTTAATCGCAATATTTGCACCGACAGAGCTTTACAAAAGGTCGGATTCACGCCGGATGTAACAATACAGATTTTCTACTAGAACAATTGATCAAGTCACATACTCCGCGACAATAAAGTATTCAAAAATGACAAATGTCTTGTCATCAATTTTCATCAATTTAAAAGCATGCCATACATTTTCTTTTTCTTTTTTTGGGTCACAAAGTTAACTATGCGTACGTAGATCTGTTATTGCGATTGATGTTTCATGCGAGGCTTCCGCGTGGCATCGAATGTGCCACTCCTACTGTGCCGCAAGATTAATATAACATAATTATTAGTCATCGTTGATGAAGTCTCTCTCTCTCTCTCTCTCTCTCTCCCCCTCTCTCGCGCTCTCTATGTATATCTTTATTATGTATCTTCCTGAGTGTCTTCAATTTAATATCTCTGCGATGACTCCGTCTCGATAGGATGTTTATTATGCTACGCGTTAATCGGTCGCTGCACATCAGACGGATGCGTGTGAAAAAAAGTTAGGAAGGGGAAGTATGTGCGGTAAATACCTATAGAGTTGGAACAAACGTTACTGCAAGACAAGCTGGCGTCACCGAGATAGAGCCAAGCCACGACAGTGATGCATGCACTCGATTTGACCGACGAGAGGGAATCGTTAGCTTTGCCCGATGAACTCATCAACGCGCATTGCGCACCCGTGACATAATTTGCGACACATGTGCTCTTCCAGAGAGAGAAAGAGGTAGATGAATGCCAGTCCTCACACATGAATGCGCATATAACAATTAAAAAGTCAACGCAAACGCGAACGCTCATTTAGTCCCGTGCGTGTTGTTTTTTACACGTCACTCTGCTCTTATTATAGTACTATTTATCAAACGATTGCAAGATTCGTGGTAAAATGCACAGGGCACGCGACAGTCACGTCAATTGTCGCTCGAATTATATGAAGGTCAATTCGGCGTGTCGCTGTAATAATTTGCATAAAAATCTAGGGTTACTCGGAATTTGCGATGCAACAAGCTTAGATTGACTGACAAATCGACCGGAGTTGAATCCTGGTGTACAATGTCTTTATCATCGATATCGTGGTGTAATAGATTCCACTTGTATCTCTAACATTTATCGTTATTATTCTTATTATATAGCATTAGGGTGGTCCACATTCGCTTTTTATTTTTTTTCTGACTGGGCACGTTAAAATTTTATGAGAAATACTGTGAAGAAAAAAACTGACATTGGAGCTTTGGTAGCGAACTCCAAATAATTTTTGACATGTCAGTTTTTTGGAGTTTTTTTTTTCAGTATTCCTTATAAAATTAACGTGCCCGGTCGAAGTAAAGTAAAGAGCAAATTTGGACCACCCTAAAGTTTTTCTAAACTCTAATTTCACACTCTGTTGAATTCTCAGAATAGGGATTAGTTTTTCTACAGCAATCACTAACTTTGTTAGCATAATTACCTGTTCCATCGGGTATTAGGAAAAAAAGTACCCCGGAAAAAAAGTACCCCGGAAAAAAAGTCCCCGGAAAAAAAGTACCCCGGAAAAAAAGTCCCCGGATAAAACGTTCCCGGAAGAAAGTCCCTCGGAAAAAGTCCCCGGAATTAAAAAATCACATATAAATTTGGTACACAAGTGGAGCAACTGCCCGTCTTTGGTTACTGCAATTTTCAACAAAATATATAGTGAAATTTCGGTTTTATAGCCTTTTTAATTTCTTTAAGTGTATGAATACTCCGTAAATGTTAGGATACTCGAGATGATTAATCTGAAGACCGACTTTATACATCCCAATTTTCAATAAAATCCGGCTTTGCACCCACACCGATCAGATGCTAAATTTGGAGATCGACTTTATACACCCCAATTTCGAATAAAATTCGACTTTGCACCCACACCGACCAGATGCTAAATTTGGAAACCGACTTTGTACACCCCAATTTCAAATAAAATCCGACTTTACACCCACACCGACCAGATCCTAAATTTGGAGACCAACTTTATACACCCCAAATTCAAATAAAATCCGATCTTACACCCACACCGACCAGATGCTAAATTTGGAGACCGACTTTATACACCCCAACTTCAAATAAAATCCGACTTTGCACCCACACCGACCAGATGCTAAATTTGGCGACCGACTTTATACACCCCAAATATTCATATTTTGCTGAAGTTAATACCATAACGTAAATTTTAAAAAAATTCAAAATTCCATAAAATCGGAAGCGATTTTCTCATTTTGGCCAACTTCAATACCAAACTCCATTAAATGTACCTGCACTAATGGAGAACTATTGAGCAAGATATGCTAACATTTACGAAAGAGCATTCACGCTCTTTTTTTAATTTATTTAAAATGCTATAAGACTCGAAATTAACGATACATTTTGTCAAAACTTGCGACAATCAAAGGCGGGCTCCTACCACACTTGTGTACCAAATTTTAGCTCAATCGGTCGAGCGGTTCTTGAGTTACAGGTGATTTTTAAATTTCGGGGACTCTTTTTCCGTGTACTTTTTTTCCCCGGTACTTTTTTTCCGGGATCCGCGATCCATCGCCATAACAGTATTACTTGCCAAAAACATCTTTAAATCGTATCAGAACAACATTACGAAAGCAATATAGAAATAATACTATCACACACCAATTTTTTCACATTACATAAAATTATTATTAGCACATTGTTGGTCGGGCTATACATAAAATAAAACACATAAAACAATGCAAAGGAAAGAAATGAAAAAAATCAAAGTGAGAATTATTAAGATACACTTAGGATAAGACATAATTTTCATTTTTTTTTAGCATTGTAAAATAATCATATAAATTCATGGTAATCTGATAAAATACTACTCTTTGTTTTCTCTGCTCCCAGTGATTAACTTTTTGTTACTAACGATAACCGATTTGCCGATAGTTCCCTGGAGTCTCGTTAATACCCACAGTCAAAACGCTAGCTCAATAAATACGTCCGTTCGTTGAGTTTGCAAGCTTCCACGTATTCGTATCTACGCAGCCTTTATGGCTCACTCCTTCTATCGTCCACAATGAGTTACTGTATAGCGTTACGTACGTTTGTGCGTATTTTCAACGCACCATTCCTCTATTATGTATAACATATACATTTGAATGATTGTATACAGTTTTGTACGGTTAATAGAGGTTCGCGAGGTTCATTGTCTCATAACGAAACTCGAGGACTGTCACGGCGTCGTGATTACCAGCATCACTATGCGACAGCCGGAAAGATAAAGACCGTACGACCCGATTATTCGACATTTGATATATTTGGAGCACTTGTTTTGTCTCGAATTGAATGACCTACGAGAACGTGTTCGATATTGCATTTACTGGTATTTCAAAAGATTGTCACAGTGGTTGATACTCATGTCGCAATCATAGAAAATTCTGACGTCGGTAATTTGTCAGCAACCCAAGTTTAAAAAAAACGTATATATGGGCTATTCCTGATGGCTAACTCAATAAACGTTCGACCCAATTCCAATTCGCTCCATACTTTTTTATACCACTGTATATGCTCGAAAAAAGACTTGAAATTTTTATTAGATTTTTTTTTTCTCAAACTTTTTTTTTTCATGAATGTTTTAAATAAAAATTGTGGGCATCAATAACAAAAAAATTTGAAATTCTTCTCAAAAATCCTGTATTAGGTATCCAAATTTTTGAGTTACGACCCAGAGTGGGTTAACGTTTGCGTCGTTTTTTAGGCCATTTTTTCGAAAAAAGAAAGCCGTTAAAAATTGAAAGAAATGAAACAAGAGATGGCGGTTGATGGTCGGTTGTTGCGTAAATATTTTATACTATAACCGGCTTCCCTTTTTATTAGGAGGGGAAGGGGTTAGTGAAAAGACGTAATAAAAATAAAATAATTATACGAAAAATAACCAAACTCGATTTAATAGTGATACAACAAGCTCAAAAAAAAACAAAAGAAAAAACTCAATACAAGAACTCGGAATGAAGGGAATCTAATAGCTCGCGTTAACTAAATAACTATAATGGCAAAACTCAAATGGGCGCCAGCTACGTGACGTGTAGCACCGTTGGGAAACCGACAGTGGGGAAATTTCAGAGTCCGGAGGACGTCGGGAATTTTCTAAGTCCCGGCGACGTCGAAAAATTTCAGAGTCCGAGAGGACGTCGGAAATTCTCTAAGTCCCGGCGACGTCGAAAAATTTCAGAGTCCGAGAGGAGCTGAAATTTTTCTAAGTCCGACTCTGTCGAAAATTTTGTAAGTCCCAAGACTGTCGAAAATTTTCTAAGTCCGGGCGACGTCGAAAAATTTCAGAGTCCAGCACGGTCGGGTGGGGGAAATGGTGGGGGTTACCGGTGGCAGGGACTCTGGGTGTCACGGGGGGGAAATATGCAAACTACAGGGGACAAAAAAAGATTAATAACCAAACTATGGCCAAATGGGGAAAAATTAATAACAAAAATATGGCAAAATATGGAAAAAATTAATAACAAAAATATGGCAAAAAGTGGGGTAACTCGGCTAGCCAAAGTAGAGACGATTTCAGGGGGAAGGGTTCCCGAACTCTATGGCTTCTTAATTATTACCTCGGTATGGCTGAAAGGGGGGGGGGGGGATGGCATGGGAATATTCGCTAATGGGGCAAAACTATAAATAAAATCGGAAAGAAAATTAAGGTTAAATGTCGCCGAGATAGTCGCGATCACCACCACACTACCTCGCACGCAGAAAACACAAAATAATCGCTAATTAAGTCTAAGGAAAACGTGCCGGTCTCCACGGGGTGGCAGCCGGTTGACTCGATATAAAACTGAAAACTACAAACTCTAATGACTTAAAAAAAATACAGGGCGAAAAGGGGAAAAAGGGGTCTCACAACAAATAAAAAATTACTCACGCTAATTATCACACACACACACACACACACAATCCTAGTCCCGTGGACAACTCCCACGAGGACTCGCAAACTTGACTATATTATTCGAGGGAGGACACGGCGACGGCGAAGCTCGAAGTCATAAGCAACTGTCATCCTTCTTCTTCCTCGATGTTTTCGGAGACCCTCGTCGATCCTCGGGACTCGTCGGCTCCCGAGCACTACGGAGCTTCGACATCGATCAACGGATCGAGTGTGGCTGGTCAGTGGCGCTCGAGCAGTGCAGTGGCGAGGCAGCGTAGCACAGCTGGCTGGAGTGATCGCCGCGGGCCGTTTGAGTACCGCTGGCGATCCTAGTAGTGCGAGTACACCCACGCAGTTGGGCGGCTAACTCCAACTTATGTCCACACGCGTGTGGAGGCTACTCGTGTGGTGCGGGGTGTACTCATCAGCTGGCTCGGATGCTGTCCGGGGTCAGATGGTTTTTCCAGCCCACACTCTCCCCACGTCACTCTGTCTAAGCTGCCGTAGCCTCTTATCTCGTCCTTGAGGGCCTCCATGGTCTCCGGGGGGCTATTACTCATTTCACATTCATACTAGGGATGGGAAGGGGGGTAAAGGGGGGGATTTCTACACAAAATATTTCTATAAACTAAATCCAAAAATACTGCTCTAAAATACCAAAAACAAAATATAAGCGGAGTGTGATGGCCTTCGAGCCAGCCTGCGGGGTGGAGCTGGTACAAAATCTACCGTGTTACAATACATGGAACAAGATTATTTTCGAATTGCGCTGAAGCTTTTTTATATCGATATAAAAAAATGATATTTTTAACACTCTATTTGTAAATTTCTCAAATCCAACCATCAACCAACTATTCTTGGCCATGATGAAACGTTGCTTTATGGTTGATTTTTTAAATACCAATCATTGGTGGTTACGTGAGACTATTACATTGTAAAATCTTCTTTTTTTTTAATCTTCATCATTGACAAATACAATATTGGTATATTAAAATGAACATTACAATACTAACGTACTTGAATTTTCAAATGCCAGTATCATAGCATTCTTAAACTATTCTTAAATTTGCAATAAAAGTATATTAATATGGAATTCATATACCCGATTCGTAAATCTCATATCGTTTTATATATTAAATTGCCTTGCATTTTTACCAGTGTAGTTTATGGTCGATTCTATGACGCACTGTTTAAAAAATTTACTAAAAAATTACAGTACCAGAGTGAAAGTTTTTATTCACAACCTGTATCATAAAATTATTGTCAATCTGTACTAGATATTTAAAGTAACAATACTGACAAATATTTGAGAAATTTGTAAATTTTCTGTTATAAAATACTAGGAATTTACATTCTGTATTCTTTTTGTGGATGTCGTTTGTAAATTACGTCCACATGTTTGTTATGAAATCAAAAGTCACCTACAATAAGAGTAATGTTTTTGAATTTCTGAATTTAAAGTTGTGGTTGACCGAAAATTTATTATCCACATTCAATATTTTTGTTCCCAAGACTTGTAAAAATTAACGTTTTGAAAAATTCCATCATGTTGAACAACTAATTTTTATACAGTTATGAAAATTCTGTATATGAATTTTTGTAACACGTGCATGAACAGCGGTGCTTTTCATGGCAGTTTTGCGGGCCGAAAGTGGCTAGTTTCATAGCAGTGTTGAAACGATAGATTGGCGCATGCGCAATTCGCGATTCCTTCACTTTCGAGCCTAGGGTGGAAAGTTGGTAACCTTACTTTTCACTGCTCGCCCCGCAAAACTACCATTCAAAGCACCACTATTCATGCACTTGTTACAAAAAGTATGGTGTGCAACACGGGCCAAAATTGGCGTTTGCGACGCGTGTGATTGCCGCCCGAGCGAAGCGAGTCGCAATCGCCAACTTTCGGCCCTTGTTGCACGATATACTATTAAAAATCAGTTAACTAATATTGATTATTTTTCGGGCCTGGATGGTATTCTCGGTAATCGAGTTTCAATTGTTAAAAATTTCATAATCGTAATTTCACCCGGATATTCCACAGTTTCACTTGTTTTCAACCAATGTAACACATTCGGATTGACATTTTGGCCTGTCGAAAATTGGGTTAATGTTTCCTCGAATACTGCTCTCTGCTTAGCTGAAATCCAGATCCGAAAAATAATCCGACAAATACCCCTCGACCTCCAAAATTAATCGTAATATTTCCCTCCAGTTTCCCAGCTTAGCAACGATCGGAATAAGTTTCGCACAAAAAATTTACCATTCGAAACTTGTTCCTCTCGTTGGTCAGCATCGAAACAATCGAGAAATATTCCGATAATTTTGAAGGTCTTGGGATATTACTACTGAGAACTTGACTGAAATTTTACAATTTTTGACATGTAATAACTAGATTACTACAAAAGTTTTGTAATATTCATTAAAATATTTGAAAATTTAATCTTCACTTACATAAATTTACCCTAATAATGTTAATTTTACAGCGAATGATATACTAATAATTATTTCATACACCAGTTTTGTAAATTCCATGTTACTTGTCACAATAAATTTATAATCTTTTTCAACAGTGACGGATAAGATTCCCGAGGATATTGTTAATTTATTAAATACGATAAAATTAAATTTAATATGATTAATATAATATACATAATATAATATCGTCTGATAAAATTATAGTTTTATCAGACGACAGCTCTGGCAAATTTAGCAGCAGCTCGAAGCACTACCAGATCGAATAACAGCTTATAATTCGCCTTCGTTACAATTGTCTCAGAATGCAGATCCCCAAGAACATCTCGACCATTTGATAAATTCAGCGTTTACAGTTTAACCGGATTACGACTCACCTGAAATACTCTACACTCCGGGCGATAGGATTTCGGATAGAGAATATTCTGTTTTGTCTAAAAAAAAATCCCGACTATTCGCATGAATCATAAACTTGACTGTTTTATATTTAAATAAATACTCTACAGCTCGGTATTATTACCTTTTTTCCTTCATCTCATATTTTCCTCTCTATCAAACTGTCGACATGAGCAGTTCGGAAACTCGCGACTCTTGGTTCTTGCAGATTTTATGAGAGCTTCTTCGATAAGTGGTGAAATACAGTTTGGTCGTGTGGTGTGGGCAGGAGGGTCTCTGGTAATGCGTCACCGTCTGTGGCGGTTGGAGAATAACCGCTTGGTCTACTAGAGGGACATTTTTTTTACATTCACCTCGCTCTTTTCCTCCCTCGAGGCTTACCGTGTCTTTTTTAACCGAATATATCCTGTTCCCGTGGGGCTTTTTATGCTTAGAAACCCCGTTCAATATTTATCTATCTCGGCATCTCTATTTGCTCATGTCGTGAGCAATAGATACTCGTTAAATAGTACATTATACTACAAGGGAGGGAAGTGCGTGTTTTTCGCCGATAGTGAAGTTTGCTGAAATCACACGAGGTGAAAAAACACTCCTTCCCGTGTAGCATACTATACGTTTCTTTACCACTACGTTAAAAATGCCATATTTTCATGGCTGCAACGGCGCAACGATACAAATAGGTAAAATATATATTTTCTATCGTCGAAGATAAATCGCAATCTATAGAACAAACCGGTAGCTGTCGATCGACTGTTCAATCTCATATATCGCTTCGGGACGGACAAAGAGTCAACGAGTACCTACTTTGTCCCAGTAAATTGCAGGGAAGACGTTGACAATGGTACACACGAGAATCATAGGAAAATAAGAAGCAGAAGAAAAAAATATATGGGAGGTCGACCAGGTTACTTTCTAGTTGCCTTATAAGATATATCGAAGGCGCGTCTATTGAGCTTGTATACCAAAGAATGAAGGTACGAGTCTCACGTCTCTCTCTCTCTCTCTCACTCCCTCTAATGTTGATGGACCAACGCGATCCACGCTCGACCCATGCATTACGATCTCCGTGTCTGTAACTCTTGACCGCGGGCGCTCTGACCATACCGCCTATACATATGTGTACTACTCCCCTGCACAATTTTCGCGACGATAAATATATTTTGCGCTCAAGCGAATAACCACTCGATTGCTCGATTGCCTCGGCAAGTCGAGCAAATAAATCTTTCTATATGTATAAGCACAGAGAAATGACTTTGCTCATGGATATACTGCTGATACGGCTGTATGTGTTGATTGTGTTTTTCTATTTTTACAAGTGTGCTACATATTAAGAAAGACTGTCATAATTATCAAGATTTATTTGCATGTGCAAAAATTAAAAGGTTTGGGTCACTTGAAAATCATGAAAATTGAATAGTGACGCAATTCAACGACTGCAGAGGACGCGCGGTTTTTTTCCGCATTATCTGATAAATTTTGCTTATGATCCGACAAATTTTCCCTACGATCCGACAAATTTTTCTCATGATACGAAAAATTTTGCTTGTGATCCAACAAATTTTCCCCATGATCCGAAAAATGTTGCTGATGATCCGACGAATTTTTCCTGTGATTCGACAAATTGGACATACGACCGGGCAGTTCAAGACCGAGTCCAAAATGGAAATTGGATCGGATCTATACCTTGCGAAACCAATTTGAAATGTAAATTTAAATAAGAATTAAATATGTGAATATTTAAAATAAAAAATCAGAATTGTAAATTTTTGGTTGACCGAGTGACTTAAAAATCATGAAAATTTCGGTCCTTAACCTTTTCGTTGGCATTGACGTAATAGTGCATCAATACGCTATAGGCAGCGAGAAGCTCGTATCACCGAAGGGGTTAAAAGGATTTTCGATCGGGATAACAATATACTAAGTTTATTTGTATTCGTGTGACCGTTTAAAACAGCAGATGAACCCACTCTCGGAGATGTCATGCTACGAATTCTATACACATGTCAGATGCAGCGCTTTGAACCATGATATACCTCGGGCCGTGACATTCTCTTATAAATTCTGCTTTAATTTATTTTCTAAAGCGATCACCAAGAGTAAGCTCCAATGTGACATTGACGTTAATGAAACTGGTTGTTATTTGCCAACGATCCTATTGCCCATTTTCTATTCAAATGGATTATCATTATTACGAAAATTACAATAGGTAGGAAGAAAATCGAAATCATCAAGAGACACAATAGCATTCTGACCCAGAGTATAACAAAAATTAAATTAAATGAAATTGCAACCTCCTTATGACGTCACATCGTTTCACCATATTTCATCATCCACATAGTCAATCGAGTATAGCGAGTTAATAGTTTTCCTTTTTTTTTATTATCGACAGGGCCATTAAAATTTTAGTTCATTCCCAAAACCCAGTAAATGTGTGAGAACTTACATCAGCAATTTAATTGTAATGTTTATATAGTTTTGCTCCTTTTTTCTCCGTTATAATTCCATACATTACACGGAAATCTAGTCATAGTTAATACATATTTTATCGACTGGCCCATCGCAATTTGAGTCCACTTCCAAATCACAGTAAATTTGTAAGCAATTATAGCAGTAATTTAATTATAATATTTATCGGGCAATTCATCCCAATTCGACCTGAATCTGATCCTCGACCTCCCAATTTGGCTTGTAATTTTTTTGAGGATTTGTTAGACCCTCAAATGCTCCAGTTTTAATTTTTTTTTCTATGCATATTCTTTTTTTAATTTTTTTTTTTTTCAAGTCACATATCGAATGCCATAATAAAAAAATCTAAAAAAATTCGGAAAAATACATTGTTGAATATCAAATTTTTTTAGCTTATAGCCAAAGTGGGCAAGATTTTTCTTCTTTATTTCTCTTAGTATATACTTATATATTCGATTAGTCAATCGAGTATAGCGCGGTAACAGTTTTGTTTTTTATCGGCAGGGCCATTGAAATTCTAGTTCATTCCCAAAACTCAGTAAATATGCGAGAAATGACATCAACAATTTAATTGCAATATTTATATAGTGATGCTCCTTCGGTCTCGATAATAATTTCATATATTACACTGAATCTATTATCAATAGATTTTTTATCGACTGGGCCATTGAAATTTGAATCCACTTCGAAAAGCTAGTAAATATGCGAGAAATAACATCACCAATTAAATAGCTATGTTTATATAGTGAAGCTCCGTCAGTCTCCGTAATAATTCCATATATTACACAAAATCTATTAATATTTTTCTAGTCGCATGTATGTATCTACCGGGGCATCGTACAATTTATTTTCTTCTCCGGATGAGTGAGCGAGACAAAGTGAGAGGGCTTAAAAAGTTTTTCGCACAATAGAAAGAAGCGGAAGATGCGATAAGCGAGTGAAGAGAGAGACGGAGGAATTGCAAAAGTGTGTTGTGTTGTGATGTGCATCCTCGCTTCGAGACGGTAGAAGAGTAGCGCTGTATTAGAGCCTCCGGGAAGAGCGAATACAAACGAGTATACCACCACAACGTGTATAAGACTTTTCCCGTCTGGCTGGTAGTCCATTAGAAGCTCACGGACGATTTACCAGCAGGAGCACCGCGTTTTCGTTGCTTACTCTTTCGGTCTCCACTCGACTCTACTGTTGGTCGGTATGCCGAGCGGCTTTTAGGTCCACAGAAATTTGATGCTCGTTGCTTGTCATGCTAATATATACAGGTTTATTATCGCTCACGAGGGGGAAATGGAAGCCGCGTTATCCTGTTGATATATTTCCCGGAGACCTTGTCGACCATTTCTGTGAACTTAGTCGCAAAGAAGTTGAGCAGCTTTCATGTCGTGAGGGCTTTAAATATACAATAGACCGTAATAGTCACTGCAGTCTCGTGAAATGTTACGTTTTCCTATAAAAAATGCATCTCACTCATCCCAAAAAGGTAAAAAAATAAATTTGCAAAAATGGAATGATGTATTTCGTAATAATAGTTTTGTTGAATGCGTAGGGTGAATATGCATCGGTAATTCAACAGTCACCGGTGAATGAATAAAAGCTTTTTCAGAGTTTGATGAGCATACTTTGCGATTAAAATACGATATTTTTGTTGTTGTTAGGTGCTTCACATATTTTGACATTCTGGTAATTCGTTAAAGTTTTCACAGACAGCATCGAAATATTACATTTTGTAGAAATCAATGATAAACAAATCGATCTGCTCATTCCACTTATACCAAGGTACAATCAAATAAATTAAAAACTGTGTAAAAACGGAGTGATGCATTTCGTAATAGTTTGTTGTTGAATGCGCGGGGTAAATGCAGCAATAATTGGACAGTCACCAGTAAATGAACAACAGCTCTTACATTTGAGAGTTAACTGTTGTTTGTTTATATACTGCGATTATTTTATCGTAGAAGCGTTAATTTGAATAAAAGTGTTGGCCCGTTCATTTACTGGTGTTTTTTTTGTTGCTTTCGCCGGAACTGAAATACTGTTTTTCTCCCTAGGGAGTAATGAAACAGGATTGCTCATACATACGAGTAAGAGGTAAAATATGAATGATTTTGCGCCCGAGTTACGTGATCCAGCAAAAAAATTTGCTAGTCCAGCAAAAAGATTTGTTAGGCTAGCAAAAATTGTTAGGTTTATTGTCACTATGTCAGCAAATAATTTTCCACCGCGCAAAGACGAAAGCTTACCTCTGTTGTAATACAAAAAGATCTAAATACGTTTGAGGCACTAAAAGTGTATATTTTATGCGTAAAAATAGTGTGCTTCTTCTTGCCCGTGCATAGCTATAATAAGAATAATAATTTAATGAAAGAAAAGTAAGGGAGAGAGAGAGAGAGAGAGTGAGAAAAAAAAGTGGTGGTAGGACAACGAGCAAGTTTAATGCCTTGTTTCCAGAGCCTCGGTAATCCCCCGGCCATTAACGCCCGGACTAATTTAATAAAGAAGGGCACGAGCCAGTCCACGCGTTCACCTAGTGCACGCGGCCTACTTTCCACCTTGTTTTAATTCTTTTCTCGTTCGCCGTACAAGATTTACTGCTGCTACCCTACGTCTGATTTATGCTACCATGTAGTGTTAAGCTACTTCAATGCTTAGTACCAATAACGCAGTTTATTTATAAACCCGTAAATATTCACCATATTTTCTAATCTCTCCGATAATCCTCAGATCTATAGGAGTTTTCAAAACTATTTGTATATTCTGTCTTTTTGCATCAAACCTTTGATTATTCAGTGAACTTAATCATTTCGCGTAGAACATTTACGTCGTAGAAATTACTTTTATCTTTTTTTTTTTTTTTTTTCATTTTGAGTCTAGTGTAACTGTAATTTAATGGAAAATGTAAACACAGCTTAAAGCCGAATATTTGCTAGTTTTAAATACGGACTTTTCTCTTGGATACGAAATTAGAAGGCGGAAATTCGAGATAGGTAGGAGTTGCTTTTGAATTCAATTATTTATACCTACACCTAGGTTTTAAATCCTTGTTTCCACAGTGGGAAAGAGTTTCGCTCTTTGCACCCACGTAATACATAGTCGTCTGTTACGACTTGCAGCTGTCGCTGCTGACCATTTCCCACAGTGTATACAATATTTCGTTGATAATTTAATGAAACAAATGTTTCACTTTAAAACGAACAAACTAATACTTTTTTTTAAACCCTTTGGTAATTGATAATTAAATATAGCATCGCCAATTTCTTTTCCATAATTTGTAGTTTTATCCTAAAATGCGAAATAGTTCATTCCAGTAGTGCCAATGCCAATGTGGACTGCGATCGAAAGTAATACGAGACGATTCATTTATGAACATTATAACAAATGCCGTCGTTGGTATTCACGACAGATATAAAATATAACAACACTGTTAAACAGTTTTATTTCAAAATTTATAAAATGTATATGAAATTTTATGCATATGGAGCGTATGAAATTTCATTGAGCAATGTGAAAGAACATTACATTACTGTTATATTAAAAATGATGTATCTATTTGGAATATTCATATAGATAATTATTTGAAATATTCAGTAGAGTGTATGAGTATTTTGATATTTTAGTTACAAATTTTATTTAAAAATAAATTTAGTGTAGTATATTTAGTGACTGAAATGTAAAAAATATAATGAAAAGAAATTGCAATAATTGTTATAAATTACGTTTTCGTTACAAAGCACATTATTTTTTATGCAAATCATGAAATTAAATTTTTTTTACTAGGTGTTACTAATCCGTTACGATTTTGTCGTGATAAAATGTGTTTTGTCGTGATAAAATTACGGGACCTTCAGACTATTGACCGCCCACAACCTAATCACCCTGGTTTTCCATAAGAAAAATGTGATTGAAAAAAAATTCTATTTATGCAAAAGTTTCACTTCTTGTGCTTCGTCAGTCTGTTTTTTTTTTCATTCACAATAAAATATATCATATATGCAATTGCAGCATCATTTAATTAGCACTAATTTCAGGGGACTCCTTGTTACGTCTCGTACTTATTTCGAGGTAACACATAATATTAAGATAAAATTGGGTATTTGTCCGATTAATAATGAAAGTTAATATTTTCAATTATCACGCGTTATGGGTTTTATTATCTTAATAATTGAATTTAACACTGAACTTATTATTATAATTATCGCGAAATATATATATATATATATATATATATATATATATATATATATATATTAGATTATAAATCGCGACTGTTTGTAGCCGCGTATTTAACACCACATAATAACTACTAGTGTTATCACTAAATACCTTAGAGGCTTAATAGAATAAGATTTATAACTTCATTGTTTGAGATTTAGATTGGAACTGATTAAAGAAATTAAGAACGAAAGGAGGAAAGCATAGATTGTTAGTATAGTGGGGGAATTTTGGATGGTCGTGATGCGGCCCAAAGATGTTGACAGCGCGTTGCACTGGCTACCAGCAAAAAGTCAAGAAAGCAGGAATGATCGAGCTGATATGAATTTGTGAGAATCTAATATTAACGTCCAATAGATTTAAAAGATCAGCGTCTACACGGAGAGAAGGATCTGATACTTTTTACCATATTTATAGTAAAAAGTATCGTAAATTCCTGGTACAGGGGAGCCATAACGCCACCTATCAAAAAGTACGAGAACTACAAGAATTTTTACCACGAAATATGGTATAAAGTTCTATGTATATGGCAGAAATTCTCATAGTTGTCGTACTTTTGATGAGGTGGCGGCTACGGCTTCCCAATACCAGGCGGGTTTGATAATTTTTACCATAGCGTCTGGTAAATTTTATCTAAGGTTTTTGTATAAAAGACGCTAATAAAAGGAGAATCACCGAGTGTATGATATCTAAGAGTAAAGAGCGATTATTAATTTGAATAATTAAAGTGGATAATAACTATTGGAAATGGACGAGAAAAATGACTAGGACGTAACATGCCTCATCACTCTCCTTAACGTTTGTTGCTCACTTCTCGCTTTTTCATTGTGGATATTTGTAGAGAGCACAGCAACAATTTCATTGCGGAAGGGATCTCGGGAGTACAGAGGCACCTCTGACCCGGAAGTGTGCTGCTGCATTTTGCTCGCCCATTGCATTGTTAGTCCATGTCGAATGGGGAACGTATGGTGTACAACGGTGCCCGGCGATTCGCTCGAAGGGCCTGCCTTTGGTTCGGCCGTATTGCTGAGAGACTGTATGCAGACTCACATGCAGCGGCAGCAGCAGCAGCAGCAGCAGCAGCAGCAGCAGCACTCGTTGGTGATGCATGCAACGAGGGGAATAGACTCTTCGATGTTATTGAAGCCGAAGCCAAAGCGGCTATCGCGGTGCTGTATCCCGCGGCAACGGCGTTCCCCTTGCCGCAGAAACGCTAGTTTTACCATCATGCGCCTCGAATACATGTAAAACCCGAGGCCGTAACCACACGATGAAATCGACATACGCGTAACGCTTCTATTATAGAGGCTTTATCCAAAAGCTTATACACGCGTCCTGGCAACCGACTTAGCCGCCAGGCGCCAAAGTTATTTATGTAATTTATGGTTCTTATACCAACGAGTGGATCCCTAAATTTTCAAGTGTTACCATTCAAGTTATGTCTTGAAATTATGTCTGGAAGTTATGTAGCAGTGTGGCAATTCTCGGCTACTTTTGACTCTTCACGCCACTTCATATCGCTGCTTTTAATATCTTCAGTTAATTCAAAGCTTACACGCTGTGTCTAATCGAAAGACTAGTTATTTTATTTATTTTAGTAGTAGTACAGGTATTTTATTGAACAATATATACAATGGTTGATGTAAGTCGCGTACATTAATAACTATACATATAAGTTTCGGGCATTGTCCAACGGGCCTTCGACCTGAGTCCTTCAGTCCGTAAATCTTACACGAAAATGTTTTAACGTATTAATTTAGGATGAGGATGAAAGAGATTTTTAATTTTGTATTTAAATTTTTAGTTTTTTTTTTTATGAGAGAAGTTGGTTTATTTTATTTATTGTATTTATTAAACAATAAAAAAAAATAGGAAAAGTACAATAGAGCGACAACTGGAATTTTTTGAGAAAAATTCCGGGACCATTACAGTACATTCATTTTGCAGGATAAATACAAATTGCTATGTTTTCATGAGTACTCTATACTATAATACAGTAAATCGTAAATTCATTAAATTGTTAGCCATTTCTTAACTGTGTATATGCGGGTTTCGTCAATTTTCGTGTTATTGTTAAAAAATATATTTCACACATTTTATTGCATTTTTTGTCTTGGAAATGCGTATAAAAGATGACGACTTGACGTAAATTATTTTCTTTTCATACCGATTGTTAAGTGCCCAACTTAAAGTATTAATTGCACAAATATTTAATCGCGCCCGATAAAAGTAAATTCAGTAGACTCGAGTAAATTTATTTTCTGCGCATAAAATCGTGTTACCCTCGATTAATCAACATTCGAGTACCAGTCACTTTTTTTTCCGCTAATAATGAAACGAGACACGGAACGCTTAAAATTGAGCAATTTCGATGCCACTCGCTGATTGTATACCGCGCTTTCAGAGCGCTCATTCTGGTAACATGCGGTGTTCAATCTCGGTGTGCCGCTGGGTTAAAGGGCACGTCTGACGCGTCGTGGACGAGGCTTTTACTCCTCTCTACCTATATACTATACTTCCCTCCGGCTCGTTTAAATGTGATCTCGATGCGCAAGCAAATGATATGCCGGTGTCAAGTAGTGTCATTGAATAGGAGTTTCTCGTGTCAAAGCATACCTGTTTAGGACCGAAACACATTCGTGTTCTCGTGTCAAATCCACAGCGAGCGAATTACCTCTTGCTGGTCCATCGCACTGCACAAAATGTCCGTTAATATCCCTTTGGGTTTACCCATTTTCGCTACAATTATCGATTTTCATCAGTATTCTATTTTTATATTAGCTATTAGATATATTTGTTATACTTTCTAAATTTATGCGGCACTGAGAAAAATATTTGATTAGAACGACCAAAAAATTGGTTAATAATGTTATCAAGAAAATTTGATAAGCACAACCAAGGATTTGATGAGACAGGCATGTAATTAGTGCGACTAACCAATAACTTGGTTACCCCTACAAAGTTTTTCTTGGCAGTAATTTTAAACAAACACTTTTCTTGGCACGCCTAACTAATTATTTTATTCTTTCGTTCGGGTATCGAAGGGAATTAATTTTTGATTTTATACAGTATCTAGAAACGCTTCGCAAAAGTAAAATAATTATCTTCCAGTAAAATCGTTTAAAGTACGCACAGCTGCCCGATAGTGAAAATAAATATATGAAAAAAATGTCGAGTATCGTAATTCGAAACAAAAATCCAGTATGCTGCACGTGGTTAAAGCTTAACATACGATGCGTTGAATGATTCATGAATCCTTGTTGTACATTTTGTAGAAGGACAAAAAAAAGTTTTCACAGCGCTTTCGAGTTCGCTGATTCTTATTTCTGCTATTCAATACTTACATCGTAACGACCTCAAAATATGCACATTTTTTTTCTCTTCTGTATCGCCGTAAAAGTCTCTAATCGCTGGTTGGGGCGATGCCGAGCAGGAAAACGCACGCTTTCCACCTCACTCTCTTGATGGGTCATAAAAAAAAATTAACCGTAGGGCAAGCTCGGTAAGTACGAGAGAAGAGTTGCTTTTTCTAACAAGCTTGAGTGAGTGGTGGTGGTGGTGGTGGTGGTCGTATGGTTCCCCGTACGTGGCTTCTCAGAACAGCCATTAAAATCGCGAAACTTCTGGCTCCCGAGTACATTGAAATATGCTTGATAGTGAGTTTTTCAAAGTTTTTTCATCCCCCATTCGCAATGTCCCTTAGCGTCGAAAACTCCAGCTCTTGAACATTGTAAACGCGATATACCCAAAGTATAAGTAATGGACCAGTTACCTATTTTCCATCAGTTTTACAACACAATCGAAAAGACTAGCAAGCACCATTTGCTTTGTCAATACTATCTTCATGACGATAAGAGTTTAAAAGACGCTTGTTTGTTGGATGTTTCGCGTGCAATTAAATTTGCAAGACCAATTTGTCGAAAGCTTGTAATACTAATGAAAGCTTGTTATTATTACTCACAGTTTATTTGTGACAATTATACACTAACAAAAAAGTCTGTTATTGGTAACTAATAATAGGGTAAAGTAAACTAAGGTAAAGAAAATAATAGTTAATGGTTGAAACGATTTAATAGCTGGAGAAAGTTTATGTGACTCTCAAAATTGGCTCACGAACTACAATTAACGGATGTCACTTAATAGTTGCCATTACTATTGGGATCTAAGTTTAGGGTGAAAGGGTAAAAGCGGGGAAAGGGAGGGGGGGGGGAGGGGGGGAGGTGGTGAGAATTCATAGAGAGATGACACAAAATGATTGGAAAATCTGATAAACTCAGAGTATGTCTTGGTATTTCCGCAATCCAAGTTTTTCAGATTCGCATAGAAAGAATAAACACATTTACAATTCTATTCATTCCGCCATTGTGTAATTGAAATTTGAAATGTCGCTTTTCCCATCCGGGTTCATTTTCGAATTATTTTTTTGTGCATCTATTATATTATCGGCCAATTTATACAAAGCAATGACTTTTTTTTTCTCATTTGTTTCTAACCAAAAAACGGCACTTTCAACACGTACCATAGGAACAAAAAGGGAGAATTTTGTGTATGTGTTGGAAAAAAATATTTTTTTGCCGTACAAAAGAATAAGTTTATTTTTTATATTAGAACATTAAAATTATTGGTATGAACATTTCCACATTGAGCGTCAGTTAGTATGTGATAGTAAAATACTTTTTTTTTTCAGTAATTGCATCGACCCCCCGTGACCGCGCGTTCAGAATGCCCCAATACAATCCGACGTGTATACGACAACGAGTCACATGCACTTTTCCCTATTTTCTTTTGTTTTTTATTGGATATTCCTCAGTACATACGTCTACGTGCTTTTACTATCCCCTCACCTTTATTGCCGCTTGGTTCTTAGCAACTCCACCAGAGTGCTATCCGCAGCCACTCCTTCCTAATGCACTACTGTATCGCTGTATTTGCACGAGGGCACAGGGAAATTGCGAAAAACATGGCCAATACAGGAGGCTTCATTTTTACAGCGTTTCTAGTGTATGAAAATCTCCGAAAAACTGACTTTCACTCAACAGTTGGCGCACAATCCAATAC
This sequence comes from Ephialtes manifestator, assembly GCA_963970395.1. NCBI lineage: Eukaryota > Metazoa > Arthropoda > Insecta > Hymenoptera > Ichneumonidae > Ephialtes > Ephialtes manifestator. Next base: position 87,337 of record OZ019975.1, on the reverse strand, counting down.
ACGGTTAAGCAATCATCCATTCTTGTGTAACATAGCAATAGAAACCGCAAAACAATTTTTTTCGCTACGTCCAAAATATAATGTTTCGAAACGTAATATGATACAGAGTTTGATAAAGAAAAAGAGTTTTTCTCCCTTCTGCATTGAGTCATTACTTCATAGATTAAGTAATATGGATATTAATTTGTTGTCAAAATTTATTAATTCTATTGACAAGGTTATTTGATCATTGGTTCATTTGAACTAGATTAAGTTAAGTGAAGAATTTCCTATGCTAAGCGCTTTTTCAACTGCTGCTTGTAACTTGACTGTACTAAAAATGTATGCGACCGCGAGGAAGCTAATCTTCTTGACAATAATGCATGTAAATATGTATTGATTAGTCGATTAGACAAACCACCAACTAATCATTATAATTCGGTCACAGCATCACAACATCAAGTAAATATGTATTACCTTATTGTTTTTGCTTGGACAAGCGAATTTACAAGGAATCTCGATTTTTCTGTGCCAGAAAAATTCAATGTGCATTACCGGAAAGTGGTATGCAACTTTTTATCGACTTTAAAGTATTTATCATTTATGTTCAATAAATTTTAATATTAATAGGCTTAATAATCCTTAATTATGTAGTCACGAAAGTATTTCAAATACATTTTCATTGGATGAATTTCGACCCCATTTCAGGTCGGTTGAAGGGTCAAGGTATGAACAAATACCTTGTAGGATTTGGTTGGTGTCTCTGTCTCGGAAAACTTTACCGCGTTCAATTATTATTATTATTATTCTGGGTCAGATCTTTCTCAAGAAATACAGGTCGTCTACCGATCTTTGACATCATTTAAGCGAAGGTGACATTCTTGGGGTAAATGGTATCGTGCAAGCTCGAGATCGTCAAGATCAGAATACCAGGGGTTGGCATGCGCGCGCGCGTGCCTTCTCGACACTTGAGTGTTGCCCGAGACCACAGACGAGCGTCTCCACGGCCTTTGAAATACAATAATCTTCACGGCGCCTCCGGGCCAGCATGGTATTTATATTAAAATGCCAAGTGCGAGTAGCAGTCGAGCCGTCTATAATGAAATTAGGTGTATAAAACTTACGCATTATCGTTGTAAGCCTTTCCATGCATACCCAAAGACGAGACCGTGACCCTCTTCTTCCCCGTCTGTTTCTTTCTACTCTTCTTCTTCCTTCTTCACATCCGAGATTCACATCTCAGCGTAGCCACTCGGGCGGCCCTTTTGCAAATTTTCAATTCCATCACGCGTAAGCGTCGAAAAGAGGCCAGAAACCATAAGAACTTGGTGCTTATAATCTGGAAGGGTTCATTTTTTATTCGTGAATTGTCCAACACATCTTTATTTTTTCTTACATATTTTCATGTATTTTGACATGATTACGAGTATTTAACTTCGTTGCCGTTATTTAACATGAATTGGAAGTGATAGATAGGAAGGAAAATTAAATATATCCAAACGTATATTTGATATAACCAACGTTTCGGCGGGTAATACATTTTTGTATATATTTTGGATATACCTCAGATATATTTTCCGCTTGCATATCACCCAGAGAAATCAGTGTGATGGGCTTGTTTGAATCAAATACGACATCTATTTCAAATTAATAGAATTTTATTTCGATGAAATAAATTCTATTTGATGAAAATAAAATTTCGTTCATTTGAGATAAATCCCATATTTGATTTAAATAAACTCATGAAACCGATTTCTCTAGGTGTATATCTCGCATATATCCTAAAATATACCCTACATCTACAATTTTTGCAACAATTATTATTTATTATAAAAACTATTGCCAATCAATTAATTTATTGGCCCAACGAACTGATATATAATCTCGACGAACTCATTCGTTTTCGTAACCAATTAGTTTATTGGCTCAACCAATCTTTTGGCTTGGAGCCTATTCAACCAAGAATTTTATTTTGTATTAATAGTTTACACTTTCGTTAGCAAAAAAATTGCAATTCGTATTAGTCAAATCAACTACGACAATGTGCGAGATTAAAATGCGTGTGTATTTTGTGATTTTTATAGCAATATGTCTAATTTTTTTAACTTTTTAAATCTGTTACAGCGTGCACCCCGAGCGAATTCAAATGCAGAAACAGCCAGTGTATTGCGGGCAATTTACGTTGCAACAGAGTCAGCGAATGTCGCGACGGCTCGGATGAAATCAATTGTCGTAAGTATCCAACAATTCATCATATGCTCGATCCTCCGTCGGCTAATTTATTCCTTTTTTTTTTTTCAAACGGGATTATCAATGTATTTTCTCAGCTTAAAAATGTTACTCTTGCGTGCTTATGCAATTCTTCTGTGTATTATGGTCCACTTTTATCAGTATTACATGTTATAATTTCTTATGTATGTTATCGCATCAATCACTTTCGTGCGTTATGTGTACGTCGCTCTCTGTAGCGTAGATCGTATATAAACATACGTATGCTTAGGATTAATAGTAGGCGGTTGCTTGAAGCACTGGACCAATGTTCAGCATCTTTATGATAGTTATATATCCATTTATGCATATCTAATATACTGCTGTATAATTATCCAGTTGCTGCAAATATATACAGGGTGATTCTTTTTTAAAAAAAAAGGGTATTATTTATTGAGCTGTTGTATCTACAGGAAAACTGAGTAAAACTGTTTTAAAACGTTTTCCTAGTCTGATAATTGAGAATAGAAAAAAAAAATGGTTGCTATGAGTGTGTTTGATTATATATCCCAAACGTGCATTGTTCATAATAATGTCTTTTCTGTCTTTTTTGTAATCATAGCGAGAATTTATGCCGTCAGAATAGATGTTTTTTTTTTTTTTTTTTTTTGAGAAAATAAAACATAGAATTTTTGCGAAATTTGCAAGTAACTGATATAATGTCTGATTTCTTATTTGAATCATCCTGTATATATATGAAGGGAACGCCGTGTCACTCGGGAATATTCGACTTCTCTCTGGTTTAGCTTATCAATCCACGGTATGCGTTTGATTATATGTTTCTAATTTTTCCAAGTCAGTAGGTAAAATTACCATTGATCAATCGTTAGCGATCTTGTAATATAGATACTTGTAATATTCGTGCGGCGATGATCTTGGCGCCTCGATAATTACGAGATCTTAAGACATGGCAAAGACTTCTAAGTTGGAATATTAGATTCCAGCAAGCATAGCCAGAGTTATTAATTCACGTCGAACTATCCATTAAAGATTAAAAAGGGGGAGTTACATGCGCAATTCCCCCATTGCAAAGTAATATACACGAAATTATGGGATATCCCGTCACTATTATGGAAAAGTTTTTGTTTCGTATTATTTGTAGCGCCGGCCAGATAGCGAAAGATAATTAAAAAAAGAAAAACATTTTGTTCACATATATGTTCAAAATAATAAAGACCATATTTTGAAAATCCCTTCGTCACCCGCGTGGTTAAAAAGAATCTCGGCGAGAATCACGGTTGCGCGCCGAACCGAGATTCTTTTAAAATCTATCTGAGAATCTCGGTCAGCTTCTTAACGAGATTCTTTAGTGGGTAGCTGGAAATAAAAAGAATCTCTATCACAATCTCACTGAGATTCTAGAAGATCTCGCCCAGCGAGATTCTTTTCATTTTCATTAAAAATGAAATGAATCTATATTAAAAAAAGACCTTTACGAATATTGAAGGACTTCTAACACTAATTAGTTAGTACATTAACGAAGGTTCAACCCCTCGGGTGTAGTCGAACTCAGAAACGCTTTCCAGTCTTATATATACGCTGAGGCTTCAAACCACTTGCGAGAAACGGTCCGTCCGTTCGCCACCTAATGACATCATACGAAACACTGGTGGACAATACTCCGCTAGATGGCGAAGGAACGAAGCGTTTCACGCAAGTGACTTGAAGCCCCAACGTATATATAAGACTGAAAAGCTTTTCTGAGTTCAACGACACACGAGGGGTCTAACCTTCGTTGATGTACTAACAAATTAGTGTTAATAATATTAAAATATTCGTAAAGATCTTTTTTATATACAGTAGAGCGTCGATTATTTATTTATATATTTATTTATTTATTTATTTTCTTTGTAAACGGGGCAAGCCCCTTGATAACTACGGCGCAATGGATATTCAGGACCTACAGTTTTAGATGGGTTCCGAACCACCGGGGATTACAGAAAAAAGCACATAGAAAAATTCCATTGGTGCCCGGCCGGGAATCGAACCCGGGCCCCCTACTTGAGAGGCCGCGTCTCTATCCACTGCGCCACTGCCTTCCCCGAACGATTATCCGAACGTCAATCATCCGAACGATGATTTGGTTTATCCGAATCGTTAATCATCCGAACAGCAATTCGGTTTATCCGAATTTTCGGTTTTCCGAACGAAAAAACCGAAAGAATTCTCCATTTTTTCCCAAGAGAATAGCATATTATATAGAGTCCGGGGGTTTGATCAAAATATATAATATATACTAACAATGATATATTTAAAATATTAATTTTCGTTAAATACATACATATCTTTCTATATTATAAAACGATCTCGCCGCCGTCGCCGCCGCCGCCGTGTCAAGAATCGAGGGACTTGGAATAATTCGGGCTCGGGGCTTGGCGGAAGGGGGTGGGGCTAAAGGCTTGAAGCTAGCCTCGAACCCGAATTATTCCAAGTCCCTCGATTTCAGGGGGGTCTGTGAGACCCCAATCTCGTATTTTTCTAAGTCCTTTTCCAAAATCATAGGTCCCCCAAGGGTGGGGGGGCACCCTCGGGGGGGGGGGGGGGCGATTACGAGCGATATTATACGTATATATTCTAATATTTTAACCGTTTCAGTTCCTCCCTCCCCCTTCACATAATATTGATGTTCGGTCATGCGAATTTTCGATTATCCGGATGATAGTCGGTCCCAATTAGTTCAGATAATCGACGCTCTACTGTAGATTCTTTTCATTTTCAATGAAAATAAAAATGAGAATAGGTAAGAAGCTGGCCGAGATCCTCTAGAATCTCAGCGAGATTCGCAGATAGATTTAAAAAGAATCTTGGTTGGGCATGCAACCGTTATTCTCGCCGAGATTGCCGCTGAGAATCTCGCTGAGATTCTTAAGAATCCCGCTGAGTATCTCAGCGAGAATCTCGGCCAGATTCTTTTCTTCTACGCGGGCAATCACACATCCAATCATCCATGTAGGTTTTGCCGATAAAACTGAAACGGCCAATACTCGGGACAACGTTGGCGCGACGATTATTGACTTCGCAATCTGAGGACAATGCTCGGCTGAGAATCGACTCGCCGATTATTGGTTTGTCGATATAAGACCAATGCTCGGCCAACTATTGTCTCGTCAATCAATTTATTATTATCATCGACAGCAAAGGGCGCGCGGTCGGAGGGTGGCTCCGGTAATCTCTGATGTTAAGCAGCCCGATCCGCGGTCAGTACTTGGATGGGTGACCACTTAACTGTTGAACGGAAGGCAGTTTTTCTGAGTTTCTGGTGTATTCTCATACATCAGAAACATAAAAGTCTGATTTAGGCGTTCGTACGAATTAAAAAAAATATATTTATTATTATTTTTTTATTATCAAATTGTCGTATGTAATGCTCGGCTGTTTCTCGTACACGATGCTCGGCATTTCCTCGTACGCGATGCTCGGCCCTTTTTCGTACGGCATACTCGGCCGTGTCTCGTACTTGAATATAGGACAACTATTGGGTGCCAATATCGAGCCACATTTATCATCCAAGACTCGGCCCTACGATCGGCCAGTTGTATATGCCAATGTTGGCAATCTCGGCATCGACCTTGGGCCGAGTATCGACCATGTCCGATTACCGATTGATGGGCGTAGCTACTCACACAGATGCACTGAAAAAAAAAACGGAGTTGGGGCGCCGCCGCCGAGCTGGCGTGAGCGAACGCCGAAAGTCGGATTTCTGTTTCTGTTTACTTCGCCGGGGAAAGTGGCGCCGCCGCTTCGGTGATCGGGCAATTCCGCCGTGGAGCGTACCCTTCCCCCCATGCGACGGCGATCGTGCTTTACCCCGAGCGGAGGTCCCAGAACTCCGCCGCGGAGTAGACACACGACATCTCGGAGCTGCTCTTTTCCGCCGGTGGAGCTATCGGTATTCGCTCACGCCAGCTCGGCGGCGGCGGCGCCTCAACTCCATTTTTTTTACATTGTACTTACGCAGCAGATACACACATGCACTAATATAGGCACTTAGAAATACAATCGTAAAAACACTCTCAAAAACACTCGCGAATACACTCATAAATGCACTTGCAAAGACATTTGCTTTTTTTTTTAACTCGACTTAGAGTAAAGTAATATTCCAAATAGATCGAACCAATAAGTTTAATTGAAAATACATAAACAGCTGTTATAATTTCTCATTGAAAAAAAAAATCCTAAATACTTATTGCGAAAAATGTTGAGCCTCATGATAATCTGTGGAAAGAAAATCATAAAGGGGTTGGAAGCTCCTGCGTGAATCAAATTCATAGATTTTCGTAATTGATATAATGGATGTCGGTATGAATAATTAGTAGGCATTAATTATATCAGCTCGCGTACAACCACAGGAGAGAATCACGAAAGGAATATCGGTAGCCGACCAAATGACACACCACTTAGAAAAATTCCGACTGAATGTCTAACATACTCGCGAGCGTAGATGCGGTTATGAGCACGCAAGTTATTAGCAAGCACATAGACACATTCACAGACGTCGTATAGATATTTGTATTGGAGGTGGTATGAGTTTGGTGTGCAAGCTGCACACGAGGCAAGCATTGATAGTATTCTCCACCAATGTTCACCCTGTACCCGACTATTATTTATTACGGCCGGGGCGTACTGTGCACGTCACCGACCTCATATACCACTACTACCGCTATTATACTCGTCGGCATGCGAATGCTCGGGCCCGGAACTAATCGCAAAACAGGCCTTAACGTATTACGAAGAGACTCAACAATTATTATAGCTGTGACAATAATAATAGCGTGTACAGGATCGTAAACGGAGCTCAAACCGACAGAATGAATATGTGCTAACCGAGGCAGTGACTTTACTGTTACAGTTCCACAAAAACGCTGCACTTTAATTCAATTGACTTCCGATTTTCATTTATAGATTATTCAAGTATTTACGAAAATGAGTAATGCATTTTTTACAACTGGCTGTAATGTTAGAATTGCGAACGCTATTTTCCTGATTTTTTACGATTCTTGTAGCCATAATTGTAATAATATTTGTTCGTACTTAAAAGGTTTCCGAAATCGACGTGCGGTTTTTTTTTACATCTCAATAGTTAAGGGCAGCCAATTACCTAATAAAAATTATGAGAAAAATATTATTATAGATAATACACTTCGTTCAAAAAATCTTACATTTAAACCTCATTAATTACATGTAAACACTGAAAGAAAAGATTAGTTGCCATAATCAAAAAATGAGTTGACACAACCAATCGATTATTCTATTTCCTTTACAATTCAAATGGTAGTGCCGACGATTCGAACGGTAGTCCCAACGATTGGATTGGTTAACCTCACTAATCTTGCGAGAACTAATCGTCAACAGTTGAGGTTATTATTCGATATGGTTGAGGCAACTCATTTTTGAGACATTGTGACGCACTATAGTTCTGCAATTTTTTAAAGACATACAGTGCACCAGAATGGTGTGAGGTAAAAAGTAAAACTTCTCATTTGTCGTAGTTTTCAGAACAAACTGGTCAATAGATTTCTAGTGTTTTTTAAATTTGAATTGCATTTGGGCAGAATTGACAAAGCGGATCACAATAAAAAATAGTATACACAATAGTGTCCTTCCAATTAACGTTTGATTAATTAAGCCCTTATTTGGCGAACATTTGAAAAAGACTTTCAACGCAATTTCTCTTATTATCATAATCGGAATTTATTTTTTCGTAATATATTTCGTATCTTATTTCAATACGCAAGTTAGAGGTCAATTTACGTTGAAATTTATCCAAGTCGTTATTTCTTAAATAAATGAAAAAAATTCGTTGTTTCATAACGAGTTCCAATCAGCTGAAAAGTTGAAAGCCCCATCTTTGTTTCTTTTTTTTTTTATAAATTTCAAGCTACCGAGCTGAACTTTAATATATTAGAATTGCATTTGGGTAGAATTGGTAAAACGAATCATAACAAAAAATAATGTATACATATTATCCGTCTGATTAACGTTTGATTAATTAAGCCTTGTTTTACCGAAAATCTGAAAAAGGTTTTTTTGCTTGTTATTGTAACCGGAATTTTTTTTCGTAATATATTTCTTACCTTATTTCATGACGGACGTTAAATGTCAATCTACGTTGAAATTTATCCAAATCGTTTTTTCTTAAGTAAATGAAAAAATGCGTTGTTTCATAACGAGATCCAATCAGTTGAAAAGTTGAAAGCTCCACCGTCGGTTTTTTTTTACGAATTCTAAAGCGCATATATTGAGCGGGGATATAAAGTGAACGGAAAATTCTGCAAACGAAAAATAACAAAAGTGTAGACATTTTTGGCGTTACTTGGACGACACACCGTGTGGCATGTCCTGTGGCTACCTTCGAATGAAATTAACTCGCGTTTATTAGTCGCCCTAATAACCGGTCCCCATTTTAATCCGACGTTAATCTCCAGGGGTGCGACAGCCCCTGAACTGCTGAGCCTCTGCTGCACTGCCGGCGAATAGTGACGGGAAATATCGCGTTTTCACGCCTAGTAATATAATCCAATTCCGTCCGAGGTGTGACGTCATTCATTTTCGTGAAATCGCTTACAGACGAACACATTCTTTCCTCACGTTACAAAAGAGTACAAAACCTACAAAATTTATATCCAACGAGAGAATACGTTACATATGGATCATTCCATGTCGAGTGTGCCATTCATTTTCCATCACCCCAATTTTCCACAGTTTGTACGCATAATAATGGAGATTCTGTGAAATTTTCTGTCAAAACAAAAAATTATTACTTTATTTCGTCGAAAAATGGCAGAAATTTGTTATGAACGCCTATGGAAATGTTGTTATTAAAAAGAACATTCAAAAAATTAAATTTTATACAGGAACAAACTTTCTGTACGTTCGGTAATTTTTTATGTACAGCGAAGTGAAAAAAAAAAATCGTTATTATATTTTGGGCAAACCATAGGTGCTAAAATTCTGAAATAATTTATGGATGTTCGTGATACCTCTAAACAACTTTGGAAAAAATTGTAAAGGCTTTTTGCGACCATGCTAAATTTCAAAGAGAAAAATATTTGGTTGTATGCCTAACGCTGGTGTTTAAACGAATCTTTCGTTGGCACAATTAAAAAATTTGGTTGTATAAAGCATATTTAGTTCGACTGACGTGGATAATTGTTGATGAATAAACTACGTTTTTTTTATCGAGCCAAACGTCAAATGTGCAGTTTGAACGTATTTGCACGCCAGCGTTAGGCATACAACCAAATTTTGTACTCGAACTAGAAATATGCAGATCTTTGCCGTATGTAACTATTACGTTTCGAGGTTGGCGGATGTATGGTGGAATTGAGGCCATGCAGAGACTTATTGGGGCCAGTTAATACCGTGTAAAGTCTCAGCATATCAAATTAATGCTGTATCTTTTCGTACCAAGTTGATAGTGTCTGAATATAATATTGAATAATTCGGCTCTTTTATGGAGTTCATTCAACGCAATATATTGGTATTTTGACTATACGTATAGTCATTTAAAATACCAAAATATTTGAATTAATTTAATCTATTTCGAATAAATGATTTGCTGTATTGAATTTATTTATTTTTCTCTCACTGCACTCGTAGAAAAAGTCTTGGTTGGGCTTATTATGATCTTGGTTAAAAAAATTTCTTGGTAAAATTTGGTAGGCGTGATGAAATTATTGGTTAGGCATACTAAATACTTGGTTGTCTGATTGAATCCTTGGTTATGTAAACCAATAATTTGTTTGTACCTACCAAGTTTTCTTGGTAACATTTTGAACTTTGGTAGTTCTAACCAAGCCTTTTTCTGAGTGCAGTTGTAACTTGTAATGGGTCTAAATCGAACACCAGAAAAATACGGTTTGAGCCTACACGGAGAGAAAAGTCTGTGTGTAGCTACGCGGGTTTCTGTTGTTAATTACTATAACTTGCGTACCGCGGTGACACAAGGGCTTTATCAAAGTTGTTCCTATACACGTAGAAGCTTTCACAATGTGTATTGTGATCTTTACGATTTTGTTTTAGTACCATGCTATATAGGAACTGCTTATATAGGAACAATTAGTAAATTTTTCGTACTATTTTCAATATGATACTGGAATTAATTATGGAAGAATTTTCTATGCATTCCCTTAATTGTATTTTAGGGAAGGAAGGGGAAATGTATTGAATATGCTTTGCAAGTTAGTGTATAAAAAATGTGAACATTTTTAAAGACCCCATCATATTTTGTAATTTTATTTTATTTCTCTGACTATTGTCTGTTGAAACTGCAACACGCTAGCCAAAGTAGGTCGATAAGTCAGCGTTGTAACTTATCATGTGACAACTCGACCAAAAATACAAATATTGGGCTGCTTCACTGCCGTGTCTTCGATGTCCCACGAAAGACACTTTTGGGCGAAAAGACTGCTCTTTATATGCACCGCCGTACATCTGTTCGTTTACGAGAAAAGTCGTCGTTATTCGCCATCTAGCGGCTAAAAACTCACTAAATGTTCTCTGGGTTTCTCTACCATATAAATATGACATGTCAATGTTTCTTATGGTGTATAGTAATTACAAATTTTCTTATACACTCTAGATTCACAGTTGTACTTTTTTGTGCTGTCGCTAGATGGCGAATTCGTGTACCGATTCTCGTAAATGGAAGTGACTACGGAGGCGCATATAAGCGGGGAGATTTCATGCCGATTCGTCCTGTGGCATTATACCTCAGGGCGATACATCGATTTTTTATTGCTCTCTTCGGGTCGTTATAAAATAGTAACGACCGAGCACTTTTGAAGAAAAGAAAGACTTAAAAAAAACCTCAAACAACAAACGTATGCTGTTGGAAAATTTTTACATACGTAGTGAATGAATAAATTCGCGACGTCATCATTAACCATGTTCTTATTAGCGAATCTAAAAAATCCCCACATGTTGATAATCCCAAAGCAGAATAGAAAATTAATACTAATCGACGGTAATAAGACCCATGTAAACGAAGATTACTCCAATGTTTTCAGCTTTCAAAATGCTACTGCTAAGGAAACTTATACTGTTAAGGAATAAGTCATTGTTGTAATCAAGCAAATTTGGGACGATTACTATACGTATCGTAAGCTGTAACTTGTTTATATGAGCTTTTACAATCGAGCCCATGTGTCGCCGTCGTACGATATATTTGTCACTATACCTGCGCGGAAAGTTCGACTTCCCGCCCTACGGGCTTTACGCAATTCGAACTTTCCGCTGCAGATATGGTGAAAAATAGTATACTCCACTGGGGAGTGAAAGTAGACTATTCCCAACCGCGTGTTTACCACCCTCGCCTTCGACTCGGGTCGTAATCTTGCCCGCGGTTGAACATAGTCTACTTTTCCTCCCTAGTGGCGTAATATACTATTCTGCGAGTGGCAGCTATATTCGCGGATCCATTTCTTTCCGTGTATATTGGTCCTCACTATGGGCGTTTCCATATACACGTTGGAATACGACAGATACGAACAAATAATTTGCAAATCTTCACAATGGCAAAACCTCTTTTCTGTGTTATCTGATCCACCATATGCAGCTCATTGTCGTTGGCGTCCTTTAACCTCTGGTTATACTTGTTCTTCTCTTTTCTGCCTCTCTATGCATTCTTCTTCTTTCATGTCCGTTCACAACATTGTAAACTGTGCAATAGTCCAACGAAATTTGAAAGAAGAAAAATCGTCTCTCTGATATTGTGTCGTCCGATTCCAAATTTTAGTTGTCATCTTAGTTTAGTTGTCTTCGTGTCTTATGTTCTATCAATCCACCTTCCACATTTATTCGTTTTCTTTTTCATCGAACACACAAAGTTCTTATATCCAGAAACTATTTAGTGAGCGTCCAACAAGTGACTTTCGACGAATCTTCACTATGAATGTGGCTTTCAAAGGGCTTATATGTTTGTCAGATTTGCTTGGTGGCAAAAGTTCATAATTGTCGCTCGTTCATCAAGCAGAATCTATAGTTGGTCGCATCTGCTCTACTTCTTCTGCCAAATCTTTTGATGAAGCAAAAAATGAATGAAAGTAATAAGATACGACGTATTGTGACGATTTTTACAGCGTGCAAAGATGACCAGTTTGAATGCGCTCCACTGTATTGCATTTCTTTGGATAAACGATGCGATGGTATTAACCATTGCTCCAATGAACGAGACGAAAAGGATTGCGACAATAACCGTACGAAAACAATCAACATTTATACTGTAATATTTTAACACTCGCTCACGTCATTACACTTGCGAATTATCGCACAAAGTACTCGAGCGAAATAACCGTGACGACAACGACGACTATGTCGCGACTCGCGACGCCACCAAGTATATTGCTGGTCGGATTTAGTATGATTAGAACGCGTTTGCTATGCCTAGTGCGAATGTCAGCTCCTCTCGTCATAACGGAAATCTTCAAATGTGCTAAACGATCTTGCATCGACGCCGACCACTACGACATTCCCCAACGACTATTTAACAGTTGGAATGGCACGATTCCTGGAGAATGAGGTGAAGAGTCATCGAGCTATAAATGACGCACGCACTCACTTGGGTTTTATTAAGTTCTTGGTCAGAACTTGAGTTTACAACGTTGATTCAATTACAATCTTCATATTTCTTGTCTTTGCCAATTACGTATATTATCAATCATGTTTTTTTTTTTTTTTTTTTTTTTTTTTTTTTTTTTTTTTTTTTTTTTTTTTTTTATTGCAAATGAAAAAATAATTTATTAATTTTTCTTCGAAATAACTTTTCACTGCAATATAATTTTATAAAGAATGCATACGGGGGGAAAACACCGCATATTGTTGTTGATATAATTTTCTAAAAAAAAAACTATAAATGAAAAATTAATGTTCAGAATTTTTTTATAATATGATTCAAAATCGTTCGGAAATGACAAACGTTTTAATATTTTTTAATTATTTATTTTGAGCACATACCATAACTTTGAATTCTGAACATTTGAATTAATTCTTTTTTCTGATAGATCATAAAAATCTGCAGTTTTTTCAATCTAAAATACAATAACCAGTTTCAAAAATATCATTGTCCAAGTGAAAAACAGAAAAATAAAACAAATCTCCTAAAGAACAAAAAATTAACTTGCTTTATTTTTTGTAATTATATAATCTGTTTATGCAGATTATTTGCAAAAAAAAAACATTTTTTTTTTTTTTTGGATTCTTGAGTTGATATGAAAAATCTTGTAATCGATTGATATTACATGAATTATACACAGATTAAATTTCATTCTATTGCTATAAATGTTATAATATTGATAAAAGTGCCGATTGTTAAATAATGATGACATTTTTTATAATACTTTATCTGCAACTTTCGATAAAGTTGTCGATTAAAACGTTTTAATATTTGCAACCTGTAGTATACTAAAGACAAATCCAATAATTAAAAACGTTAAACAACATTGAGCTAGCTATGCATTGCATGCGTTTCATACGGTAGATGATGTGGAGGGGATACGTAAGGTGAAATTGAAACCATGGCACTAATACCATCAGGTGGTACTAATTTATCCAAGTGAGAAAAATGGCGAATGGAAGAAAACGTAGGGAAAAAAAAATTAAAAAACATATTCTCCATTGAAATACGATACGTCTGACATTTTCACCGCGAACTCGTCGACTTTCGCGACTAGTTTAATCCATGTGCACAACATACTAGTAATAAAAACCGGATAAGCTTAGTAGCACGCCCTCGGAAACTTGACGCGTAGAACCACGATCGCGAATAAACGAAGAATTGACGACACCCCCTCGAATATATTGATTCAATCGATTCGCCAAGTATGCTATAATTTTCAATTATACATCTACCATAATGAAATTCCGCTGTTCTTCGAAAATGCGATTACACACTCGGCCTTGATTGTATTCGGTACACAGTAAAACGTACATGGATTTTTTTGTACCTTCCACATTTTTTTTTTAATTTCCCAAATGACCGCAAATTTTTTTTTCTATTTTGCCGATATTTTTTCATCAAATTCTGGGTTTATTTTTTAAATTGAACTAATTGTTTTTGTATTTTTTTTAACAAGGAATTTATCGAAAATTGCTGTAATATAAAAAGAAATTCTGTGGACGTTTGGGAACAAAAATACTTTTTTTAGAAATCACAAAAATTTCAATTCATTTTTTACTGTGAACACTCGGAGAAATTGTGGAAGTCCTGGCAACTACAAAGTGACAGCTATTTATTTTTTATCAATGCAATTTTTTTTTTTTTTTTTTTTTTTTTTTTTTTTTTTTTTTTTTTTTTTTTTTTTTGTAGCTACTGTAAACAAAACGATATTTTTGTTGCTGTGGTAACTAAAAAAAATAGTCGCATATACTTAAATTGAATTCTTGTCACTTTATAGTTAACGACGACAGAATTGTCTCAAAGTGTAATTTTTATTTGACTGCACTGCTTATTTTGTCACTGATTTTCATTCTGTTTTCTCGATGATATGCACAGCACGATGTAGGGACGGAGAATTCACTTGTGACGACGGCACCTGCGTGAGTCATCGGCTCAGATGCGATGGCCATTCTGACTGTCCCGATCGTTCCGACGAACGAAACTGCACTGGTATATGATTTTTTAAATTATTTTATTTAACCCTCCTTTTTCCTTTCTCATCGACACAATAATATTATAGAAAAACTTGAAATGTAATGCGACGTGGACTCGTGTAATAAAGAAGAAAAAAAAAGCCATTTTGAAATATGTTGTTGCCGATTTATTGGCTGGAGAAGGAATTGAGAGATCGATTATTTGTTTTCAGTCATCACATGCAACAGCAATCAATTCCGATGTCAGGACGGCACGTGTTTGGATATCGAAAGGCGCTGCGATGGTTATGCAGATTGTAATAATGGCGAGGATGAGCTTCAGTGTGGTAAGTGCGATTTATAATAATTTTTTTTCAAATATCAAGCAGGTCAAACTTTCTTCGAAATACTCGCAATAATTGAAACAACGATGAAAATTGTGTTAACGAACGATTTATGAAATAATCCGCACAGAAAATGCAAGATTTTCAGAAACTTTTAAATCGTGCGAAATATCGTGTTATACGATATTTATTTTCGTTTCGATCCCGCGAAGCCGAAATCGAGTGGGAATCGAACGGATAAATGTATAAGTCGCGTGGACGAGGAGCGAATCTCGTTTCGTGAAATTGATACGCTCAACGAATTCTTCGATAAATGCAATTTTTCACGCTGGCCTGAGCATCGTGGCCGCGTTGTGGAATCTCGTGGAAAAGTGGATAGGTGTATAAAAATCGATATATATATATCTAGAGTAGATAAGACGTCAGGGTCCGGTAATGGTGTACATTATAACTCGCAGGAATTTTCATACGCACAACAACAACAATTTTAATAATCATCAAGCGACCACTAATTATTCTATTACAATAAATAATTATTTAAATAACGAGCACTCACTAATTCTAACAATTCAATCGCTCATTATAATCAGCATCGGTAGACAAAATAATAATAATAATAATAATAAAAAACGGAATAAAACTCAGTGGGTTTTAACGATATCCTTAGGTTCGACCTACATGAAAAAAATATTTATCTAAGATATATACATATACGAAAAGTTGAATATTTTCCATATATTTCTCATATATTTTTGAGAAAATATATGACAAATATATGGAAAATATATGTAAATGATGTATATGGAAAATATCCAAGTAAAAAAAATGATATACATATAGTCCGACATATGGAATTGGATATATATAATCTTTATAAATTCAATATGCAATCTATATGCATTAATATGTAATTGTAATAATATATGTAATAATACAATTTATACACAAACCCAACATAGTTCACAGTTGGTCTTGAAAAATTCAACATGTTTAAAATTTTCTTTTTAATTTTCATGATTTTGAATATTTTTTTAAATTCTAAAAATTTGTAAAATGCTAAAACTTCATAAGTTTTGAAAAGTTTTGAAATTTTGAAATTATGTAACTTGGTACCTTGAAAAATTTTGTAATTGTCCAAAATTTTGAAAATCCGGGCCAGGTGGACCATACATGGGGGTACTTGACATGAAATGCCCTATATATGGTTCGATTCTTGTCTTTTTATAATATAGAAAAATGTGCAATTTATATACAAAACAAACTGTAAAGTGGGTTTTATGTATAAATTGTATATAGAGTTTATATAGACTACGCATACCCAATTCTATGTTTAAAACTATGTATATATATTTCATATACTCCATGTATCATTTTTTTACTTTGATATATATATATATATATATATATATAAACATATATATGTAGTTAAGATGGAAAAATATGATATATGTCACATATCTTTTGCACATGTATTTATTTTCATGTGGGAATAGACAGTGTTTTTACGATATACTTCTATAATAGTCGTGGTGGCTGGTGTATATTATCGTTATTATTATTACTGTTACTATGATTATGATTATCGAAAGTAAAAGCGCATGAGTGGTGGTAGGTGGAGCAGGTTGCGGACCGTCCGAATTTAGCTGCAACGACGGGCATTGCGTCTCATACAGATTGCAATGCAATGGCATTAATGACTGCAGGGATGGCTCCGACGAACGGGACTGTGGTAACTATGACAACAAACATCTTTCTCTCCATTACATCATCACTACTGATCATTTACGAAACTAAAACTTACCACTTTGTCTCACTTACCAATCACTACGCTGTCCTAACACGAGCCCGGTCCTCACTGTTACATCACGTGCAATATGCTATTCATCTTCAATTAATCCATCGATTCGCCTCTAATCCGAGTTCATTAAAAATCGAATTAATCGCTCGAGCTCTTTAACAAACACGGACACTTGCACAAATTCAGCGTCATATTCCTTTTATTCCACTTTCCCCTTGTCATGTGAGTTTATCTTCTCGATATGAGATAATAATGAGTCGGTTCAGTGTCATATATTTTTTATTATTGCTCTATACAACAATTACATATGTAAAGTCGAGTCTTTGTCGAGAATTTGCATCTGTAGATATCATGTTCTACTCATGGGTTTGTAATTCAGTGGCCAATCTGGGCCTTCAATTCAATAGAGCCAAAATGCACCTCAGAATCCATTTATCTTATTAAATATTAATATTTTATAATTAAAAATATAAAATATTAGATATTTTTATCAGCAACCTAGAAAAATCTTGATAACTCATTATTACATCAAATGGAAATCCATATAAATATAGATGAAAAATGTTTTATGAGGAGACCAGAAATAAAAGAAAGTTCACTCCAGCGCTTCTTTGATTCCAAATCGAAAGACTTAAGAACGTACAGAATTTGGAGTGTGACTAACTCAAAGAAAGAAAAAGAAAAGAATACGAGTTGTAAAGAAGATGCGGAACGAATAAGATAAAGTGAGGGAGAAAGAGACAGAGAGAGAGAGGGAGAGAGCGAGAGACTGAGACATAACGAGGTAGAGTGAGATACAGTCGAAGCTCTGAAGAAGCTCGTTTACTTCGCAAGTGCTTCTCAACACGAGTACCACCAGTAAAGGACTTGTTCCTGGTGTGAGATTTTGTCTAGCGTACAGTTAGATCCAAGAAAAACGTATACACTCAGGTACCATCACCAAAGCTTCGAGGGAGGAGTCTCTTTTGATAAAATGATACGCTGTACTGTAGAGTCCGGTCGCCTTGATCACTGCCATTTCTTTTCGTCTCTTCATCGCTCGCTCGATTAACTTTTTTTCTTCTCTCACTCTTCTTATTCGCATTTCTTTTTTTTTCTATGACAAGTGTGACATACCGATCAGCCACAAAGTAAAGATCATTATACATAATTGTTCATGCTAAATGTAAGCTTATTTCTATGGTTTCTGCACCGTATCTTAACATTGTCATTGATAAAATTCAAGTAACAGATATGAACGTTTACTGGTAGAAAAAATCGAACCAAAATTATGTAGATTCAAATTACCTCAACATTCAATTTCACATTTAACTTTCTCCACTTTACCTTCTTTACCTGCTATTTTATTATTTATCCCACTTTGGATCACATCAATTTCCGCGGTTTTCATTACTTTTGAATTATTAGTCAAAGTGAAAACTGGGCGACAAGATATGCATGATCCGGGGCGGCATAATCTTCGACATGGAGTAATCACAACTGTACGAAAGAAAAACAAAATCGGGAATCGTGCATCTCGACGTCAAGGCCAACGTTTTGCACGTCGACAAAGGAAAAAGGTTCAACACAATAATTTAATCAAATGGAACGTAACATCAAATGGATTTGACGTCCCATCAGCTGGAAGAATCGGCGACCCAAGATTAGCCGTTTTTCCAGAGCTCAAGTCGAAAATTGAGAAATTTATCCGCACGAGTGACAGCAATAAAGACGATTCACCGAACAAGGATTGGGAGTTTATTGATACCGCAATCAATAAAAAGAAAAGTCTCAAGACAAAAGCGTTTTGGAAAGCTTCTAATGATAAAAAACTGGAGCAACTGTATCAGGGAACTCGAAAAGTAGCTGATCTGAATGACGATGAAGTTTATGCTGAAAACTATGAGTTTGATGAGGACGACAATGAGGATATAAGCGTCCATCGTGAAACAACAACTTTAGAGACTCGAGCACCTACACGCATTAGACACAGCAATGAAAATGACAAAATTATGAATCGAATGACAACACCAATGACCCGAAAATCCGACACATCAAACTCCGTGGCAAAAGATCATGACACGCGAAAAAATCGCATAATGGCAAATTCATCGAAAAATATCCTTACTTTTCCTCCGGCTATTAAAGCCGAAATTCATATTGTTGGTCGTGCAAAGCAAGAAGAGATTGAAAAAATTTTTGCGGATTCTCCGAAAGTCGATGATCCTGTCCGCATGGCGTATCCCGATATAGGAGACGATACGGAAAATTATTTCGAAGGACAGTACGATGACGATGACACAACAGACAAGATTCCGTTCAGTAACTCTCAAGACTATTCTGAATCAGATGAATATGATGATGATGAAGACGAAGATTATCACGACAACAGATTGAATCATCAAACCTTGTCTACGGATATCATTGAGACCAGTATAATTCCTACATCCAAACCCAAAAACGAAAGTGCAGTTGCCATTTCCCAACAAATGGCGAATCTTACTACGCGGATTCCAATATCATCTGAAACGGTAAAAACATTACAAACGGATAATCCTATTAAAGACGTTGGAACATCATCGAACAACAGGCTTGATGAACCAAAAAAGAAAAATTCTTTTCAAGCGTACAAAGCAAAGTATAATGTAACAATGAAAACCACAGATGCAAATATTGCCAACGATCCGTCTAATCCCAAAAACAATGTTGAAATAATATCAAATCGCATCATATTTGACAACAGTTCGAAGAGTGAACCAAAATTATATCGATATAGTAAAGATCTGAAAGAACCGGATCCATCTGACGTAGTAAATAAGATACTAGAGGCAAGACGTTTCACAGCATCGTCTACATCTTCAGCACCAAAAACAACAAGAACCAAAGGATATCGTGATTACGTGAAAAAGTTACATGAGAATCGTACGTCGACAACATCATCAGGTGAAAATACAACAACATATTCGATTTTCACGACTAAAGGAGATGTGGAAATTACAAAAGATTCAAAAAAGATCACCAACAAAACGAAGGATTCTCTTATAAAGAAAACTAATGGTGCAAACAAAAAAACTAATAAGGAAAATATCGGAAACAAGCAAAACCAAGGACGGAGGAAAGGGTCTATTGATTGGAAGAATTACAAGATAACAAAAAAGCCAGAACTATATAAATATTTAAAGGTAGAGTCGGGATTGTATGAGAAGAATAAGATAAAAGTGAATCTGGCTAGACGGCTCAAATTTGATGGCATTCCTAAAAAGATGAATTCGACGATTATAAAGTTAAAAGTCGTGGGATCGATAGAAGATACGAGTACAAAATCCAACCAAACGAAAGAAAAATCTTTTGCGAATGACGATGATCTAAATGTTGACTCTGGTCTGATTGAATCGTCGGATAATTGTACTGAATCGAACTCAAAAACCAATTCTACTCCCGATGGTCCCCCGAATGCTGAATCTCTAGAAACCATGCTCGTAAAGACAAAATGTCATGCTCCGGAAACAGCTACAAGTACCTCGATGATTTCAGAGTCGACGACAAGGAAAAAAAAACAAAAAGATTTTGTAATAATATCGACGAAAAAACATAGAAGAAAGAATAATACAAACAACAAGCATAATCAAAGTGGGCATAAGAAATATGAAGGAAATGAAAAGAATGGCGGTAGAAAAAATGGCCGCAGAAATCGTAAAAATGATAAAAGTAAGACAACGCATAGCATAATTCTGACGACAAAATCTGTCGGCCAGACCGCACCTATGAATGAATACAATACAACCAAAAGATTGGATGATGAATCTACAGGACCTGATGACATTTCTACGAAAATAATGTTCGATTCGACAGAATCTACCGAGGGCCCAGTGATCGACTCGACAACTATTGTTTATAAACAACGCAAGCCTTCGGACAACGCTTGCCATGGTTTAAACTGTCAGGATTACGGATCGTCCGAAGGGAACACAGATGCTGTAACTAGCAACCCGAAAGATGTGACGTCACCAGCTGTGGAAACGACAAGTACAACTTGCCACTGGTTTTTTGGATGTTATAATGACGAGTCTTACGAAAAGCAAAGTTCTCACCGAAGTGAAACTACCGAACAATCAGAAACACCTGTTTTATGCACTTCTTACGATTGTAGTGAATCAAAAATAGATAACCCTTGCCATGGATTAAACTGTCAAGATTACGGATCGCCCGAAGCGAACACTCATGAAAGCAACTCAATGGATGCGACATCACCAGCCCCAACTTTGAAAACGACAAATACACCTTGCGATAGCTGGTTTTTTAATTGTGATAGTGACGAGTCTTATGAAATAGAAAGTTCGCACCAAAGTGAAACTACCGAACAACCGGAAACATTGCGGGTTCTGTGCACTTCTTCCGATTGCAGTGATTCAAAAATTGATAAGACAACCGAGCTAAATACAGAATCGACCAGTGAAACTCGTTATTTAACCAGCTCGAGACCAGAAACGATGACGATTTCAACAGGAGCAGCAGACGAGGTAGACTCAAAATCAATGGAGTCGGTATCGAAAGAAAAAACATCAGGTATCGACGACAAATTTACGAAAATAATAATTGACTCTAAAGATGACGATACCATATCATGGAGAAACACAATCAAAGCATATACCTATCGTCCCGATACCGACATGAATATTGACATGGAGACAAATATTTCTGATGAAATTATACGCATCAACGAGAATCGAATCATCCCCAAACGGAAACACACTACACGGACTCCGAAAAACACTAACGAAAGAGCTTCAATTGGCGCAATCTCCGATGGAAATTCCGAGTTAAACGTCAAGGAAACTTCTAAAAAGCGATATTCATTAACGACCCCCGTAACGTTAATCTTGACCACGTTTAAACAGTCGAGACATCAATGTCATCCTTATCAACATAGTTGCGATGGTTTTAGATGCATAGAAATGCGGAATGTTTGCAACAGAGTTTCTGACTGCAATGACAATAGCGATGAAGCAAATTGTCCTGAACTTTTGAAACGTATGAAGAATCGTTACGATTACATTCGGTGCAGAGAAGATCAAATCGCTTGTGACGAAACTTTGTGCTTGGAACTACAAAATGTCTGCGACGGTATTGGCCATTGTGTAGACGGAACTGATGAGATAGATTGTGATTATTGGAATGACATTAAAAAGTCTATTGATAAAGATTACTTGGCAAAGTATCGCGGAAGATTGATCAATACTGCGTTAAATTCGAGATTTCCTGGACGAAGGAGAAATCGACCAAATAGATGTCATCCGGAGCTGGAATTCGAATGCAATGATGGGAGATGCATAAAAGATTTTCGGGAATGCGACGGTTATCCAGATTGCGGTTCCGGCGAGGATGAAGATAATTGCTTAGGTAGACAGACCAAGCATGAATTTATTGGGACATTCAAAAAGAATACGATGATAATTCTGTGTCGTCCTGCGGGAAGAATGTTCGAAGCTGTACAAAATTATCAGCCTTTTCTTCTTGTTCTTCTGTGGAAGCAAGAAGATGTTATATATAAATCTATTGGCATTAATGATACGCTGGGATATTTGTGGTTCGCTTTACGGTTAAAATACCATTATTCGGCCTCTGTTAATCAATCAACAAATGTTCTATGATATATCTATTAAATGTCATCAACTATTTTAACTTTTATATTCTTCATTAATGTTTCCTATCCGACAATTACCTTTGATACATAAACACACACACACACACACACACACACAAACACAGATACCAATTGACATTTTAACACTCTGTAAATAATAATCCTACGAACCGCCTCGTAACGGCTTCAACAAGCTTTACTTGTTAGATCGCTTTTCAAGTAAACCTGTAAAATAATTGTTGTATAAAGGGTTTTTAAGGCGCTTTTAATGTGATTATATAATTCCTATCATTTTCATCCCCCCATCTATTCTATCTTCCGGCTTTAAATGTATGATCTGTGTTCATAGCTTGTACATAATATTTGAACTTACGTGTCAATTCCGACAATTGTCAATGAGGAAATATTGGTATTCAATTCTGCTCATCTTCATAGTGTTTTTAAATTGGTACGAGTTTCAAGGGAATTTGATGAATAATTACACGTTGATTAATTATGCTGCACAATTGACAATTAGTGTCAACTTGAAATTATTCTCCAAATTCCCTTGTCACGCCTACCAATATTAGTATTGTCCGGAATTTAGATTTTTGTCGATCAACATTTTTCAATTTACTCGTTATTATTGTTAATTTACTCGAGGATTGTGACAATTGTCTGTGAATTGAGACGTTGGGTTCTTTTGCTGGACGGTATATTTTACCAATGGGCCGCCACCGCAGGTTTCGCTCCGTGCCCTTCAATGGATTTCACCTGCGAGGATGGCTCTTGCATACCAAAGACTTCGGTGTGCGACGGAATCGACGACTGCCCAAGGGCAGGGGACGAGCTTCATTGCGGTACAAAGAAATCCTTTCCTTTCAACGAAAATTTCGTCACTGGCCGAGGTTCAATGAAAGCTCTTCACGCTCAGAATACTTTTATCTCTTCCCTCTCTCTCTCTCTCTCTCTCAATGACGGAACTCGATTGGCCAGTTTGTAGAGCTTGTTAAGAGCTTTCACGAGTTCACTTAACTGATGTCGAAATTCTTGAGTCCTTGCTTATGCTTACGATCAAATAATTACGGTAACAATGTCGTGTCGAATTGGATCCATCCAACATAAAATCCAGAATGGAAATAATTTCGCTAACCTCTTTTTTAGTTCGTTCTATAATTTTTAACACTATTCTATATGCTCGGAAGAACACTTTTAATTTTTCTACTGATACTTTTTTTTCATTAATTTTTTTAATAAAAATTTGGCCCCACAATTTATAAACTTGAAATTATTCTCAAAAATCCTGTATTAGATATCAACATTTTTGAATTGTCATCCAGAATGGGCAAACGTTAGCGTCGATTTTTTAAGCCACTTTTTTGAAAAAATAAATAAAAAAATAAATAAATAAAGGCGTTAAAAATGGAAAGAAATGAAACGACATGGTAGTTCATGGTCAGTTTTTGCGTAAACATTTTATACGTAACGTATACGTAATATAAAGAAGATGATGTATTAAATCGTGAGTTATTGAAATAGCAAACGAAGTGAGACATTTTTAACTCTTGATTTATAAATTTCTCAAATCCAACCATCAACCAACTATTCTTCGCCATGATTAAACGTTAGTTTATGATTAAATAAGACAAAATAATAATAATTCCAACCCCGAGCTGATTACAGCGATGGTTGGCTTTTGGTTGATTTTTCAATACCAAACATTGATGGTGATGTTATTAGTTTATGGTCGATTCTGAAAAATCAACGAAAAGCCAACCATATTTGTACTCAGCTCAGGGTTGGAATTATGATTATTTTGTCTTGATCAACCGTACACCAACATTTCATTATTGAATAAATGATTTTTTTTATATCGATAAAAAAAAGATTCAGCAGAATTCTCAAAAAATCTTGTGTTATGCATGTTTACGCATCAACCGACCATGAATAGCCATCTTGTTTCATTTTTTAAATATTTTTAACGGCTTTTTCTTTTCGAAAAAATGGCTTAAAAGGTCGACGCAAACGTTTACCCACTCTGAGTAATAGCTAAAAAAATTTGATATCTAATACAGAATTATTGAGAATAATTTTAAAAAAATTTAATTGGGGCGACAAATGTTTATTTTACAAATTCATGAAAATTTTTTTTTTAAAACATAAAGTTTTTTTCGAGCATATAGAATAATAAAAAAAATTATAAAACAAGAATACCCCATTTACATATACGAAAATAAATATAAATTCATGATTCACAAAAAGAAACCTTTTTTATCCCTTGGATTCAGAAACTTGTATTTGGTTAAAGAAATAGCGTTTCTTAAGCATGCCCATAACCGGAAACACTATGATTCTTAATCATCTTCATTGATTTTTCGCTGAATCCAATTTGACACGACATAAACTGTTGATGATATAACTAGAACCGTAATAATTCGTGTAGAAGTAAAATTCGACATACTTATAATTATTCTATTTCTATTTCCGCCGCGTATCTTCCTTTTACATTCCCGTAAACAAGTTGTAAATAATCGTAACGTCTACGTAGAAGCTGAAACGTATAGATTCTAATCCCAAATAGCTATTTTTGTCAACACGTAACGTATTTAAAAAATCGTAAACCTAATTCTCCGCTGTACATATTCCTGTAATAATGTTGGTAGCTACACGGAAAGAAAAGCTTGGTTGAAACAACCAAGTGCTATGGTTATATATGCGCCAGACAATTAATTGGTTAGACCGCCCAATTTCTTAGTTAGGCTACCAATTTCTTGGTTAGACTAACCAAGTGACTTGGTAAGCTAACCAAGTGACTTGGTTAGACCAACCAAGAAATTGGTCACCTAACAAATTACTCGGTTGGTCTAACCAATTAATTGTCTGGCGCATATATAACCATAGCACTTGGTAGTTCCAACCAAGCCTTTTTTTCCGTGTAAAAGTGTTATATGATACGGACAGGCATAATAACGACACGTAATTTAGTCACGGCGGATGTTGTTCAAAAGTCTATAAAAAAATCAATAACTACAGTTACGGAGTAATAAATAATTCGTATGTAATATGCAAACGAATATATACTCGTACACACAATTAGCCGTGAGTTCATCCGCGGACTTTTACAGCTAATAATTAGCATATCCCTTGTAGAGCTTAAAGCCCACGTGTTTAAGATCTTCATTGCAGAGTTCGGACTCTTCGTCATACTCCGTGCCTAATTGGGCAGAACGGTTTAACGATTATACGAACACGCGTTTTCCCTCACAAAATTTATTATCATCGCGTCATCCTAGAAATATTCAGGTTTTCGTGTCCTTGAAGAAAGAAAAAAAATGCGCGTGATTATTATTAACTGGAATCGATGCGTTCTGTTTATATTAAACTTGTAATATACGCATATAAAATTTCAATGCATTCTTGATGTAACGTGATTTTTTTTTTTCAGTATAGATAAAACGTGTTTAAATAATTCTGAAATCAGAAAAAAAAGAATATGGAATCATGAACAATTATTCTAGATTACATTGACTATAATCTTCGATTTTGCGATTATCAGTAATCTCGAGTTATCATTTTTAAAAAATGTCGATCCAACAAATAGATCACAATAATAATAAAACGGGAAATTAAATACGTAACGATAACACGATTTATTCAGACACAGAAATATAATAGTGCATTCATGTAAATATTAGTGCGTAATGAATTTTTCTATACATTATTTTTATTGTTCGTGATTCAGTTTTTTTTTTACTACGGGATTTAAAATACAAAAAGGTATATTTTTACTACGGGATTGAAAATACAAAAGGCAGGATTGTTTAACGATTGTATAAACACGCGTTTACCCTCACAAAATTAATTATCATCGCGTCATCCTAGGAATATTCAGGCTTTCGTGTCCTTGAACAAAAAATAAATCGCGCGTGATTATTATTCGCTGAAATCGATGCGTTCTGTTTTATATTAAACTTGTAATGTACGCACATAAAATTCGATTGCATCGTTGATGTAATGTGTTTTTTTTTTTCTCAATACCGATAAACCGCGTTTAAATACTTTTCGAACACGAAAAAGAAAAAAAAAATCACAAAAACGGGATCATGAACAATTGTTCAAGATTACATTGACTATAATTTTAGAATTGATGATTATAAGTAATTAATATTCAGTAATCCCGAGTTAAAATCTATGAATATATGCAGTCTTCGAAAATGGCCTGTTGTACAAATGTGGAATAAACGGAGAAGATCGCGTTGTGATTACTATTGTGATTTAACGAAGGGTACGCAAGAAATCGATATTAGAACTCGAGAAATTAAATACGCGACGATTTATTCAGGAACAAAAACGAAATTTACGTTTGTGTAAATTGGTACGTAATTAATTTTTTTCATACACATTTTGTATTGTTCATGATTCATCAGCTTTTTTCTTATTATGGGATTTTGAAATACAAAAGGAATTCGCTTTCAGGGCATCAATGTCATTCTTCAGAATTATTAAAAAAATTAATGGACAAGCTTTCTATATTTGCTAGTCTGTACGCTTGAGCTTTAAGAATATTTGTTATTTTGTCTGTCTGCCATATACATCTGTGTCGTCGCTCTAACAGACCGAGAATGCACACCAACCCAGTTCAAATGCGGATCAGGAGGCAAATGCATCGAAGGCATCTACAGGTGCGATGGTCATCCCGATTGTCCAGACCAAAGTGATGAGGACAAGTGTCCCGGTGGCTCCAATGAAAATGTTACAAACACCGTCACTCATACCAGTACGCTCTCATCTGTTGTAACAAAAATCTTGCTTACATATCAATATTATAATACTTATAACTGCCTCCAATAATAATCTAAGCGTAAAATAAAAAATAAAAAATAAAAGGAATTCACATCATACCGAAAAGAATTTGCCAATGAGACAAGCAATTATCAACAATTTTGTGAAGCTTCTTCTGCGTTAAAAAAAAATCGGTTTATCATCCATGGACGATATGTGTATTTAGGAAAGTCTTCCAGAAGTCCATCAACTTGGACGATTATATTCCACATGGAAATAAAATATATCTGATATATGTAACTTATCTCGTCGATTTGGCTGTAATTTTGCTAATGTTGAATATACCGTGAAAGATAGTCGCTTGAATTTTTTTTTCGGGGTGCCTTGAAGGTTTCTTGAATCGCAAATTATTCCGATTTTTCCATTTCCTTCTTAAATTATTTTAATGCAGAATTAATGAACTCTAAAAAAAAGTAAGGTCGAGACATATTTCTAGTTAAAGAAGTTTCAGGTTTCAGAAAGAAAAAAAAATACTGTCGTTCGGATCCAAAAGTGTTGTTAAGGTAGTAAAAATCGACTAACAACTTGGAAAACGGTTTTTGAAAGGGTACGCATTGCCGAATTGTTTATTGTACATTTTTATTGAAAAGCTACATATTTTTTGCTTAATATATGTTATTTTCAAAGTGGGTCGTCGATGGGCTATTTAGATATACATTTTTTGTCTTAATGAAACCGGGTTCATTAAATTATTAGTGAAAAAAAAGAAGAAAAAAAATCACTTCTCTTGATTATTAATCAGCTAATTGATAAAATTTAATTCTCGAGTGTAACATTACACATTTTTATATTCAATTTCGTAATATTTACAGAATTTAGTACAAAGTACTATTAATTTACATCTCACTTAAATATGAAATTTAATATACCAGTTTCTGTAAAAGAGTTTGCTTTACTCGTAATGGAAAATGACACTAAATATTTTTAACAATGTACATCTGTTCTGTATATAGATAAAGAATTGGCTATAAATAATATATAAACATTCACTAAAATTTATAATAATTGGTCTATTGTGTCTGGTCGATAATTATATAGCTTCCATACATCGCCGTAGATTTTACAACTGCCAATTAGAATCTACATAAGTTAATAGACAATTTATAGATTTCCGTAAACGATCATAGATTTTTGTATGGCCAATTCTTAATCTGCATACATTCCCCTTAAACTTCCAATGTGGTGAACTTTTCGGAAGACTTTTCTCACTAGATCAATCGTAAATCTATTACAGACGATTTTTTTAAAACAAATTCAGAACAACAAAGCTTGACAATTTATTGTTTCGTACAATAAGTGAAACTCTTTCCGATCCAATCGAAACCCATAGAAATAAATAATTAGTTACATTTAAACTAATTAGATTGTTGTCCCGATAAAATAATATTTAATAAAAATGTAATTAGCCCAATATTTTTTATGGGGTTAATAGTTAGTTAAACCATTGAAAGTATCTTAATAATGTCATCGAAATCGGTTTTGATTTGAACCTAACTCATCCCTTAGATCGTTACTTGGGGGCTTATTACTTTTTATTTTGCTCTCATTTCCCAATGTTTATCTGTGAAATCACCATATACGTCATACTACTTCCTTTTGGTGCTTGATGTGCTTAATTATCCAAACAATGTTGCTACTATGTATGTATGTGCGAGTAGACACACCGCCCTCGAGGCCTTGGATTACCGAGAAACCTGGTGGTAGCAGCAGCAGCAGCGGCAGCAGCAAGGAGTGCGATCCTCGCACAGAGATGCGCTGCGCCGATGGCCGCCAATGCATTCTGCTTCGTGGAAAATGCGACAATGTCTTCGACTGTTATGATAACAGTGATGAGGCGGACTGCGGTAAGAGCTTTGATGAACCTCCCTTACACAGTAAAAAATAATATTATCAAATCATCAAAGCTGCTTTCACAAATAATAAACTGATATTGTGTCAATTTGACAAAATTTTACCGATTTTTTTTCTCAATTTTCAAAGTAACAAAAAGATTCTGTAAACTTGCCAAATTGACAATATATATATATATATATATATATTTTTTGTCAAATTATAGATGGTAAAAAGTATTTGTGGATTTGTCGAATTTATAAAAAAATATTCTGTAAAATTTAAATACAATTATTTTTAATAATTGTTTTTGCATTAATTTTGTACAAATGGACACACGATTTATACCATTTTTGTTATTGTTATTTTAACAAGAAGTTTCTGTGCATATTCGCGGAGAAAATCTTTTTGTTGAAAGTACAAAAATCTCAATTTATTTTTAACTGTGTAAGACCCCACTTCCTCAGTTCGATCTCAAGTTCGCGTTCGCTGAAAATTGAAACATGTTGCCCAAACTCTCTTAAACGAAATATGAGTTATATATGTGGAATGATACATGCATATTAATCTCGTTCTGCACTGAAAACAATAATTGGTTGAATAAGTTCCACTCGACAAAATAGGTTGGGTTAAAAATGTTTGAAAATGTACATTACCGGAAATTTTATTCATATGCTGATATATTAATTTTAATATACGAGTTTGCTAAAATAAACAAATTTTATACTAAATTCTTTAAATTTCATAGGATTTAATAGAAAGTACTGTAATTTTACATTTCACTTGTATATCTAATTTAATATACCAGTTTCTGTGAAAGAGAGCTTCCTCTACACGTAATTGAAAATTAGACGAAATATTTTTAACAGTGTAGTTGATTACGAGAACGGTTAAGTTGGTCGAGGCAATAAATCAGTTGATTGGGCCAATAGATCAATTGGTTGGCAACGTACAACAAAATGGGTATCACAACCAACTAGTTTATCAGCCCAACGAATAAATCGGTTAACCCAACCAACTTAGTTCGTTTGGAGTGTATTCAGCCGTGTGAGTTGCTTACACTGTAAAAAAAATTTGCTCAAAATTGAATGTACATGTGTACCGGAAGTTTCTATGCATAAACTGGTAGACTAAATTTAATATACTATACTATAATTTAATATATATTAATTTTACTGGAAAGGTACATTAATTTTATATCACAATAGCACGTTAAATTTAATTGACGAATTTATCCATTAAAAAAATCCGTTTTTTTTTAACAGTGTAGGGCAACCGATTATTTCTCGCCGTGTAATCTTCCACTTGAACTTTACTTACGAGTCTTGCTTGTTCTTTTGTTCTCAAAATGCTCTCATATTTTGTTGATGTTTTTGTGTCCGCCCAACTTACCCGCCAAATTAATATGCCATGCCATCGGTGCTTCCTGTAAGCTTTACTTGTATCTATGTCGTGAAGGGGGCTGCGAAGTGGACGAGTGGAAATGCGCCAGCGGGGAATGTGTGACCGAGAATGCGAGGTGCGACGGAAAGGAGCATTGCCCCGATGGATCCGACGAAATAGGATGCGGTAACTAAAAAAGAAAAAAAGAAAGAAAGAAAGAAAGAAAAAACAGTCGAACGATGATGTGCTGTGTTATGTCTGTGGCTTGCCCGCGCCCTGCCTGCTCGACCACGCTGTCACGAAAATGAAACATTTTTCATCACCTTAATCACACATTACGAGTAAACAGTTCGAACACACCAATTTTTTTTTTAAATTACAACAATTCGAGAAGATAAATCTGTTATGTTATTTCCACATTATATTTGCAACTTCACAAAAACTCAGCATCACAATTAGGCACTCACTGAATTTGTTTTTTCTCTTGTCTATAGCTCTTCACGTTTGCCAGGGAATGCTTTTATTTTTTCAGGATGACGAAAAATGCGATATTTCTGAATATACTATTTATTTATATAGTTGGATACAAAAAATGCATAATGGGTTAATGTTTATAGTATTTTTTACAAATGAATGATAAACATGAAATGACAGTTTTCTACCTATGAGCATGTATCTACGCATAGCAAGAATATTTAATACATTTTTATATATTTCTGGTTCTTGACGCCTGTTGAAAGCTCAGATACGATAGAGATATAAAATTAAGAAAAGAATGGTACACAGAAAGAAGTGAGAAAAGTAAATATACGGAAATTATTAGGAGGTACCGTGATCGATGCAACTAAATCGTGTCGATGTCAACGGTAGTTGACATCGACACGATGGTTAGTTGCATGATTCACGTGCATATATATAGAATATACCATTCTATAAATAGATAAATAGATTACCTCTATCCAGCACCCCCCTCGTAGATCGCATGTAGTTTTATTTTGGTACATCTTTTTCTATCCCTTTTGTTAATTTTATGTAGAGTCACAGCCCTTTGCTCGCACAAGCGAGTTGCTACCATAATAGACATTAGTGGAAGATGCGGGCAAGGTATTTCACGTAGACACCAGTACAGCCCCAAGTTAAAAAAAAATATAGTTTTAAACATATAATTGGGCATATATAGTCTATATACGCTCTATATGGGGCTTAAGTTATTATTTAAAATAAAAATAATGCTGAAGGTATAACCAATCATTATTTGTACCTGAAAAGATAACAAATGAAAAAACCGCTCATGATTTTAAACGAAAATAAATAATGACTCGAAAAACATTGATTATTTTTTAAATACAATTTGCCCTGGTCTGTACAAAGAGCGTTATTTAGACTATATTTGCTAAATACTATATTTAAAACTAGATATATTTTTATATACTCTATATATACGTTTTTTAACTTGGTGCATTGGCGAAATTCAATTTTTCGTTCGAGTAGATGTTGAAAATGAATATACGTTTGTAGCGGATTGTCCGGCCGGAAGTTTTCGCTGCAACGACGGATTGTGCCTCGACTTGAAGCGAGTTTGCGACGGACATCCCCAATGTCGTGACGGATCCGACGAAATTAATTGCCGTACGAAAACAAATAAGATATTTAAATACTTTTTTTTTTACATCGTATTATACATAATTATTAACGATTTATTAATACGGTTTGAGTACTAATTGGAAATTAATATTCGTATGGTATTTCCACCGGCTTTTACTAATCGCAATTGTCTGAACAAGAGCGCGAAGAACCGCTTGTCAGAGACGTCGAAAGTTTATTAATATATAAAACGTCGAGTTATTATCTCACGTGATTTTCAAATAATCATTCTTCGTATATATGTAGAGATAGGGAGCCACGCGAGAATGTGGAAAGCAATTAGCAAACTTCGCTAGCACATTCGCGCGTCGAACGCGCCAGTTCGCTGTCTGGCCGCACGCGGACCGTTACTACTGATACCCGAGAGATCGACGATTATCAAAGTGTAATGAGAGTACCGTAGCCAAATTCTAATTACTACTTACTAATTGATCATCACCATCGCTCCTCTGGGTCTCTTATGGACCGTTTTCACAGTCGCATCCGTTTGTGACTCTGTGAAACGTCTGTTTTATGTAAACGAGGAATTTGATAAATTAATAAGCGTTTTAAATCATCAATCAATCAATTTACGTTGAGAACAAAAAATCGTTTTTTCCTCATTGGGGTATTGACTGAACAAAAAAATATTTTTAACTCAATAATTGGCATAAAAATCGCAACAAATTATGGCATTTTTTTAAACCATTTGGAGTCGACTTAACGGGCTCCAAGATTACATTTTTATCAGACCCCATATGAGGACCACTTCATTGTATATATCTACAAGAATATTACTATCAAAAATATTTATCAACTCTTTACAGCAATTTATTAAAACAATACAGTATCTTGTTACTGAAATTACTTGTGATTAGTCGTGGTAACTTGGAAAAATACTTGAGGTTTTTAACATACATATTGTAGATGCAATATTTTTCTCTCAGTGTAATCACTACGACTGTTTTCGAAATTGTTTTTCTATACTCGACGATATAATATCACCTTCAAGGCCTCTCTCTCCCGCTCTTTCTTATTATCATGCACATGTGTGGTTGATTCCTTATTCTGCATTTTGAGCTGTTTTGATATTTCTATTATCTTTATACTGGGATATACACTGTTAAAAATTGTCCTCCATTGATAACACGTTCATCACGTTGTAAAAAATTTGCACACTTTTTAAATATATACAAGGTCACTGAAGTCAATGAAAATCCAATTCAAGTTACTATTTCTGTAAAACACTTAAAAAAGAGTTGTGAAAATTTGTTTTATTTTAACTAAACACTGTTGGACATTTTTGTATGAAAATTAATATTAAGTATTGCAAGTTTTTTTTTTGCGGATGCGCGTATATTAAATTTAATATACAAATATTAATTAATGTAGAAAAAATATGTTGTAAATATAATATACCGTATACTAAAGATTTCATAAAAGTTGTGTTTATAATACAATTATTGGGATTTAATTAAAAGAAATGAAATTTAATATACAGTATCTGCAAAAGAACTTCCAATACAAATATTAATTTTCAAAATATTTTTAACGGTGAATTCAAATTTTTAGCAGTGTAATGCAACTCTACTACTCTGCTGTTTGTCATTCTATTTCAGCACAGGTATGCCTTGATTGTAAATATACCTTCTGTGAATATTATATAAATATATTGATGTACATAACTAGGATATGTGTATAAAAAATCAATGCTGCAAAATTTTGGATGTATTTGTTAGTGAAGGTCACAGGTCTGACCACATGCTGATTTATACTACTTATACTCTATATATTCATTGTTTTATACTTGTAATATCAATTACCAAGGATGATGAGTGTAAGCTGTAAGCTCGTGTATATCATGAACGGTTTGTTCGATCGTGTCTTGTTATTCCTATTGGTATTTTCTCTCTAACTCACTGTGTCTATTTGCTAGAACATCTCTTGACGTTTCACGAGGCTCACGTTTCCGACAACCTACGGAGTGGATATTGCATGACGAACGGCAATGTGCACGCAATTTATTTACGAAACATGACTCCACTAAATTTGTCGCACAGGTCGACTCGATAGGTATCGGGCCCTTCACCCTCGAACATCCAGCCTTTGGGTTAAATCGCCTCTTCATCGCGTTCACCCTTTATTCCCGCGCTTTTCCCGCCCATCACGTTTCGCCCAGCTACTCGACACGACACGGGAATAAATTAACCCGGTGAATTAAAGAAGAACGATCGATGCCACGATTGTAAGCTTCGCTCGTGGGCTCGTTGTCATTTTTATTTGCCCTTATCTTTAGTATCTGTCGGGCACGGACAGGCAGAACGACGTCACCAATTAACGTAAACGTGACTTAAGGATACAGTATGAACGGTACAGTCCTCTGCCCAACGTTCATTTCCGAGAAAATTTCCAACACTTTCCGATGGAATGAAAGTCGGAAAAAAAAATCGCGCATGTAAAAGATGCTCAAAAGATCGATTTTCCATAATAATAATTTCAACATGTTATATACAAATTGATGAATAAAAAAATTCTTCAATAAATCTACCGACAAACTAACGTTTTTTTCTTTTTTTTTTCGAATGAAAATGATTTGCCATT